>JAINUG010000112.1:2332500-2770000 GCA_029706075.1 Aldrovandia affinis | reverse complement strand
CTGGGGTGGACAGCCAATTGCCGCCCCCTAGTGGCACTCCCGGCCAGAGCTGATACTGGCACGGCCGGTGGAATTGAACCACGGTCCTAGTGCCCAGCTAGACCACCCGGGAGGCCCCCCAGTTGTTCATTTTTGTGTGCGATTAAGCGGCTCCAAGTAAAGATGCTGTCCATCGTTCAGTTACAGACTAACAGACTAAGAGGCTCCCCCAATTGCAGTACCTATGCTTTATCACTAGATGGCAAAAAATACACCATTAAGTGGATTCAGCCAGTAGTCGTGCCCCTGGAAGTAGCTTGCTTTGTTGATGAGAGAATAGGGCTTAATCTAAGCAATGGGTGGAGCTATCATACATTCATCATGCATAATGATTGGCTCACTGATTTCAGCCAATCATTATGGTTTACTGCAGAGAGCAGCATATTTTTATTAGTTCAAACAATTCAATGATTGACAGCTCATGGTGGCTCCACGCCGTTATGGGGTGTATGAAGCCTCACTCGGCCATCACTGTTGTTGAGTACTGGTTTAACAGCGGGATGAGGTGTGGAGGCAGAGAGAGATTGAGAAACGGGAGATTGGTGTGTGTCCACCCAGACGGGTACTGGGGCTGTGGCTTTGAGGACGGGCTTTGTGAATGGGACCTGAGGACGCCTTCCTCCCTCACATGGAGCAGGACCAATCAGAACAACTTATCAGTGTCTGGCGATCCCACGACAGGGCCAGGCCGAGACCACAGCACTAATACTGTCTCAGGTATACACAGATGGACATTACATTTGGATTATCAAATTTTGTCAAAAATGTATTATTAAGTTCTACCTCAATAATAATAATAATAAATAATAATAATAATGTTAACTCTTTTTAAGGTTTCTTCCTGTACCTCACCAAGACAGAAACCATGAAGGATGATTGGTCACAGTTTCAAAGCCCTGTCCTAGAACCAACCAATAGCTCGCATCCATGCCAGGTACAGTATATGGAGTGTGGGACTGTTCTGCAGAGATTGGGTCAGAGGGAAGAGGGGTACAGAGCCACCCACACAAAAAAGTCTATCATCATGAAGGCGTAAGGGATGGGTAGATGCTTTCCCTCCAGAGGACGGTATACGATTCGAGATATGATTGACCTGTTTTTTTTTCTTTCGATTTTACAGTGTGCGTGACCGAATTGTAACGCTAAACCTGACCTTCATTTGAAGTGTGATTAGTTCCCTTGGTTGGGGACTTTGGTCTTTAGAGGGCTAATCATATCTCTTGTTGAGCATAGTGTGCGATGAGGGACGAGGTTGAAAACCTGAGCAGACCTACCCACAGGGCGACAAACTATTGGCTGTAGCATTACCCAGAGAGGGAGGGTTTGAGTCGGCAGGATTGTCAGTGGATCTCATCCTCTGGCCATCGACCTCCATTGGTTGATCAGGAGCCTGGGCCAGCTGCACTCTCCACAATTGATGGAGGCTGTTGCGGTGATGAGTGAGGCCTATGGATGCTATTGGGAATTCCAAAATACAGAGCAGAATGAATCTAATCAGGGTTAGAAATTGATTAAAGAAGGATATCACAACAATATCACAGGCCTGAATACATGCAAACCATCTTAGTATGATTATGGTTTCTGTTCAGTCTAGACTTACCCTTTTCCTCTTGCGTGTGGTGGAGCTTTTTCTATGAGATAATGTCTATCTTCTCATGCCACTACTAGACACCTCCATTCTTGGGGCAAAGCATATGTTCCACCTTTTATGATTTTTGATAGAACTGTACTTGCTTTATTTTATTTTATTTATTTGTCAGGGGCCATGTGCAATTTTCAACTCAAATTCCAGAATATTGAATCTGAGGTTGGTTGGCTGCAAGGGCGAATACAAAGAGTAACAGTAGGTGGGGCCGAATCTGACCTCGGTGCTGTGGGCAGTGGTGTCCCGCAGGGATCGGTGCTGGGACCTCTGCTCTTCCTTATTTACATAAATGATCTGGATATGGACATTAGTAGCAAAATAGTTACATTTGCAGATGATACTAAACTTGGGGGTTTGGCAAACAGTTTGGAATCGACAAAAGTAATCCAAGATGATTTAAACAAAATCCAAAAACGGGCAGATACATGGCAGATGATGTTCAATATTGCTAAATGTAAAGTAATGCATGTGGGAAATAAAAACATTAGACAGGAGTATTTTATGGGAGGAGAAAAGTTAGTAGGTGTTCAATTTGAAAAGGATTTAGGAGTTGTAGTGGATCAAAGCCTATCTGCATCAAAGCAGTGTGCTACAGCAGTGAAAAAAGCCAACAGGATGCTGGGATACATAGCAAAAAGTATAGAGTACAAATCCATCCATCCATCCATCCATTGTCTAAGCCGCTTATTCCTGGTCAGGGTCGCGGGGGGGGGTGCTGGAGCCTATCCCAGCATGCGTTCCGGGAGAGGCAGGAATACACCCTGGACAGGTCGCCAATCCATCACAGGGCACACACACCATTCACTCACACACTCATACCTACGGGCAATTTAGACTCTCCAATTAGCCTAACGTGCATGTCTTTGGACTGTGGGAGGAAACCGGAGTACCCGGAGGAAACCCACGCGGACACGGGGAGAACATGCAAACTCCGCACAGAAAGGCCCCGGCCTGGATTCGAACCCGAGACCTTCTTGCTGTGAGGCGACAGTGCTATCCACTGCACCACCGTGCCGCCCGAGTACAAATCAAAGGAGGTTATATTAATGTTATATAACGCCTTTGTCAGACCGCACTTAGAATACTGTGTGCAGTTCTGGGCACCGCACTACAAGAGAGATATTGAAGCTCTTGAAAAAGTCCAAAGAAGGGCAACTAAACTGATACCTGGTATGAAAGGTAAAAGTTATGATGATAGACTTAAGGCACTCAATTTATTTAAACTTAGCAAACGTAGACTTAGGGGGATTTGATTGAGGTTTTTAAATTCCTAAAAGGGATTAACAAAGTAAATTACCAAAGATTTTTAAGATAAGTGGGGTCAGCAGAACAAGAGGCCACAGGTGGAAATTAGTTAAAGGCAAATTCCGCACAGATATTAGGAAGTTTTTCTTTACACAGAGAGTTGTCAATGCCTGGAACAGCTTGCCAGGTCAGGTAGTAGAGGCAGAAACGCTCGGGCTATTCAAGGCCAGGCTAGATGTAGTACTAGATGTTCTTTAGATTAGGACATGATGAGCCAAGATGGGCCGAACGGCCCGTTCTCATCATTATGTATTCTTATGTTCTTATGTTCTTATATCATTGGAGTTAGCTCCAAGCTCATTTTCATCTCTAGTCCCTGGGCAGGCAGAACTTTACCATCTCACCAATTCAGCTGCTGTAAATGCTGTCAGAATCTGCCCTGTTGACTTTGTCTCCTCATTGTCTTAGCTGTTAGTTTTGCTTTCAACATTTTGCATTCTCCACATGTGAATGCATCTCTGGCATGTTGTGGACCCAGAGATTCTTTAGACTCACCAGACACTCAGTATTCTTAACACCGAAAGGTCCGGTTCCCTTCCACCAAAGCCAAAACATCCCAATTTAATGCATCTTGATGTCTGAAAGTTCACTTTCCCCTTTCCCCTCTGCAGATGGTGCTGTATACGCACCAGTTTGGGCCCAGGTCAGGGGGACTGTCAGTGTTGGTGGTGGATACCAACATGCACCCCATGTGGGAGCGGGGCGGCCAGCTGGGCGACGTCTGGGTGAAGGCGGTGGTTGAGTTTGTCATAAACGACACCTTCCAGGTAAACAGGCTTGGGTGGGCGAGCGTGCTCATTTCCTTTCGGCCCCTCTTTTTTTCCCTTTTCCCCTCCTCCCCCCCCTCTCTCTTTCTCTCTCTTTGTTTTGTTTGATGTTTGTCTCCAACCTTCCTGGTTCTGCACTTCCCCCTGACACCTTCTCTCTCTATCTCTCTGTCAGATTGTGCTGGTGGGGGCCATCAGAGACAAAGAGTTTGGAGGGATCGCTGTAGACAGCATCATAATGTCGCCAGGCTGCCGAATCAGCAATGGTGAGACCCCCCCCGTCTGTTTATTCTTTTATGTGGCCGATGCTCTGACCCCGGCTGACTTAATCAGGCCACAATGGTCTGGATGCATGCACAGGCTGTCAGTAAAGCTGCAAGAACAAGTGCATATGTGCAGAATGGCAATTAGCACAACTGAGCTAAATCATTGAGCTGAGCTGTAAGAAAACAACAGTGGAAAAATAAACATTAAAAATATCAGACACAAGCTCTTGCACAGAGTTTGAAATGATTATACGGAAAACCTGTTATCACTTCATAGCATAAAAATGTCTCACAAAGAACCGCATGAGCAACTTAAGATGTGACAGTTTTTTTTATTGCTAAGACACATTTTTTGAAATTATGCTCCATTCCCCAAAACTCTAAACACAAATGCATAACTGCACACTTCTTCTTTTGGCGTATGTCCTTAGACCTTCAGCTCCGTTGAGGCAAGCCAGTCCAGCGTGTCATCGTCCAGGTCCTTTAGACCACGATCGCCATTCGTCTTCACAAACCTCAAACTTCCATGTCAAAACCAAACTCTCCACTCAAAACCATGTAATCTTACATCTAAACCAAACTTTGCCTTCAGACATCACACAAAAGCCATCAAATACACATACACTACAAAATAGCCATCACACACTGGTGACATCAATTCAAAACACTACCGTAAAAACCTGTTACTGCAATGAATAATGGCGCTTATGGTTTTCCCCCAGAACAACCTCTTTACACAATGAACAAAATATAAAGACACAACACATGTATAAATTAGCAACATTTTTAATTCCTCAATGTACTGTAGTAAAATAAACTGAAATTGAGTGAAAAAGTAAATGTACTGTAAAAATATGCAACTGATACATAAAGAACGTAGAATACAGTAAAATAATTTCCATGTATTTACCAATATAAACCAATGAAAATAAAACCCAGTTTGTACATAAAGAAAGAAATCACATTTATTCTGCCTCAGCATCCCGTCTCTGGCCTGGGGCAGGCCAGAGATTCTCATCAACATCACAGGCAATATTAGCCCTAGCCAGGCAGCGGGGGAGAAAAACCCTTGCATGCCTTATCCGTCCCTGGCAAGCCTCAACTGTAATATCTAAACAAGCCTACAAAGGTAGGCCATCATATAGCCTGTACTACAGTCTATACTGCTGTAATACATAACTGTACTCAAATATTTGATACAGTATGAAAAACCATACTTGCACCATCCTCTTCCTTTACCTTCAGGTCTTTGTAGATCCATTGTTCCAAAACAAGTGAACTGACCCATGGCCCTTTTATCTATCCATCCTGAGGTTCTGATTGGTGTGTGAATTTTGACTCTTAGTGTTTCCTCCTGGGGAATTGTGTGTTACTGTAATTGGGTTCAAGTTGTGATCACTTGAGTTAATGATATTGAATGCCAGTGCTTTCTAAATGAGCACATGGTGCAGCCAGTGATATATGAAGGGATTTGTGTGTAGAGTTTTTCACAAAAAGTTCAACAAATCTAAATCATGTGTGAAAACAGGGGAATAGTGTTTATAGTTTTGGGAAATGGGTCTGTCTTTTGGTAGATGGCGTCATGGTTTGGAATGTTTAGTTAATAGGCCCAGTTATAGTGTGTAAGCGATCGAGAAAAACTGTAACATTTTTTAAAATATATTTTGTTTCTGATTTTTACAATTTTTTTCCCCCAGTTTGGAGTTCAATTATACCCACTATTTATTTTGATTAACCCTCCCCCACGAATGCACTGTCTGTCTCTACGGGACAAGCTACTCTTCGAGGTGGAACTCACCAACCCCCTTTCTGGAGACACTTTCGTGCTTCACATTGAGTTTGGGCCGACCACCCTCCCCCCTCCCCCAGGGGCGGACAGCCAAATGCTGCCCCCGAATGGGGCTAACGGCAGGCAGAGACGGGAGTCTGGCAGAAATGGGTTTTGCATCCCTGATAGGCAGCTCACACTCATACAGGACCAGCCAAATAAGGGTGCGTTAGACCGCTACGCTATCCGCCAGCCCCCTAATTGTATCTCTTGTTGTCTGGAGCAGACGGTGAGGGTTGTGGTTCAAAACCCGCACGTAGCCTAACCATGTTACACAAGGAGCCCATCCCTGCGTCAGACTCTGCTCTTCCAGTTCGGGGTGCTGAGGTGTATAAATGTAGTACCTAGGTTTGACCACTAGATGGTGAACTGGATTCAGCCAAAGTAGGCCTCTCCTAAACTCCCAACCCACATTGAGCATTACACCGTGCTCTCAAAGTGAGCTCTGATTCTGGGTTGCCATTGTAAAATTGATTAAATGGATCCTGTGTCTCCTATAAATCCCACTTGCCCATCTCTGCCTCTGTGGGCTCCTGCTGGTCTAAAGCCCCTCCCCTTCTGTCTCCTAGCTGGCGTAAAGGTTTGAAGTGGTACTAAAACCCCTCCCCTTCTGTCTCCATTTAAAAAGGTTTTAAGTGGTTCTAAAGCCCCTTCCCCTCCGTCTCTCGTTTATTCAGCTTTTTAATCTCTTCCACAGAATCCTCCCCGATCGTGGAGCACCCCAAGCCACCCTTTTCCCCCTGCACTACCAGTGAACACATGTGTGACTTTCAGCCAGACTGTGACCAAGGAGAGGATGAGGCCAAGTGTGGTGAGTTGTGTGTGTGTCTCTGTGTATATGTGTGAGTACATATGTGTTTGTATGCATGTGCATATATTGTACGTGTATACAGATGCGCTTGTGCAGCCGTATGTACTAATATATACAGGTAACAGCCAAAGTAAAGGAACCACTTGAGTAAATGAAGAGTTCTGGCGGCTCTATTATGGTGTGGGGTGTGCATTTTTCTGACATGGTTTAGGTCCACTCAACCCCTTAGAGGGCAAGTTAAATGCCAAATGCCTGACAATCTGTTGAGGCCCAATGCCCTATTACAGTTTTTCTCAATTGTTTGCATTTTACATTTTACATTTTACATTACATTTTAGGCATTTAGCTGGTACATGTTTGCAGACACAATGACCACAACCTGTAACTCCCTGAACCAATTCTGCTGAAATACAAGCACATTTCCTGCTTTACACTCAGATTGCGGTTCTAAACCAAACTTTTTCTTAACACAACACACAATTCTCTACATTTGGTACAATCTTCATGAATAAAATATCTTGTGTTCACATGGAACACACTGCAATTCAAAATGCTAGACTTAAAGTTCCTACTATCCACACTGACTCCTCACATGGGCAAACACATGTTGCACTACATAACATGCTCATTCCACCAGACCAGGTGCGTTGTGCATCTGGGACAGCGTAAGTTTCCACCGGGCTGCTCAGGGGCCGTATTCACAAAGAATTTTATCTTACCACTAGGAGTTCTCCTAAATCGCACTAAAACCTTTTAGTTAGGAGTCCCACCTTAAAGCCTATTCACAAAGCTGCAAAGACAAACTCATACTAAGGAAGTCCTGGAATTTTCAAGCTAAGAGTGAGGGCGTTGTTTCTCATGAACGAGCTTACTCAGAATGCCCACAGCGATTGGCTGGTATAGGGGATGGGTCTCTGCCCGCGATTTCAACCTAGCAAATAAATGATATGCTACTCTAAAGGGGTATATAGGCCTACCTGTTCCTGTTAGGCTATATTTAGTGGTGTAACGGATCGCAGTTGATCTGTGATCTGTACGGATCAACCCCCACGGTTTGGCACGCATATGATCCTGTTAGGAACCGGACAAGGACCCAGACGCAGATCAGGACTTAGGCAAAAGAGTTGTTTATTGGGAAGCAGGGGTCAAAACCAGGAATCAGAATCTCGAAGGTACAAAAACGCGAGGCAGAGAGAAGTAAAAAAACAGGCAGTCCAAAAAGTCAATAACAAGTAGGCAGATAGGCAAACAAAACAGAATCGCTAGGCAGGCTCGGGGTAGTCAACAGAAGGGGTGTCTCGGAAGGAATACAATAAACTCTGGCTGTAAGAAGGGTAGGCTCAGGGAATAAAGAATCAAGTACAGAACAGGAAAGAACATAGACTTATATACAAGCAGGGAAGGGAACACAATAGGACTCAGGTGTGACTGGGAGGAGAGAGGGGAGGAACACAGGTGTAAACAATGGGAATCATTAATCTAATAACGAGGGGATTCGCTAATAGAATAACGAGGGAAAACGCAATACACGGACTGGGGAACATACAAACATATAGACAATAAACGACCTGGGAGATCAGGCAGACACGTGCATAGCTAGAAGGGGAGGAACGCAAAGAGAGAAGCTGTGTGCGTATGAAAGGAAAAGTGAAAAGCTAACAGAGATAGGATAATGAGCGAGAAAGACAGCGATAGTCAGAAGCGTGAGATAATTAGTGATTAGTAGTGTTAGTAACTTAATCTAAATCCCTAACGTTAGTAGATTAGTTGGTTAGTACTATATACATCTAACTAATATATACAAAGTGCAATCTAGAAAGTAAGAAGGAAGAAAACGAGATAATAAGCAACGAAGACGGAAAAACCGAAACATCTCCCGAAGTGCAAATGACAAAGACAAGGAGTGGATCTAGAACCGGAACAATAACAGACGGGGAACAGAACGTGAATGAAACATGAGTCGAAGAATGATAAATAAACAAAGTACAAAAACAAACAGAACAGACACTCAGAACATAACAGTACTCGAAGAATGATAAATAAACAAAGTACAAAAACAAACCAAACAGACACTCAGAACGTAACAGATCCGTGGATTAATAGCTAAATTGAACCATCATAGAGAAATACAATTTTTTCTGCCGCTGTTACGTTTTAAAGTAACAATTCCCTAAATCTCAATGCAGAGTTACAGTGAAGAGATAGACAACCATGTATGTTTTGGTTTGCTTTGTTTTTCATACTAAATGCCTTTCTGGGAGGCAGGTTTTTAGAAACGCGACCGAATGAAATTATATTCTAATAAAGATTCTAAAATACAAATGTAGGCTACGTGTCACTGATTTAACATGAAACCAAGAATACTGACTCGTCAATTGGTTACCTGTCTGCATCTCGTAAACAATCAGCGGGTATCTATATATAATATATATAATATTAAATATATAATACCCTCGGGATTGAGGCGGTACCTTTTTATGAGCTCTGTATCATTCAATATCTCCAAAGTGTTGACGCGATTGGGACGACGATTGCCGGCAGCAGCAGATTTTCGGATCGCTGTGAGTAGGTCTTTAGCGACTTAGAAATCCTCTTGACTGCTTCTAACTTCTCCTGGACTTAGGAGCTGTTTTTAGCTCTCAAACCCTTTGTGAAATACTCTTATCCCAAAAATTTAGGAGTTGCTCCTAAATTGCGGAGTTCGCAACATTGACCACCCACACTTTTCAGTAGTTTATCTCCCTCCATATTCTCAATTTCTCAATCTGATTGAGGAGTTTTTTTTCTGCCTGGAGATGGAATGTCTATGACCGCAATCCCCATACGCGTATACCCCTTCTGCAAGCTATGGAAGATGCATGTGCAGATACAGCTGTAGAAGCTTTTCAGGGCTGGATTCGCCATGCTAGACGATACTTCCCCTGCGGCCAGGGAGAACATTGCTTGTGATGTTGATGAGGTGCTGTGGCCAGACTGAAACAGAAGACATGATGCAGCCAATTTTTTTACTGTATACAGTACATTTTTCTATGATTTGTTCTGTATGTAGAAAAAACACTTTACACATCCAACTTTGTGTTTATTGGGATGTATACAGTATTTTGGGGAAAAAAATAAAAACATTTTTTTGTTTATATTACAGTATATTTGTGTGTTTTATATTTGAGTATTAAAACATTATCCCAAAATATTTTACAACAGACTACTATACATACGTAGTAAGTGTAACACTGAACATGCAAAAGGCATAAGTCTCCGGATAAGGCATTCATACTAGTGTTTTCCATTCATAGTAGTGTTTTATATTGAGCACATCAGTGTTCAATTGGTTCTTAGAAGTGTGTGTGTCATTTGAACACAAAATACCATTTTGAGAAAACATAACATTGTTTTGAATGCAGAGTTTCATTTTGCAGGAGATTTGTGGAGTGTGTTTTTGGATTTGTGTGTAGAGTTCTGAGAATATGAAGTATGCTTTCAGAAAACATGTGTAAACAACTGAGAAACTTTATTGAGAAGACACTTTATATTTGTGTTTTCCTTTATTTCTTTTTTAATTTTTAATTTTGTTTCAGATTTTTTCCTGTTTTTCTCCCAACTTAGTGGCCAATCCTTCCCTCTATTTACAGTTTTTTACGATCGCTATAAAGCGTTTTTCAATACTTTTAACACTTATCCTAAACTCTTAACGCACCAACACACCTACCACACACAATTGGCAAAACGGTTAATTTCATGTTCAAAATCATACATTGTAAACTAAACACCAACACTCATTTTCAAAATACAAGAATACACTAACACAATACACTAAGTCTACCAAAACACTGCAAATATGTCTCAAAATCAAACAATTCTTCCAAACACTAACACATGTTCTCTTCCAACAGGAACATTTAGTCAATCATAGCACAATGTCATAAAAAACACTAACAGCAGATGGAATTACAGAAACTGCATTACTTTACATGTGTCAGTTCTACCCGTATACAATAGACAATATATTGTATTGAACATAAATTGTCTTTTGCACTGCAGTTTATTTAGACATTAAAATGTCTCTACATTTTTCTTTTGTTGGGTTTAGTAAATGCATGCATTTTGTTTCTTTTTTTTTGCAAACATTCAATACCAAAAGTGAATGACCCATCTCAGAGTAGCTTTATAGAATGTACAGTTTATGAAAAAAAGAAGACAGTAAGTGACAGAATTGCTGCATTAAAGGCTTTATTTGCAAAGGGGAAATTACTGCAAGAGAACAAAAATAGGCAATATAGCTGCTGGTCACCATTGTGTGAAAATACAAAATATACAAACAGAAGAAGGCACAGAAGAAATAAAAAAGAAAAATACAAAGTCCTCTTCTAATCTTCTCATCCACATCACACCTTATATCTTCTCTGGCAAAGCACCTTGGGAAGAATCTTTTGGCATGCCTTATCCACCCCTGACAGTGTTCAGCTGTGATGTCTTGGCATGCAGCATCCATTGCATCCAAGAGGGACATTTGGTCGTGTGGACGATGATCGAAAACCTTCCATCTCCAGGCTGAAAAAACCTCCTCAATGGGGTTGAGGAAAGGGGAGTAAGGGGCAAGGAAAAGGGACATCATCCTTGGATGGGCGTCAAACCAGGCTGTGACTGCACGGGAATGGTGGAATGCCACATTGTCCCATGTGATCACATATATTGGCAAGTGGTCCCCCACCTGTCCCCTTTCTGCCTCCGGCACCAGTCTTTCATGCAGGTCTTCTAAAAACAGGAGAAGTCTGGTCGGTGTTGTAGGGGCCAATCTCACCAATCTCACATTTGTGCAGGAGCGCACCATTGTTGGAGATTGCGGCGCACATGGTGATGTTGGCTCCTCTCTTGCCCGGCACGGCACCAGCCTCTCTGAATGATAGCCCATGGTTAATGACATGGTCTATGGTGGTAGCTCTTATCTCATCTGTTACCCTAGCTCTTGCCCTTCTTTGAGCGCCACCACGCATTCTAACTCCTCTCCCTCTACCTTGTCCTTGTCCAGCCTTTACTCTCCTTGTCCTTGTCCAACTCCTCTCCCTTGTCCTGGTACTCGTCTTCCTCTCCCTCGTCCAGCCATTCTTCTTTCTCTCTTTCTGTTGCTCTATATTGTTCTTTGTCCACACAAGATCAGCCCAAAGAGTTTCCCTTTTTATACTATATGGTCATGCGATTGAAAGAGCCTCAACACTTGAGTATGTTTCCCATGCCGGAATCAGCTGTGATTGATCTATTTGCATATCTTCAATCAGCTGTTTCTCAATAGCAATGAAAAAAATACAGGACATATATTTTTGTTTCAATCTACAATGTGAACTGCTGTTCACTTCAACTTTAGCCTATAAGTTAGGTTTAGAACATGAGGTTATCTGTTCTGACATACAGTGTGAAAGCATTTGTAAATTTGGCAGTAAAAATCCATTGTTTTGGTCTTGGTTGAGCTTGTGTGTAAAAAGAAGTTCAAGCATTTTTAAAATGTGTTAACTGTATGCATTTTGTGTCAAAGGAACAAGAAATGTGTTAATTGTATAGCCCACACAGACTGATGTTGTGCTAACTGTGTTAAGAGTTATGGAAATGTGACTACAGAACTGAAAAAAGGTTGATAGCAATTGTAAAAAACTGTATTTAGATTTGCCCTCCCCACACAAATTTGCCACTCGCCTCTATGAGGCAAGCTAATTCTCCAAGGGCAGCGAACTCCACTTCCTTCGAGACGGAATTCGCCCACTCACGTTCTGGAAACACCCTTACGCATTTCTCAACGGACTCGTGCTGGCTCTCCCTCCCCCCTCCCCCTGGGGCGGACAGCCAAACGCCACCCCCGATTGGTGCTCCCCACCAGGGCTGGTTTGGTACAGTTGGGTTTCGAATTGCGACCATGATAGGCAACTCACACTCATAGTGTTTCCTTTATTTTGGCAGTTACCTATATGTGTGTGTGTGTGCATGTGTGTTTCAGTGATTGAAAACAGGCCCATATTGTGTGTGTTTGTGTGTATATGTCTGTTTGTAAGTGTAAATGTATTTGTCTGTGTAGTGTTTCAGTGATTGGTAAAGGGGTCATGTTGTATGTGCAGGAGACTTCTCTTACGCACAGGGCATCACTGGCTGGACAGACACCAGTATCGGCACCCAGGGCTGGGCTCAACAAGACTCCTCAGAAGGTAACACTGCACTGAGGCATGTGATTGTGTGTGTGTGTGTGTGTGTGTGTGTGTGTGTGTGTGTGTGTGTGTGTGTGTGTGTGTGTGTGTGAGTGTATGGTGTGTGTGTGTGTGTGTGTGTGTGTGTGCGTGTGTGTGTGTGTGTGTGTGTGTGTGTGTGTGTGTGTAATAGTGTGTGGTGTGATTGTGTGTGTGTGTGTACGTGTGTATATCTGTGAGTGTGTGTGTATGGTGCGTGAGTGTGTGTGTGTGTGTGTGAGTGAGTGTGTGTGTGTGACTGTGTGTGTGTATGTGTATGGTGTGTGTAATAGTATGTGTGTGTGTGTGTGTGTGTAATGTGTGTGAGTATGTGTGTGTGTGTGTGTGTGTGTGTGTAATAGTGTCTGAGTTTGTGTGAGTGTGTATGTATGTATGTGTAATAGTGTGTGTGTGTGTGTAATAGTGTGGGTGTGTGTGTGTGAGTTTATGGTCTGTGTTTGTGTGTAATAGTGTGGTGTGTGTGTGTGTGTGTGTGTGTGTGTGTGTGTGTGTGATAGTGTGTGTGTGTAAGTGTACGGTATGTGTGTGTGTGTGTGTGTGTGTGGTTGTGTGTAATAGTGTGGGTGTGTGTGTGTGAGTGTATGGTGTGTGTTTGTGTGTAATAGTGTGTGTGTATGTGAGTGTGTGTGTGTGTGTGTGTGTGTGTGTGTTTTGTGTGTAATAGTATGTGTGTCTCTCCTCAGGGCAGTATCTGTATGTGACGGATGTTCCAGGGCAGCAGCTGAAAGAAGCTCAGTCTCGTACTCCTCTCCTAGGCCCGTCCGGTCCTGCCTGCACACTGCACCTCTCCTACAGTCTGACTGGGAACAGCTCCCACATCGGTACTGCCTCTCTTCCTCTCCCCCACTCCCTCTCTTTTCCCTCTCTCTCCCTCACTCTCTCTCTATGATCTGTTTCTGTTCCATCATCTTCCCCCATCTCCAAATCCCCCATCTCCTTCCCCTCTCTCTCTCTTACGCTCTCTCTCTCTTTCTTTTCCTATCTCTGGTTTTGCATGTCAGGCACCTTCTTCCTCCTCACTTATTTGCCTTTCCTCCCCTCTACCCCCTCCAGGTGAGCTGTCCATCAGCGTGATTGACTCAGAGTTTGGGATGCGATCGCAGCTGTGGGAGGTCAGTGGGAAGCCAGAGGAGGAGTGGCTAAAGGCGGAGGTATACATCGGCGCTCGGGATAACCGCTTCCAGGTTTGTCTGTCTGTCAAACACAGTGCCGCCCCCAGCCCCTCCCTCTGCGTTCCTCATGTAGGACTGACTGCACGCCATGACTCTGGCCCCCTCTGTGCTCCCCTACTAACTCTATCTCAGCTCAATAAAAAATTATTTATCGACCATAAACCATAAAGAAAGGGAAGCACCCTGTATGTGGTGAACAAGCATTCCTGTCTGTTTATTGTTAAATGACAGTAGGCTTGACATGTGTAATTAGGATGTTTAATTGCTGTCTGAGGAAGACCAGATTGCTCAAAATGCTGGTTGTTCATTTGTTGTAGTCAGTTTTGAGTGCTACTCACGCATTATATTCTATTGCACGATGAGGCAAGGAATTACCTGCCAATTGAAATTAAACCCTTCCTCCCTGTCCAGGACTATGCCCATAGTCAGCACTAGCCCTGTCAGGATTCAATACCAGAACATGGGACTAATCACTACACTGAGAGTTCATGCTTTGGCTAGATGTGCCACTCGGAGCCATGGTATCCTCATAGTATTGAATAAACTCCCAATTTAGTAGCCAATTAGACCCACTATTTTATGTCAATCCCCCCTAGTAATGTGAGTTCGCCTCCGTAGTCCTGCGACCGGTAGTGACGAAGGCAAAGTAGCGTCTCCTCTGAGACGGCACTCACCAGGCTGTCGACTGTAACCTGGTACTACAGGGTGATGTGGAATTTCCTTTAAAAATAGTTAAAGTTGTTCCTTCGTACCTTTGTTAGTAGAAAAATGAATGCAGGCTGAAGTCTTTGTTTCCTCGTTTCAAAATGTATTTCTTTAATAGAGTAAAGAACATACTGGGTCTGTCCCCTCAAGTACAGATTGACAAATGACCAAAAATGCAAACAGAATGCTGGTGCTTTATACTTTGTAATGGGTCCTTCTGATGCTAATCACATCTCACACTCAAACAAGATGAGGTTTCAAATACAGGAGATTACACCTGGGGAAGGAGAGAGGAACTGAACTGGGGGGAGGACTGGGGCACCAAATGGCACCATTGTCTTAGACACATCAGGGGGGAAGACACACAAAAAGGGGGGTTAGATTGAGTGCAAACTCTCATGTGTATTCCAACACAGGGCCACTCTTATGCACAGCGAACGTCCTGTCGGCTTCCCTCCCCCCTCCCTGGGGCGGACAGCCAATCGCTGCCCCCTGGTGCCCCTCCCAGCCAGAGCCAGGATGGGGAATCGAACCCCGGTCTCCATTGCCAGTGTCGAACGTTGTAACCACTGGACAATGCGGGAGGCCCCCTTTGAATAAACTTTTATACATGTACCTTCATTTATTTAGCGAGCATTCTTATCCAGGGTTACTTACAGCACATTGCATATAATAAGGTTAGATCGACACTGGTATAGATGCGGAAAGTGACTGTAACACAATCTAATTAAAGCCTTGCTGTAAAAAAACAACGCTGTGACAAACATTGTTGTGCACGAGTGCCATACCGAAAGGGAAATATGAATACAAACCCATAGTAAAAGAGATAATATTGTTCATTATGAAGGGCATCAGTAGCAAAGAAGTGGCTGAAGGTCCGTGAGATTTTGTGCTCTCTGATATTTCTAATCCATTCTAATTTCTTTCTTTTTCTCACACTTCTCAGCTAGAACTGGGGGGTCTGGCCAACTGCGACTGTTACCGAATAGCTGTGAAGGACGTCCACTACCGCAACTGTCACCCAGGGCATCTTCCCAGCACAGGCCAAGGTGAGGGAGCTGTAAGCTGTTTCATTCAGGGACAGAGAGTGTGTTTTCTGCTTTTTGTTTTTGTTTAGTAACCGTTTACTACCCTTATTTTTCCTTGTTCTCCCTTTTTGGAATGCCCACTTGTATTCGTAAGTGTGTGTTTCACTGGGTTACATGGAGTGTTCTTGAAAATAATTTATAACCACGTAAAAAAAAAAAAAAATTGCTTGGTGGTAATTGTGTGATCTTGATTTTCATCACAATCTTGTGTTTTCGGCAGACCTGTCATGCAACTTTGAGACTGATATGTGCGGCTGGTATCAAGACCAGACCGACAACTTCGACTGGACTCTGCTCGAGGGAATGGATCACACAATAGGCATTGGTACTCTTTCTCTGTCTCCTAGAACCAAGTTACCTGTAGAACTATTATATCAATATTGTCAATGTTTTCCATATATTGTCTAAATTCCATGGCTTTGCTTTTAATTCCAAACAATGTTGGGCCCTGAATTCTCCACATAGAAATGATAAAAGACTTCATGCCAACCTCAGAACAGATCTTTCTTTTTAAAAAGAGATAAACACAAGTTTATTGTCTTATTTAAGATTATTAAATTGAAGTGAACATTCAGTTAGGAGTGACACAATGCTAAGATGAATATATAGTTAAAGGTTAATTTCAAAATGCATTTTCTATTTCCTGAAATGTTTGAAATGAAATATCCTTTAATTATAGGATATTTCATTTCAAACATTTCAGGAAATAGAAATGTTTGAAATTAACCTTTAATTTCAGATTGTGAGGCTGGAGGGTATGCTAGGGGAACATTTGGCATAAACGCACATCCTCTAGAAATATCTGCATTCATCCTCTGAATAGTTCGAGGGGGAAAGTCCCTTCATGGCAGAAGAGTAGAGATTGTATTTTGGGTATTTTGGAAAACCTGTGTGGCTTTCTCTGCTACTCTCCAGATTGATCCAGCAACTTTCTCCCGTCGTAACTCCTGAGATCATTAGTGCCAGTATGGATAATAATGTGTTTGGGTTCACCGAGTCTAGATGTAGTCAGTAGCTTGAGTGTTTTATTTGTTCCACCAAATTTTATATCAACAGTGGTCTGGGAAGAGCTGCTCCTCATCCTCAAATCTCCCATTGGAATCTATCAGAATGACTATTTCAGTGTGTTTCTGTCCTTTAATCTGGCTGCCTGACATCTGAACCTGGGCAATGTCAGGGTTTGTAGAGGTTGTGTGATGTTTATATATTGTGTTATCTGCTTGTGTGGTGGGCACTGTGTGTGTTTCAGGCTCATCTCAAGTTTGCATGTTGTCCTTTTGTATATTTGACTCTTTGGCAGGCATGTGGAAGGGTGGATGTAGAGCCCTGTGTTTTTGGTGTTGTGGTTGCTTTGAGGACCTGTATCTGCTCCCTCAGATTTTACACAGTTGATTGAACTGGTCCTTTAACTGTTGTAGAGTCACTGGATGTCCTAAAAGGGATTAACAAAGTGAAATACCAAATATTTTTTAAGATAAGTGGGGTCAGCAGAACAAGAGGCCACAGGTGGAAATTAGTAAAAGGCAAATTCCACACAGATATTAGGAAGTTTTTCTTTACACAGAGAGTTGTCAATGCCTGGAACAGCTTGCCAGGGCGGGTAGTAGAGGCAGAAACACTTGGGCTATTCAAGTCTAGGCTAGATGCTGTACTAGATACTCTTTAGATTAGGACATGACGAGCCTAGATGGGCCGAACGGCATTATGTATTCTTATGTTTTTATGTTCTTATGTCACATACATTTGTATCAGCTCTTTGTGCTCTACAATCCCCACCTCTTGTAGGGAGAGACTCCCTATTCTCATTACTGACAGTGTGCTTTCAAGTTGATTGTCATGGTCTGTACAGGAACAGTCCTTTTGTATTTAATTTACCTCCCCTGACTTTTGCCTTAATCCCTGAATTTCAGGGCTGTTTAGAGCTGGAATTGGGTGCCATTTTACTTGTTGTTTTTCTGCATCTGAACAAAGCTGGGATGGCTTCACTACCTTGGAATAATATAATATAATAATATAATATAATAATATATATACACCATTGGAACATGATCATGCCATTTTTGGTACATATTTACAGTGAGAACTTGGTTTCCACTATCATAATTATCATTAATTACTATCTGTCTCCCATAACAGATTGCTCTTTTTTAATATGTGTGTAGTCTTTACACACTGCTGCATGCCGGCAGGGGCGTCGTAGCGGGGGAAAGGGGGAACTGACTACCTAGGGCCCCAAGTGGGGGAGGGCCCTTGAAAAGCCTGGAATTTAAAAAAAACAATTTTAAATTTCTAAGTAATTAGTGTCATTACTAAATTATATTGGCTGAATAAATAGGTTGAAAGACTGAACTTTGTATCCATAAAAATATTGGAGGCTCTCTGGGCCCCCTCCCCTCTCGAAAAGCGCAAATGGTTTAGTCCGTGTGACGAACCGGATAAGGACCCAGACGCAGATCAGGATATTAGCAAAAGAGTAGTTTAATGGGAAGCAGGGGTCAAAACCAGGAATCAGATAAGGCAAAAGTACAAAATCACAAGGCAAAAGGGAGGTCAAGAAAGCAGTCAAAAAGGTCTAAACGGGCAGGCAGAAAGGCAAACAAAACAGAATCGGTAGGCAGGCTCGGAGTGGTAAACGAAGGGATGTCTCGGAAAATTCAATAAACACTGGCCTCAGAATAATAGGCACAGGGAATAAGGATCAACGTTCTGACAAAGAGTGAACAAAAACACTGAACTAATATACAGGCAGGGAAGGGAAACACAATAGGAATCAGGTGTGACAGGGAGGAGAGAGAGGTAGGAACACAGGTGTAAACATTGGGAATCGTTAATCTAATAACGAGGGGAAACGCAAGACACGGACTGGGAAACATACAGACAATAAATGACCTGGGAGATCAGGCAGACACGTGCATAGTAAAAGGGGAGGAACGCAAAGAGAGAAGCTGCGTGCGAATGAAAGGGAAAGTGAAAAGCTAACAGGGACGATAATAAGAGAGAATGACAGCGATAGTCAGAAGCGTGAGATAATTAGTGATTAGTAATGTTAGTATCAAAAAAGAAAAGAAAGAAAAGAAAGAGAAAAAAAGCAAACTGAGGGAAAACAACTGCTCACTAATTTCTTTCAAAAGAAAGGTAAGCAACTTGCTAACACTGTTTAAGAGTGGTTTAAGCTAATATCGGTACGTTGTTTCGATTGAACTAGTGCTGTCAACGTTAACACGTTAACGCATGCGATTAATTTCAAATGGATAACGCGTTCATTTTTTTAAAATCGCGATTAATCTCATTTCAGTTTCACTCTCGCTACTGGCTGAACGCAATCGCAAATGCGGGCAAAACATATTACTGGTGATGGTGAAATGCATTGAAACTTTGCTTTTGAAGACTCATTTGATCCAGTTCTATAACAAGACAAGCTAACGTAGCTAGCTACATTATGATAGTTAGCTAGCTAGCTGGTAAATTAAGCAGAATCTAGCCTGTTGTCTGTTTCATTGTATATTATAAGCAGGTTAAGAGGCTAATATCAATCAATCAATCAATCTTTATTTTTGTATAGCGCCATTTACAAACAGGTTGTCACACAACGCTTCACAATTGGCATTTTCCAGAGGGAATAAAAAAAAACAGAAAACCATTGGAGCCAATGTGGGAGACTGGAAAATTATTCCCTGACCCCTTAAAAGGCGGTCGAGATGAACTCCTGGAAAATGGTGGGATACAGAGAAAAACAAAACAAATAGTCCTTGAGGCTCATGAGGCTTAACAGACCACCGGAAGGGCATTCTAAGTGTAGGGGTGGGGTGGACCTCATCCCTCCAGATACCAGGGCAGGGCAGGGGATGGAACCAGCAGCTAGGGTCTGGGCCAGCGGCATCCGGCTAACACATGGCAGGGGTGGGGGGTTGACTCTGGGGCAGGTGAGCTCCGGACAGGTGCCACGAAGCCGGGGAGAAAAGGGGAAAGATGCAATTATGACTATGATAAATATCACACCGGATCAGGGGAAAGAGTAGTGATAACACTTTTGCACCAGCAGAAGTAATCTAGGGCAGCATAACTAATTAGGTGAGTGGCACAGGGAGCACGCAGCCATGAGGGCATTCAGAGACCATCCCACCACATCATCAGCAAAGGAGCTCTATAGGAGAAAGCTCTGCCACCTGCTGTATTTTTTTATATTCTAGGGACTACCAAGTTGCCTGCATCTTGTGAGCGAAGCGAACGTGGGGGGTTGTACGGATGAAGTAGATCCGTCAAGTAAGAGGGTGCAAGTCCATGCAACACCTTATAAATTAAGAGGAGTACCTTATAGTCTACAGTACACGATAGTTTATTGGAAGCCAGTGAAGTGACGCCAACACAGGACTAATGTGCTCACATTTCTTTGTTCTAGTCAGGATCCTTGCAGCAGCATTCTGTACGAGTTGTAGGCTCCTGAGTGAGGTATTGGAACAGCCAGACAGTAATGCATTGCAATAATCTAATCTAGATGTAACAAAGGCATGTACCAATTTTTCTGCATCTATTAATGACAGGAAGCCCCTAATTTTGGCAATATTCCTCAGGTGAAAAAAGGCTACTCTGGAAATGTTTTTGATGTGACTATCAAATGAGAGACCAGGATCTATAATAACACCAAGGTCTTTTACCACCAAACTTGCAGCAACAGAGCAACCATCCAGATTAAGAGATAAATTAGATAACCCTCTTCTGAGGTTTTTGGGCCCCAAGACAGTTTTATCAGTATTCAACAATAGAAAATTATCTGACATCCAGTCTTTTATGTCTTTAAAACAGGCCTCCAACTGTTTGAATTGTCCTTCACCAGGTTTCATTGATAATACTGTATATCAATATCAATATCAATCCTGTATGCTTCATGCTTGTAGAGGGGCCTGTCCTTGTAGCAGAGAGTGAGCAGGAAGAAGATGTGATCGAGGCAGAGAGTGAGCAGGAAGAAGAGGCAGAGAGTAGCAGTAGGACTAGTGAAGAGGATGATGGAGGTGAAGAGAGCAAGGAAAATGAAGGTTGCTCTGAGGGTAGTGAGAAGGATGAGGAGAAGACAGAGGAGGAAGTGGAAAAAAGTGAGGGGAATGCAGAAGGGTATTTGCCAGAGGACCCAGGACTATGGCCAGAGAATCTTACTAATCTTACTAATTATATGTGGTATAAGCAGTTCATTAGCGATTACCTAATAACCACTACAGATTCATGTGTATAGTTGTTGATTCAATTAAAAAAATTCTAAAGATGCGTGAGAGGGGGCCCACAAGACTGCATATGTATAGGGCCCAGAATTGTGTGCTACGCCCCTGCATGCCGGACACGGGCATGGGCATGGGCATGGTCTGTGTATAAGAGCAGATTTGTGGTGACACCTATTTGGCTCAAATCTGCAGCCAGAATCTCTGGGATTTCCTGCAGCAGTTTTACTTTAAATGCCTTTCTGGTTCGCGCACTTCTGATCTCTGTGGATAATTGATTGGCAGGAGGAGGGGCTTATCCTCTGCCACTTCAGTCGATGTATCAATTTTTAACTGTCAAACCAACTGTCACTTCACTTGGTACTCAGCTCTCACTCAAATACAGTGGAGTTGTATTTGAATTGCTATTTTAATGTGTCCTTTTTTATCCTTTAGAGGAAAAGTCCTACCTTTTCAGTAATGTAGCAGGTCTGCTGATTTGTTGTTTCTCTTTGTTGGTTGTTAGGGTTTTCCAATCTTGAGTACAATCTAGTTTTGTGCCTTTCTTGTTTTCCTGCTGCTTCTTATTTTTGATGATTTTTATCCTGATTTTTGATAAACATTCTGAATTAAGGTGTTTGCTGATACCTATCTTCATAAGAATGTTATTTACAAGTTCAATTCCTCAGTTTATGTCATTTGAAAAACACATTTAAAAAAAGTTTAGGACCTCAAGCTAAGCATGACTGTCTCTCAGGTTGACCTCTCTCTCCCTTTCTCCCTCCTTCTCTCTCTTTCTCTTTCTCTCTCTCTCCCACTCTCTCTCTCCTCTCCCTCCCTCTCTCCCTCCTTCTCTTGCTCTCTTTCCCCCTCTCTCTGCCTCCCTCTCTCCCTCCCTCCCTCTCTCTCTCATTCTCTCTGTAGGTAGAAGTCTGGTTGTGGATATGTGGAGACCCTCTTTGCGGGGGCTATCTGGTCGCCTGCTGTCCTTCCCTCACCTCCCAACCCAAAGCGAGCACTGCCTCTCCTTCTGGTTCAAACTCTACGGCCCTCAGACAGGTGAGCGGGGGTGCAGTGATGTACCCCACGATCTAGAGTGAAATCCTGACAGTGCCAATGCTAACTGTTGCTGGCAGCCCCGCAGGGTGGCACATGCCTGGCGGGAATGTCCGCATCTCATCATGCACTAGTGACCTCCTCTGGTCAATTGGGTGTCTGAGGTCTACCTGCACCACCTGTGCTTGAAGTGTACTCTCCAATGCAATGAGTGCACAGCTCTGCTAGTTGTCCGTGGAGTGTCCGAAGGAGGAGAACACACTTTTTCACTCTCCCTGTATTTACTCATTTGTCATTTTAAACAGAACCACTTCCTCTGTCCACAGTAGAGATGAGGAAGTGAAGGGGGTGGAACCACAGTCGAAATAAGCAAACTTTCACTCCAAAAACAGAGGAGAAGAAAGGAGAAGGGCCACACACGAGAAGGCCTCCCCTGTCAGAGGGCAGACCTTCCAATCACATCTTTCTCCCTTTTCTCTTCCTCCCTTATTATCCCACCACTTTCCATCTCCCTCCCTTCCTTTCTCTCTCTCTCTCTCTCTCTCAGGTTCCCTCAATGTGAAGATCATCTCGGGCGGGGCTGAAGTCCTGGTCTGGACTCGAACCGGTGCCCACGGCAACCGCTGGCACCATGGCTTGTGCCCAATCCCCCACCAGCATATCAAATTCCAGGTAACTTCCAGGTAACTTATCACAGCCTCCCCTGAGATCTGCAATTACAACGTAATTTTAAGAAAGAAGAAATCATCACTGAAGAGAATGGGGTATGTAAGAGGGCTTGTGGCCGCATAAAGCACTGATTATCAGGCAAGTGATGCACCCCACAGACAAATCCAGAGCTGGTGGGACTGTTGAGTTAAAAGAAGTGGTGGCCAGCTCAGGAAATTTTGGGGGAGGGCATGTGCTGGCCTGTGCTTGACCAAATTGATGAATAATTCTGCAGTGTTGGGACAGGCTTATGATTGTGAATGGGCATTCCAAAATTGGTAATTTTTTTTATATTCCCTCTCCGTCTCTTCCTCTTCCTCTCTCCCTTTCTCTTTGCCTCCCTCCCTTTCTGTCTTCCTCTCCTAATTTTCCCCTCTATCCCCCTCTCCCTCTCTCATTTTCTCTCTCTCACCCTCTCCCTTTCTCTTATTTTCCCTCATTCTCTTCCTTTCCCTCCCTCTTCCTCTCCTTCTCTTCCTCTCCCTCTCTCTCATTTCCCTCTCTCTCTCCTTCTCTTCCTCTCTCCCTCTCCCCCCCTCTCTCTCAGGTTGTCTTTGAGGCGATTCGCTCAGGATTTGACGGGCAGGTAGGGATAGACGACGTGGCGGTTCTGGCGCGCCCCTGCTCAGGGCCGTTGGCCTGCTCCTTCGAGGGCCAGAGATGTGGCTACAACTCCTTTGGCGACTCCGCCTGGATCCACCAAAACCTGATCTCTGGAGGGGTGCGGCCTGCCCCCAAAACTGACCACACCCTGGAGACAGACCAAGGTCAGGATGCGCCCTGCTCCTCTCCTTCTTTTCATTACTTTTTTTTTTTTACTGTTACGATTACATTTCTTGAATTCATTTTTTATAAAAATTGTATTTCCATATAAAAATGTGGATTAGAGACATGTACTAAGACAAACTCAATATACAAGGCTTACTGTAGAAACTCAACAAGTGTTACAGAAATGCACGCCGGGGACAGTGTTTGGTTGGATGTGTTGCACCAAGCAAAGGACCAAAGTGGCCTATTCTAAGGTTGGCCCGCCCTGGTCCTGGAGAGCCACAGGGTCTCATTTCTCAGAACTTCATTGATTAATTACAGCAGTTTATTATACAGTTAACTCACCTCACCTTGGTTGCTAATTTTAAAGTGAAAAAAAACAGAGAGATGTCTTGTTTACTAATGCTTAATGTGTCAATCTATACAGTTTCCCTTGGTCATATCTGACATTTAGAACTGTTCTTGGAGCGTTTTAATGCCTCATTTTGGATGGGCTGGCAGAGGAATGACTCGTTTCTGATATCTCAGGGCACTATATGATAGTGGACAGCAGTGCGATGGTCCTTCCTCTGGACAGTGTGAGCACTCTAACCTCGCCGCTCCACAACAGCGCCCCCCAAACAGAGTGTGTTCAGTTCTGGTATCACATGGGGGGAGAAAAACCAGGTAGGTACATAATGAGACTACATAATGGCTACATCTAATAGCTGAATGTAATGTATTGCCAACATGAATGTGGGTTGTGTTGTGTTGTGTTATAGGCTCTCTGATTGTGTGTTGTGTTGTGTTGTAGGCTCTCTGAATGTGTGTTGTGTGTGTTGTTGTGTGTAGGCTCTCTGAATGTGTGTTGTGTTGTGTTATAGGCCCTCTGAATGTGTGTTGTGTTGTGTTGTGTTATAGGCTCTCTGAATGTGTGTTGTGTTGTGTTGTGTCGTAGGCTCTCTGAATGTGTGTTGTGTTGTGGGCTCTCTGAATGTGTGTTGTGTTGTGTTATAGGCCCTCTGAATGTGTGTTGTGTTGTAGGATCTCTGAGTGTGTGTGGTGTTTTGTATGCTCTCTAAATGTATTGTGTTGTAGGCTCTCTGAATATGTGTTGTGTTGTAGGCCCTCTGAATATGTTGTGTGTTGTGTTGCATTGTGTTGTAGAACTTCTGAATGTGTGTTGTGTTGTGTTGTGTTGTAGGCTCTCTGAATGTGTGTTGTGTTGTAGGCTCTCTGAATTGGTGTTGTGTTGTGTTGTGTTATAGGCCCTCTGAATGTGTGTTGTGTTGTGTTGTAGGCCCTTTGAATGTGTGTTGTGTTGTGTTGTGTTGTGTTGTGTTGTGTTGTAGGCCCTCTGAATGTGTGTTGTGTTATTTTGTGTTGTAGGCCCTCTGAATGTGTGTTGTGTTGTATTGGGCTCTCTGAATGTGTGTTGTGTTGTGTTGTGTCGTAGGTTCTCTGAATGTCTGTTGTGTTGTGTTGTAGGCTCTTTGAATGTGTGTTGTGTTGTGTTGTAGGCTCTCTGAATATGTGTTGTGTTGTGTTATAGGCCGTCTGAATGTGTGTTGTGTTGTGTTGTGTTGTAGGCTCTCTGAATGTGTGTTGTGTTTGTGGTATAGGCCCTCTGAATGTGTGTTGTGTTGTGTCGTAGGCTCTCTGAATGTGTGTTTTGTTGTGTTGTAGGCTCTTTGAATGTGTGTTGTGTTGTGTTGTAGGCCCTCTGAATGTGTGTGGTGTTGTGTTGTTGTACGCCTTCTGAATGTGTGTTGTGTTGTGTTGTGTTGTAGGCCTTCTGAATGTTTGTTGTGTTGTGTTGTGTTGTAGGCTCTCTGAATGTGTGTTGTGTTGTAGGCTCTCTGAATTGTGTTGTGTTGTGTTGTGTTATAGGCCCTCTGAATGTGTGTTGTGTTGTGTTGTGTTAGGCTCTCTGAATGTGTGTTGTGTTGTGTTATGGGCCCTCTGAATGTGTGTTGTGTTGTAGGATCTCTGAGTGTGTGTGTTGTGTTGTATGCTCTCTAAATGTATTGTGTTGTAGGCTCTCTGAATATGTGTTGTGTTGTAGGCCCTCTGAATATGTCGTGTGTTGTGTTGCATTGTGTTGTAGAACTTCTGAATGTGTGTTGTGTTGTGTTGTGTTGTAGGCTCTCTGAATGTGTGTTGTGTTGTGTTGCCCTCTTGAATGTGTGTTGTGTTGTTTTGTAGGCCCTCTGAATGTGTGTTGTGTTGTGTTGTGTTGTAGGCCCTCTGAATGTGTGTTGTGTTGTGTTGTGGCCCTTTGAATGTGTGTGTGTTGTGTTGTGTTGTAGGCCCTCTGAATGTGTGTTGTGTTATTTTGTGTTGTAGGCCCTCTGAATGTGTGTTGTGTTGTGTCGTAGGCTCTCTGAATGTGTGTTGTGTTGTGTTGTGTGTATAGGCTCTCTGAATGTCTGTTGTGTTGTGTTGTAGGCTCTTTGAATGTGTGTTGTGTTGTGTTATAGGCTCTCTGAATGTGTGTTGTGTTGTGTTGTGTTATAGGCCCTCTGAATGTGTGTTGTGTTGTGTTATAGGCTCTCTGAATGTGTGTGTGTTGTGTCGTAGGCTCTCTGAATGTGTGTTGTGTTGTGTTGTGGTATAGGCCCTCTGAATGTGTGTTGTGTTGTGTCGTAGGCTCTCTGAATGTGTGTTTTGTTGTGTTGTAGGCTCTTTGAATGTGTGTTGTGTTGTGTTGTAGGCCCTCTGAATGTGTGTGGTGTTGTGTTGTGTTGTGTGTGTTGTGTTGTACGCCTTCTGAATGTGTGTTGTGTTGTGTTGTGTTGTAGGCCTCTGAATGTTTGTTGTGTTGTGTTGTGTTGTAGGCTCTCTGAATGTGTGTTGTGTTGTAGGCTCTCTGAATTGGTGTTGTGTTGTGTTGTGTTATAGGCCCTCTGAATGTGTGTTGTGTTGTGTTGTAGGCCCTCTGAATGTGTGTTGTGTTGTGTTGTGTTGTAGGCCCTCTGAATGTGTGTTGTGTTGTGTTGTGTTATAGGCTCTCTGAATGTGTGTTGTGTTGTGTTATAGGCCCTCTGAATGTGTGTTGTGTTGTGTTGTAGGCTCTCTGAATGTGTGTTGTGTTGTGTTGTAGGCCCTTTGAATGTGTGTTGTGTTGTGTTGTAGGCCCTCTGAATATGTGTTGTGTTATTTTGTGTTGTAGGCCCTCTGAATGTGTGTTGTGTTGTGTTGTAGGCTCTCTGAATGTGTGTTGTGTTGTGTTATAGGCCCTCTGAATGTGTGTTGTGTTGTGTTATAGGCCCTCTGAATGTGTGTTGTGTTGTGTTGTAGGCCCTCTGAATGTGTGTTGTGTTGTGTTGTAGGCTCTCTGAATGTCTGTTGTGTTGTGTTGTAGGCTCTTTGAATGTGTGTTGTGTTGTGTTATAGGCTCTCTGAATGTGTGTTGTGTTGTGTTATGTTAAAGGGCCCTCTGAATGTGTGTTGTGTTGTGTTGTAGGCTCTCTGAATGTGTGTTGTGTTGTGTTGTAGGCTCTCTGAATGTGTGTTGTGTTGTGTTGTGTTATAGGCCCTCTGAATGTGTGTTGTGTTGTGTTTTGTCGTAGGCTCTCTGAATGTGTGTTTTGTTGTGTTGTAGGCTCTCTGAATGTGTGTTGTTGTGTTGTAGGCTCCTCTGAATGTGTGTTGTGTTGTGTTGTGTTGTAGGCCTTCTGAATGTGTGTTGTGTTGTGTTGTAGTGCCTTCTGAATGTGTGTTGTGTTGTGTTGTGTTGGCCCTCTGAATGTGTGTTGTGTTGTGTTATAGGCTCTCTGAATGTGTGTTGTGTTGTGTTGTGTTATAGGCTCTCTGAATGTGTGTTGTGTTGTGTTGTGTTGTAGGCTCTCTGAATGTGTGTTGTGTTGTGTTGTGTTATAGGCCCTCTGAATGTGTGTTTGTGTTGTGTTGTAGGCTCTCTGAATGTGTGTTTGTTGTGTTGTAGGCTCTTTGAATGTGTGTTGTGTTGTGTTGCTCTCTGAATGTGTGTTGTGTTGTGTTGTGTTGTAGGCCTCTCTGAATGTGTGTTGTGTTGTAGGCTCTTTTGAATGTGTGTTGTGTTGTGTTGTAGGCCCTCTGAATGTGTGTTGTGTTGTGTTGTGTTGTAGGCCTCTCTGAATGTGTGTTGTGTTGTGTTGTAGTCTCTCTGAATGTGTGTTGTGTTGTGTTGTGTTATAGGCCCTCTGAATGTGTGTTGTGTTGTGTCGTAGGCTCTCTGAATGTGTGTTGTTGTGTTGTGTCGTAGGCTCTCTGAATGTGTGTTTTGTTGTGTTGTAGGCTCTTTGAATGTGTGTTGTATTGTGTTGTAGGCTCTCTGAATGTGTGTTGTGTTGTGTTGTGTCGTAGGCTCTCTGAATGTGTGTTGTGTTGTGTTGTAGGCCCTTTGTGTCAGGGTTTTAGTAGGCGTGGAACCAAGTTCGAGAGAGAGAGAGAGACCCAGAATGCGTAGATGCGTTAAGAATATTTATTTAATCTTAACGCTGGCAGGAACGAAAGCAAAACCGTGTCGCGAAAACACAGAGAACTAACAAAACAAAACAAAATAAACAAACGACCCGGAACAATCCAAACTAGCTAAATAAGAAACTCCAAAACGTATTCCAGAAACACGGAATAAACAAAACACTGGCAATCTAAGAAAACAAACAAGACACGAATAAACAAAGTCACGAGAGGCAAGAATACTAGGCAATAGAGGTTTCGACCAAACAAGCAAGATAATGTCCAAGCAAGGAACAGAAAAATTCAGCTGGTTAAATGTCCTCCCGGTAAATGATCACAGCTGTCTGTAATGACATTGATTAGCTAGGTGCATTCTTGCCGTGTCTTTTACTCCTCCTGATTGGCGCTTGGGGGAAATTTCTGATTGCCGGTCGAATCGTTACACTTTGAATGTGTGTTGTGTTGTGTTGTGTTGTAGGCCCTCTGAATGTGTGTTTGTGTTGTGTCGTAGGCTCTCTGAATGTGTGTTGTGTTGTGTTGTGTTATAGGCCCTCTGAATGTGTGTTGTGTTGTGTTGTAGGCTCTCTGAATGTGTGTTGTGTTGTGTTATAGGTTCTCTGAACGTGTGTTGTGTTGTGTTGTGTTATAGGCTCTCTGAATGTGTGTTGTGTTGTGTTGTGTTATAGGCCCTCTGAATGTGTGTTGTGTTGTGTCGTAGGCCCTCTGAATGTGTGTTGTGTTGTGTCGTAGGCTCTCTGAATGTCTGTTGTGTTGTGTTGTAGGCTCTTTGAATGTGTGTTGTGTTGTGTTGTAGGCTCTCTGAATGTGTGTTGTGTTGTGTTGTAGGCTCTGAATGTGTGTTGTGTTGTGTTGTGTTATAGGCCCTCTGAATGTGTGTTGTGTTGTGTTGTAGGCTCTCTGAATGTGTGTTGTGTTGTGTCGTAGGCTTTCTGAATGTGTGATTTGTTGTGTTGTAGGCTCTTTGAATGTGTGTTGTGTTGTGTTGTAGGCTCTCTGAATGTGTGTTGTGTTGTGTTGTGTCGTAGGCTCTCTGAATGTGTGTTTTGTTGTGTTGTAGGCTCTTTGAATGTGTGTTGTGTTGTGTTGTAGGCCCTCTGAATGTGTGTTGTGTTGTGTTGTACGCCTTCTGAATGTGTGTTGTGTTGTGTTGTGTTGTAGGCCTTCTGAATGTGTGTTGTGTTGTGTTTTGTGTTGTGTTGTGTTGTGTTGTAGGCCCTCTGAATGTGTGTTGTGTTGTGTCGTAGGCTCTCTGAATGTGTGTTGTGTTGTGTTGTAGGCTCTCTGAATGTGTGTTGTGTTGTGTTGTGTTATAGGCCCTCTGAATGTGTGTTGTGTTGTGTCGTAGGCTTTCTGAATGTGTGTTGTGTTGTGTCGTAGGCTCTCTGAATGTGTGTTTTGTTGTGTTGTAGGCTCTTTGAATGTGTGTTGTGTTGTGTTGTAGGCTCTCTGAATGTGTGTTGGGTTGTGTTGTGTTGTAGGCTCTCTGAATGTTTGTTTTGTTGTGTTGTAGGCTCTTTGAATGTGTGTTGTGTTGTGTTGTAGGCTCTCTGAATGTGTGTTGTGTTGTGTTATAGGCTCTCTGTATGTGTGTTGTGTTGTGTTGTGTTATAGGCCCTCTGAATGTGTGTTGTGTTGTGTTGTGTCGTAGGCTCTCTGAATGTGTGTTGTGTTGTGTTGTAGGCTCTTTGAATGTGTGTTGTGTTGTGTTATAGGCTCTCTGAATGTGTGTTGTGTTGTGTTGTAGGCCCTCTGAATGTGTGTTGTGTTGTGTTATAGGTTCTCTGAATGTGTACACAAAGTCTGCAAAAGGGGAACGGACCAAGTTATTCTCCAACAACCTGAATCAGGGAGACGCCTGGCGCCATGCCAACGGCAACATCAGCAGCTCTGAAGCCTGGCAGGTACAAAGTCCCAGCTACAGCGTACCTCTGTTGGTCGAACCTGCTCCAGTCATGGGGATTAAACATGATCACTGAACAGGAGGCTGTCAGGAGATGGGGGCGGGAATTGTGTTATGGTGGTGGTTCTATGTGGCTTAGTAAGTGGAGCATGGTGTTGACAATGCTTAGGTTGTGGGTTCAGTTGCCATTGGGACCACATATACTGAAAAATGTATGCATTCACTACTGTAAGCCGCTTTGGATAAAAGAGTCTGCTAAATGGCATACATACAGTGGCGTGAACCCTTCAGAATTGTCTGCATTTCTGCATAAATTTGACCTAAAATGTGATCATCTAAGGCCTTCTAAAAGATGAAGAGAGCCTGATTAAACAAATAACACAAAAAATAGCCTTTTTAAAATGTATTCACTGAGCAAAATGACACAACATCTAAATTCTTTGTTGGAAAAAGTATGTGAACCTCTAGAATTATCAGTTCAATTAAGGGGGTAATTAAAGTTAGGTGTTTCAATCAATGGTTATGATCATCAGGAGTGAGTTTGGGTGGCCCTGCCATATGTAAAAAACATACACCTGGGTCTACACTATCAAAGTCTAAAGATCACCTGGATGCGCCAGAAGACAATTGGAAGAATGTTCTATGGACGGATGAATCGAAAATATAACTTTTTGGCTTAAATGAGAAACTGTATGCTTGGCGAAACCAAACACTGCATTCTAACATAAGAACCTCATCCCAACCGTGAAACACGGTGGTGGCAGTATCATAGTTTGGGGCTGCTTTGCTGCCTTGGGACCAGGACGGCTTGCCATCATTGATGGAACTATGAATTCTGGATTGTACCAGAAAATTCTATAGGAGAATGTCAGGATATCCGTCCGTGAACTGAAGCTCAACAGAAGGTGGGTCATGCAGCAAGACAATGACCCTAAACACACAAGTCAGTTTACCAAAGAATGGTTTAAGCAGAAGAAATTTTGTGGTTTTGTGGTCAAAGTCCAGACCTTAAACCAATAGAAATGTTGTGGCAGGACCTGAAGTGAGGAGTTCATGCCAGGAAACCCACCAACATAACTGAGTTGAAGCAGTTCTCTAAGGAGGAATGTGCCAAAATTCCTCCAAGCTGATCAAGTTACTGGAAACGTTTGGTTGAAGTCATTGCTGCTCAAGGAGGTCAGACCAGTTACAGAAAGCAAAGGTTCACATACTTTTTCTGACAAAGACATTTAATGTTGGATCATTTTGTTCAATAAATAAATGAAAAAGTATCATGTTTTGTGTGTTATTTGTTTAACTAGGTTCTCTTTATCTATTTGTAGGACTTGAAGGATGAAGATCTGATCACATTTTACGTCAAATTTATGTAGAAACGCTGAAAATTCTAAAGGGTTCACAAACTTTTTATCGCCACTGTATATATACTGTATATATAATTGTTTAGAAAGAGCCTCCGGGATGCAGTTCCGGATTTTTGCTGATTAAATTAGTTCACTGCCAGACAACCAAGGTTAATAGATAGATAGATTATTTATTATCCTTTTCAGGAAATCTTTTGCCACAGTCTGTACAGAAAAGCCTCACATAAATTACATAAATTACATAAATACAAATATACACACCACTATTACATACATACATTAAATATGCGCCCACATGGGTACATCTACATTTTTACCAACATGCACAGTCATATTCATCTATACATGATTTTTACTGAGGTATTTTGTTCAATGATGCTATGCCAGAGGGGACAAAACTCCTGCCAAAGCGTGCCCGTTTCCAGGCAAGGGTTCTGTATCTGCGACCTGATGGAAGTAGTGTGAAGAATGGGTTGAGGGGGTGGCTGGGGTCATGTGTAATGGTACGTGCTCTGTGTGTAATGGCTCTGCTGTTGAGGTCTGAGAGGTTGGGGGAGGGGAGGCCAATAATTTTGGAGGCATTGTGTGTAATGCGTGTGAGTTTGTTCCTGTTGGAAACAGTTAGCATGTTGAAAAAACAAGGGGAACTGTAAAGGAGAATGGGTTGAATTATACTTTGGTAAAGCAGTAACAGAAGGTGGGGGGCAACAGAAAGTGCTCTGAGTTTGCGGATGGCAGAGAGTCTTTGTTGGCCGCGTTTGCGGATATCAGTGGTGTGTTGGATCAAAGCTCAGTTTATTGTCCAGGGTGAGTCCAAGGTATTTGTAGCACTCCACCATCTCAACTGCTTTATTGTTGATACAGGTGGGGCTGTGGGTGGAGTTGTGGGCTGTGCTGTGTGTACTGGAATTAATTAACAGTTATTTTGTTTTTGCTACGTTCAGCTCCAGGTAGTTGTTTCTGCACCACTGTGTAAAATGGGAGATGGAGTCTTGGTAGCCTAAAACAGAGTTATTGTCATTGAGGAGTGCAAGTATGACAATATCATCAGAGTATTTGAAGTATGTAGTGATGGATGAGGAACTGACACAGTCATTGGTATAGAGGGTAAACAGGAAGGGCCTCAGGACACAACCTAGGATTCCCAGAAGATGGAGTGCATGATGGGAGAGAGCTCCGTGCCACAGTCCTTGAGCACCCGCGCCTGGATGCCATTGCCTGACTCAGCTGCCGGCACACATCCTCCACTGTGAAGGGAGCAGGATGTACTGGCTCCGGGATGGGCAGGGTCTCCAGTAGCGCCTTGCATTCCTCTGAGCAGTTGATGGTGTCAAACCGTGTGTAGAAGGTGTTTAGGTCTTCTGCAAATGAAGCAGGGTCAGTTATTGCAGTTAACTTGGGTTTTGGGTCATGTCCAGTGAGTGTCCTTACTTTTTGAAAAGCTTCTCTAGTGTTCATGGTGCTGAATTCATGTTCAAGTTTCTCTTTGTATTTGATTTTGGCCTTGAAGATGTCATTCTTTACTTGGCGGCTTATGATTTTGAGTGAAACCCAGTCCTGCTGTTGAAAGGCTTTCTGTTTTTCCCTTAACCTGTGGTTAATATGGTGAGTAATCCAGGGTTTGGAGTTTGTATATTTTTTGAATGACTTAACTGGTATGGTTGTGGCAATGCAGAACTTAATGTAGTCTGTAATAACGGAGACCCTCTCATCTAAGTTGCCATCAAAAATGTCCCAGTCTGTGCAGGCCAATGAACCCTGCAGTTGTGTAATGGCGTCCTCCGACCACTGGTTGACGCTGTAGGTCTGGGGTTTGTGACGCTTCAGTACCGGTTTGTATTGCGGAAGCAGGAAGATGACGTTGTGATCTGAAAAACCGAGCGGCGGGTGAGCACGGGAGATATATGCGTCAGTGATATTTCCATAGCATAGGTCCAGAATGTTTTCCCTTCTTGTCGGAACGTCCACATATTGTTTAAATGAAGGCAGGACACTGTCGAGTCTGCAGCTGTTAAAGTCACCAACAATAAACACTGGGGCCTCGGGATATTTACCCTGCATGTTATTAGCACTGTTAGCTACCAGCTCAGCTGCAGCCTTGATGTTAGCGCTAGGAGGGATGTAAACACAGCTAATGATAACGGTGGGAAATTCCCTTGGTAGATGAAAGGGAAAAAGGGACACTGACAGCATCTCAAGATTTGGAGTACAGACCTTGCTTTGGATTTTGACGTTGTTACACCACCTGTTGTTGACATACAAGCACACCCCTCCGCATCTCTCCTTGCCCGACTCCCTCGTTCGGTCTGCCCTGAGGATGGTGAAATTGTCGAGATGTACCTCGGCATCTGGGACAGCCTCGTCCAGCCAAGTTTCGGTCAAGGCGATGATGCAGGCTTCCTTGTAAGTCCTCTCCACTAGGCATTTTGCGTGGAGTATATCCATTTTGTTCCGGAGAGACCGTACATTGGACAAGATGATGGATGGTAGAGGGGGTTTGAAGGGTTGGAATGGAATGGAAATTGTTTAGGCACATTAGCTGCAAATACAAATGAAAAACACACAAGAATAGAGACCAATTATATATATTTACATAGGACAGTGGAAAGCACAATATACAATGCCAGTGCAATGACAAATGACAACACATAGGACAAGTACAACTTGCTGAATACAGTGCAAAATTGAATGGCAATTCCACCAACGTGTACTTGAGATTTTGTGAGAAGTATGTAGGAATTTAGAGGAGTTTTGAGATAAACTGTTGGGTGTTTATAGTCCTTACTGCTTTTGGGAAGAAACTGTTGTTGAAGCGCGTGGTCTTGGTGGTCAGTGATCTGCACCAACTGCGGGAGGGAAGGAGTTGGGATAGATGACTGGAGGGGGTGCTGATGATGATGCGGGGTGCTCGTGCTGAAGGTAAGGAGGGTGCTCTGTGTTTCAGCTAGAGTTTGAGGTGGTGGGAGCAGGTGGTACCCAGGGATACGTTGCCATTGACGACATCATCATCTCACCTCACAGGTGTCCCCTGCCAGGTGAGTGTGTGGGAGAATGAGAGACAGAGTGAGGGAGAATGAGAGAGACAGACATACAATGTTGTGTATCATTTACTGTGTTAATGTTTTAACATTTTAAGTATTGATGTACACTTTGGCAATATTTACAAATGTATTTCTTTCAAATAAAGCATCTTGAATGTGAATTTGAGAGAGTGACATATACAGTATATATATTGTGGCATCCCAAGGGGCAGGACGAGGTAACGGCTGCCTGCCTCTTTACTACTTGGGAGCCACTGGAGAGGGAAAAAATACAGTAGTGGTGGCTATGATTGAAGACAGATGGCGAGTCACCCTCCAGGAGGTTCAGGAGCTGAAGAATGTCTAGTCTGAGCTGTACAGGGTGAAGGCTTAATTGGGGACCTTGGAGGAGCACCATCTGGTGGCCGTAGGGAGATTGCTGGAGGAGCACACTGACTCCCTGAGAAAGATTGGAAACATGGCTGTGGAGCTGGAGAATGACACAGCATCTCTTCGCAATGAGGTGAGATGTGTGGAACCTAACCCAGATGTTCGAGGAAGAGCATCTGCAGTGTCTGAACATCCAGAAAGCCCAGGACAAGGCCAAAGAGGAGTAGGCCAGGGTGTTGTTGGATGTGCAGACCAGGCTTGCTTAGAAGGAGGTGGAGTTAAGGAGAGCAGCGGAGGCCCATGCGTCCGAGGCGGAGCAACTCCGGAGCTGAGCAGGAGAGTGAGGGAAGGCAGGAGCTAGAGGCACAGCTGGACGAGGTGAGGATCCAACTAAGGGAACATTAAGAGGGCCCCCATCGAGGGCCGGTGAGGACCAGAGCAAGAACGGTGACCATTCCGTCCTTGGAGCCCAGAGTCAGTACCCACATATGGCCACTTGGTGGCCGACAAGGTGAGCAACTTGCAACATTCCCTAACATCTGTCAGATGCTGTTACAGGAAGGGAAAGGAGACTATGGAATCTGGATGTTTGATCCCAAGGGAAAACTTCCTGAGGGGACCTGGAGATGGTGGCTGAGGAGGAGAGTGTGTGGCATCCCAAGGGGCAGGACGAGGAAATGACTGGCTGCCTCTTTACTACTTGGGAGCCACTGGAGAATTTCCCAGCAGCCCGCAGTCGCACACCTGAATGAAGTCAAGCAATTGGGACTATGGACAGCTGAAGGCCTTTCAGAGACCTATTTAAGGGACTTGTGTCACACTAGAGAGGAGTAAGTTGGTGTGTTGAAGGAGTAGATTAGTGGTTTTTGTAGAGTGTTGTGAAGAGAAGTGTTTTGGGATAGCTTTTTGTGTTTGACTTGGATTGTTTGAGAACCCCACTTTGTGTACCTACATTTTAAGTATTTAGCAGATGCTCTTATTCAGAGCGACTTACAAGATGTGCATAAATACATGGTACATTTTACATTTTAAGCATTTAGCAGACGCTTTTATCCAGAGCGACTTACAAGATGTTCATTAATACATGGTAAGAACAATCATAGTTAGCGCACAAGATCAGTGCAGTAATACAGCAATAGACATCATTGCAGGCGTCTGCGTATCATACCTGTAACACTGGGAAAGAAAAGGTTAGTGTTTTTAACAAGTAAACAGTGGTGACAACAGATTGGCTAGATGGACAGTGTTCAGTGGTAGTGGAGTCTGAAGAAGTGGGTTTTGAGTCTCTTGCGGAAGATTGAAAGTGATTCCGCGGTCCTGACCGATTGCGGAAGGTCGTTCCACCAGCGAGGGATCAGGACAGAGAAGAGGCGAGACCACGAGGAGCGGCTGCCAGGCGCCCGGAGGGATGGGGCAGTCAGTTTGCCAGAGGAGGCGGAGCGGAGGGGTCTGGGCGGGGTGTAGGGAGTGATGAGCGACTGGAGGTATGGGGGAGCAGTACCTCTGGCCGCTTGAAAAGCAAGCACCAGTGACTTGAATCTGATGTGTGCTGCGATGGGGAGCCAGTGCAGAGAGGAGAGTAGAGGGGTGACGTGGGTGAACTTCGGCTGGTTGAACACCAGGCGAGCGACAGCGTTCTGGACTAGTTACAGCGGCTTGATGGCACAGGCCGGAAGGCCTGCCAGCAGGGAATTGCAGTAGTCCAGATGTGAGATCACCAGGGCTTGGACCAGGAGTTGAGTGGCCTCTTGGGTGAGGAACGGTCGGATCCTCCGGATGTTGTGGAGGGAGAAACGGCAGGTCCGAGCGATCGCTGCAATATGGCTCGAGAAGCACAGCTGGTTGTCCAGGGTCACTCCAAGGCTCCTGGCAGACTGGGACGGAGACACTATGGAGCCTTCCACGGTGATTGATGCATCAATCGTCGGGGAGCCCTTCGCAGGGAGGAAAAGCAGCTCTGTCTTCCCCAGGTTCAGCTTCAGGTGGTGGGTGGACATCCATGCAGAGATGTCAGCCAGGCATGCAGAGATCCATGCCGGGACCTGGGTATCAGATGGAGAGAAGGAGAGAAAGAGTTGAGTGTCATCGGCATAACAGTGATAGGAAAAACCATGAGCAGAAATAACAGAGCCAAGTGACTTGGTGTACAGAGAGAATAGGATGGGGCCTAGCACCGAGCCCTGTGGGACTCCGGTAGAGAGGGTGTGTGGAGGACCTGGTAGGACCGGTCAGCCAGGTAGGACTTAAACCATGTCAACGCAGATCCAGAGATTCCCATCTCGACGAGAGATGAGAGCAGGATCTGGTGGTCCACGGTGTCGAATGCCGCCGACAGGTCGAGGAGGAGGAGGATGGAGCTAAGGGATTGGGACTTAGCCACGTGAAGAGCCTCAGTGAGCCTCAAGGAGAGCAGTCTCTGTGGAGTGGCCTGCCTTGAACTAAGATTGGTTAGGATCCAGCAGGTCATTCTGTAGGAGATGAGCAGACAATTGGTTATAGACAGCCCGCTCTAGTGGAGAGGAATGGGAGGAGAGAGTCAAGTCGGTAGTTGGAAATGACATCAGGATTCAGAGAGGGTTTTTTGAGGAGGGGGACAACATGAGCGCATTTGAGGGAAGAGGGGGCAGAGCCAGAGGAAAGAGAGGAGTTAATGACATTGGAGACAAAGGGGAGGATGTCCATAGCAATGGACCTGAAGAGGGGGGAAGGAATGGGATCGAGAGGGCAGGTGGTGGGATGGTGGGAGTGAACAAGTTGAAGGATGTCCAAGTCAGGGAGGGGCGAGAAGGAGGACAGAGGGGTGAGAGGTTTAGTTAGTGAGATGGGTGAGGGAGAGTCTGATGACTGATTTAGTCTCAAATTTACTTTCTCATGTATGGCATTATGTACAAATTCACTTCCAAGAATAAATACATATACAACAGGATTGGGGTCATACAGGATTGGGGTAAATTCTGTTTCAATTCAGTCAGTTCAAGAAAATACATTTATTTTGTGTTGTTGAGTTGTAAGCTCTCTGAATCAGTCACATCCTCATGGTGATATGAGGAACCGATCTGAATGTATTAGGCTCTAACAGGATGGCATGAGGTTGACTGGCACTGAGAGTTATGTGACAGCTCACTGACTGTGTGTGTGTGTGTGTGTGTGTTTGCCTGTGTGTTATTTGTCTGTGTGTTTGTGCCTGGGTGTGTGTGTGTGTGTGTGTCTGTGCCTGGGTGTGTGTGTGTGTTTGCCTGTGTGTTATTTGTGTGTGTGTGTGTGTGTGTGTGTGCCTGGCTGTGTGTGTGTGTCTGGCTGTGTGTGTGTGTGTGTGTGTGTGTGTGTGTATGTGTGTATGTGTTTGCCCGTGTGTTATTTGTGTGTGTTTGTGCTGGGCTGTGTGTGTGTGTGTGTGTGTGTGTGTGTGTGTGTTTGCCTTTGTGTTATTTGTGTGTGTGTGTGTGTGTGTCTCAGATGCAGAATGCAGTCTGGAGACAGGTCTGTGTGGCTGGTCCAACACTCAAGTTAAGGATCTCCTGGACTGGGAGCTGACCAGCGCAGAGCTGGAGAAACACTACTCCACCCCGCCACGCGACCACACCCTGGAGACTGACAGAGGTGAGCCCCCATCGCCCTTGCATCCTGTGTGTGTATGCGTGTACACGCAGACCTACCTGTGGCATATCTTTTCACCAGCGTAGCAGTGAATGCCATGGAATCAAGAGTGAAGAGGCTTTGCTTTTCCACTACAGTGGTCTTCTTTATTACAATAAAGCGTGAGACACAGGGAAGTGCAATCTTGGCTTGTCTTTCATACGGGAGTCATTCCAAACGCGCACACACTGAATGACGCTGGACAATGTGACATACATGATATAAACATCATTCATATGAAGGAGCGGGGGCTTTCACTCAAACAACATAGCGATTTCCACATTTGAACATTGGTGAATAAAGCTAGCTAAACATTTATAGATTTAACCTGCCGCAAGGGGCCCTGGGACATACAATAGCTTTGTCAAGGGAGTGGCTGGGGCAGGGATAATACTAGCAGCATCTTTTGCACTAGCAGGTTGTTCGTTACTAGCAATTGTGCTAGCAGTATTAGGGCCATTTTCCATTGCACAAAAAAAACAAGAACCAGAACTTTTGGTAGTTTTTTTGCACTAGAAAAAGGGAACTTTGGGTTTTCCATTCGCCAAAGTTCCGCATAGCTCTCGTTGCTGTTCAAGATGTGGTACTTATCGTACCAAACAGGGCCTTGGGGGTACAACTAACAGCACTGTTTATCGCTTTTGCACTTTGCGTCACTCAAGTGACTGATTGTGAGGGGAAAGAAGCATTGTTGTTAGCGTTTGTTGAAGAAGGAATATCAGCATAATGTAGAAAACCATGGAACCATAAAACAAGTGCAGTTCTCATTAAAAATAGTGTCGCCAGGGGCGTGGCTATGGCGCGGAGCTGAACGGTCGCATTTCTACTCTCTCCATCAAAATCGGTTAAATTGAGCAATTATCCTGTGCTAAAAACGAACAAATTCCTTTATTAAACTAAGTTTGAGTGTATCTGGGATCTAGTCGTGTCGAACAAACCGCCTAAATCTGCTTCAAAAAAGGCTCAGAACAAGGCCGACTGGCTTGAAGAAACGGGGGAAGGAGCTAGCATGCTAACTACCCATGCACAATCTCTGGAAGAAGCTGGGATTTTAGAAGCAATTACAGCCCTGAAGGACGACTTCAGCTCCAAATTCGATGGAGTTCTGGCTGCAATAAATCAGATCAAATCGGACTTCAAAGATTTCTCAGAGAGACTGGGGCAGGCAGAGGATCGGATTGGTGGTGTAGAGGATGATGTTGCCGGCCATAAAACCAAAATCCTGTCCCTGGAGGAAAAGGTGTCTGAACTTCCAAAATGGACGATCTGGAGAACAGGAATCGCAGCTGAAATCTCAGACTGGTGAATCTCCCGGAGAGAGTCGAAAAGGGCAATGCAGTTGCTTTTCTGGAAAAGTAGCTGCCCGATGCCCTAGGTCCGGAGACCTTCCCTGCTCCGTTGATTATCGAAAGGGCTCACAGATTACCGGGCGCGCAGCATTCCTCTGCTCCACGAGTCATGATAATGAAGTTCTTACATTTTCAAGACAAGATCCGAGTCATGCAGGCAGCCAGAAACAAGGGTAAAATCATGTTCGACCAACCACCATGTCATGATTTTCCAAGACCTGTCCACAGAAGTCTACGAACCCTGAAGATCGAATACGGATTCATCTACCCTGCTAAATTTAGGCTGTTTCACGAGGGGAAACCCCATGTGTTCGCTGACCCTTCAAGCATGGAATTGTTTATCAAGGACCTGAAACCGAGCTAGCTGGTCGGCTAGTGGGATTGGGATGAACTCTGTCAGTGACTGAATTTTCCGGCGGCAACAGGTGATGAAAACACTCAACTTGAACTTTACTTTTCAACTACTACGGAAAGGTATTGTTTTCAGTTCAGGCACTTTGTAACGTTGCTTTCCTGTGGTTACTGCCAGTGTTTTAGTTTGTTTTTCTCTTCTCTGCCCAATTTGTGTGCGCTCATGCCGATTCTTTTACTCTCTCTGCCCAATTTGGAAACGGAAGTAGCAGCAACCAGCGGAATCTAGCTGGGGGACTTATTCACTCCCAAAAATGTTCCTAGTCAAGAGGTAGGTCTTTTCGCATTTTGGTGGTGGGGCTTGCAGCGCTTAACATTTCTGATTGGTCGAGTATGGTAAAAGACTCGCTGCGTTCTGTTTCAACCGCCATTTAAAAAAATCGGCATTAGCAAACCAGTTGGAAAAATCTACGGAAAATCTGCTATAAATCAATGGAGCAAACTAAAAAGAAAGTATACAACAAATGCCTTTCTGGGAGGCAGGTTTTTAGAAACGCGACCGAATGAAATAAAATGTTAAAATTAGCGATCTTTTAATTTTTTATTTAATTCAAATAAAACCGCATAAGACCACCCTAGTTAAATCGCCTAAGGCGTACTGAATCTAAAAATGTATTTTCAGACATTTTTTAATAAAGATTTAGTGAAATAACTTAAATTGAAAAACTGAAATTGTCATTCATTGGTGTACGAAGAAGAAGAAGAATTTTTGGTGGAAACGCGCCTTATGAAGGACGCGGCCGGCGGGTGGGGGCGGGGAGTTGGGACGCAGCCTAAACTGTTGCACACTTGTTAACCGTCACTGTACTATTGACGCGGTTTTAATTCCGCAGCCAGATACATATGTAGCCTACATTTTCTTGTTCGTTTATTGCATTATGCCGATTGTAAACTGGAGGTTGGTTTATTTTGGGACTCGCCAGTTCTTGTCTGCTCCTCTTTTTTGTGGATCAGTTGAGCACCTAGTAGTCGCTCTCAATGTTACGAGGGAAATCTCGCTGTCTCGATTGGGGAGACGGCGCTGGGATTAAGTTGGGGGTTATGAATGTACATTTTCTTTCAAAATCTAAATGTTTTAATGACAAGGTTACAATTTACAGATACATCGGTGCTTATTTTCATTACATTTATTAAATGTTTGGCATTTCTCATAGGCTACTTGATTGCATTCGATATGTAAATTTAAAGTTTACGTCCTGGAATGTTAGAAGCTTGGGTAAATTAGCTAAAGTGAAGCAAGTAATTAGTAGGCTTAAACAACTTAAATCATCAGTCGTCTATCTTCAGGAAACCCATCTATTGTCAAATGAAATTATGAAGATAAAGAGAAGATGGCCCGGGCAAGTAATTTCAGCCTCTTACTTATCTCACACCCGAGGGCTGATGATCCTAATTCACAGATCTGTTACCTTTAGAGTGGACAACGTAATCCGTGATATAGGGGGTCGATATTTGATTGTTCAGGGTACATTGATAAATGAAAAGATAAACATGATCAATGTATACGGCCCAAATGATGATAATCCCAAATTATTTGAAAATGTATTTCTATTAATTGCTTCTCTCCCAGGGAAAACTCTTATGGCAGGTGACTTCAACTGCACTTTAGATCCTAAATTGGACCGTTCATCCGGGGTGGACTCTTCTCATATACAGAGTAGAAAGAAGCTGTTACATGAAGGATTTGAACCTGTGTGATCCTTGGAGGAGTTTAAATCCTGGTAACCTAGAATTTTCCTGTTTTCCTCTTCCTCTTTTAAATCATACTCGTTTCCAGCTCTCTGTGCTAAATTGTAATTATGATAGTATGCTACTGTCAGACCACTCTCTCACTTCACTTACATACAGAGACCCGAGGCTGGTTAAAGCCACTCCTAGATGGAGATTTCATCCAAGATGGCTTTCTGATTCAAATTTCCTGCTTTTCTTAGAGGCGCAAATAGAGATTTTTTTCAGCATGAATACAGATGAGACCTCTGCTATTGTCATATGGGAGGCATTTAAAGCGTACATCAGAGGCATAATCATCTCTTACGCTCAAAAACAAACAAACGCAAGCTGAAAATGAATGAGCTTGACCACAAGATTAGAGGGTTGGAGAGAGAGGCTTTCTTGGATGACTCCATAACAATAAAGCGGGAATTAATGTCTCTTAAAGCCCAATACAATGAGATGTCCACATTAGAAGCAGAAAATGGTCTAATCTGGCTCAAACAGAGTTACTGTGATCAAGGTGAAAAACCAGGGAGATTGTTGGCTTGGCGCATTAAGAAATTGGATGCAGATAGGGCAATTCATGCAATTCAAACTCTAAGCGGGACAATATAAACAGACCCTCAGGAGATTAATGAGACATTTACCTCTTACTACAAAACACTGTATACATCTGAATCCCCAGAAAACTTGGAAAAACAGAATGAGTTCCTGGATGGACTTTGTATTCCTTCCATAGCGGACGATTCTTGGGCTCATATGGATGGAAAATTAGACACTTCAGAAATTACTGAGGCCATTAGTAATATGAAGGGAGGTAAAACCACAGGTCCTGATGGACTCCCAATTGATATTTACAAGATATTCAAAGATAAACTACTTGAACCCCTATTAGCCATTTATGAAGAGTCCTTTCAACAGGGTTGTCTCCCAGACTCCCTGAGGAGTGCGCTGATAACACTTATTTTGAAACCTAATAAGTCTCCTACCAATTGCACATCATATAGACCCATTTCACTACTTAACACCGATGCTAAGATTATCTCTAAGGTCATGGCTAGAAGATTGGAGTTGGTGCTTCCTACTGTGATCAATCCAGATCAGAATGGTTTCGTAAAAAACGGCAGGCCTTCCACAACGTCAGAAGGGTGTTGAACTTAATTCATGTGAGGGAGGGGACCCCTGACACTGCCATTCTGTCATTAGATGCTGAAAAAACGTTTGATAGAGTGGAATGGAGTTACTTATTCGATGTGCTATCTCGCTTTGGGTTGGGTAATTACTTTCAAAAATGGATTGAGATACTTTATACTAACCCTATGGCAGAAGTCTCCACCAACCATTTAATATCACCTCCTTTCAGGCTCCCGAGAGGAACTCGTCAGGGGTGCCCTCTCTCACCAATGCTCTTTGTTTTAGCCATGGAACCGTTTGCAATAATGGTGAGATCACACCCCTCAATTTCAGGTATCAAAATATCAGACTTAGAACATCGCATTAGAATGTATGCCGATGATACCCTTCTGTTTCTAACAGACCTAAGCAACTCAATTCTCACTTCATTAACACATTTGGAAAGTTTTCAGGCTTTAAAGTAAACAAAACGAAATCATCTATCATGTTTTTGGATAAGCGGGAAAGATTGAACCCAGTGATAAGCCATCCTTTTAACAATGCGGTGAACGGATTCAAATATCTTGGTATCAATGTTACTCCAGCCATTGAGGACTTGGTGTCTTGTAACTATGAACCGATGATGAACAGAATCTGTGAATAGTTGGTAATCTATGCCAACATCAAATTATGTTATCTTGTTCAATATCTCCCTGAAGTAATGCTGTAACGTTGTCTGTTTATTTTTTATATTTATTTATATATAATTATTATATTTTTTTTACTGTGTGATGTTTTATAAATGTTTTGTTGTGTCTTTATGTGTATATATATATACCTTATTCCTTAGGGAGGGGGGAGGGTGGTTTTACATTAATGTAATTTTTATGTTTTGTTATAATGTTATTTTGTGAATTGTAAAATCCAAAACTCAATAAACACATGTTTAAAAAAAAAATAGTGTCGCCTAATGTTGTTACAGAAGCGCAGTGTCTGTTTTTATGCGATTATGTTCCAGTTAAACTATGCTATATGAGCGCAGCTCTAGCAAGTAGATTTCTGGTCGGACATGAGAGGAAAAAACGTATAATCCTGCTATAGCTTGCTATAAATTATATGTTTTTTCATATCCTCCTGAGACCCAAGGAAAAAAAGGGTCTTCAAATTAAGCTTTTTTGTGATTTCATGCCTCTTTAGAGTTAAAACAACAACTCACAATTTCGATTTTAAATGGCTAAGCAATATTTTAGGTACCATTTCTCCTTTCACGACAAGCACTTCTTGTGGCAGCAGCCATTTTGGCTCTTCAGGAAGAGGGGGTTTCCCTCATCCCAGCCTAACACATGATACATCATTGGAAAGGCCAGGATGTACACCAGGACTTAATAGGGTAGCTCAAATGAGTAAAACGATATAGACTAAAAACCGATGTCCTCTACAGAGGACAAAATGAATAGGCTGGATCTCAGGAGGATACGGCAGCTTCATGTATATGATATCATATACTTTATTAGTCCGCATGCGGACACTTGTCTTGGACTCAGTAGCTGTTTCAGTGATTACACATCAAACAAAAATAGCAAAATAGTGTCTCAAAAGAGCAGCATCAGTCAAATAACAGTTTCTGTACAACAACACATTCTCATCAACACAATACATCTACACATGTATCAAGTGATACGTTTTTTCATATGGCAGCTTAATGTATCAAGTGATACGTTTTTTCATACGGCAGCTGAACCAAAATGAAGCGAAAAATCGGTGGAAATAAGAATGGTAACTAGAACCAGAACTAGCGCTAGTTCCCGTTACGTCTAGTTCTTGTTTTTTTTGTTCAATGGAAAAGGGTCTTTAGATTCAGGCGTAGAGAGGACGTTACCTTTGGGAGTTTGGCAGTACATTTCTTACTTTCCTCTCTCTTTTTTTCTTTCCTCTGCCTCACTGGGGTAGCTTCGTTTCATTGTGTTTCATTGCACGGTTTCATTGTATGTTACAGTGATGAAAGTGGTCAGGCTGAAAAAAACCTGAACATTTTAATGACGTCTTGACGGTGTTTACTGTAGGGTTTTACAGGCAAAAATTAATTAATTAATCAATCCAAGAAGCAGGCCCTGGAAGTATAAACATTTGTTTTTTATCAAAATAAAGTCTTACTTTATTAATTGGGCTTACTTTAATAAATAGGCCTATTTTGTGTGCCATTACACTGCTTATTTAATTATGCTAGTGTGGAGGAAGAATATTTGTATCAAGTTGGGATGCTAGACCACATCCACAGGGGACACAGACATTAATTAACTCGGAGTGATCCGGTCAGAGACAAAGGCTTTTTGCGCCACAACTTCAAAGGAACATTTGTTCTTTTGTAACGTTTCCCCCACGGCAGGAAACCTCCTTCCCATTGGTTTAAGACCCTTGGAGGGCTGTTCTAACAACCTTTTATATCTTCATGTTAGCCCATAGCTCCAATTACCTGTAAGTTAACACCCTGTTACTTCCCCCTTGTGATTGTTCCCTCCCCTTCCGTTGTGTTGGATATAAATATCCATTTGAATTTGAAAGCGGGAGATTCCCTGTCCTGCGTGACACGGGTCTCCATGCAGCTGTTCGTAATTAAAGCTTTAACCCCCTGAGGTTGATGGGATCGCCGACGATCCCAGCAGCAATAAAAGTATATTACTATTTCTAACGTCGCAAGATTTTATCATACACACGCGGCAAAAACATTGACAGAAACCTTAGAATCGTGACTTTCCGATTTGAGCAATGGCAAATAATATGAGATTTTTTTAATTAGGTTAATTAGACCAAAAGTAAACCTTGCCTTTTCCTCTCTTTTTTTACCTGGAAGTACCGTCCCCCTTCTATTGACATGGTAACTAGGTGCTAGTCTCGGGGAGGGGCGTGGGGCCATATGTGAAATCGCAGTGTAAACAATGTCCCAACATTATATCGCATCTTGTCTGTGTTTACGGTTGCGATCTGCCAGCAACTGTGTATGCTGATATTTATTTTATTTCCCATGTTTTCAAATACTCGTGAATAATTAACGGGAGGATATTTAACCAGCTGGCATTCTCTGTTTCGACGCTTGGACATTATCTAGCTTAGCTTGATAGTACCTATTGTGATTAATGTTTCTTGCCTCTCGAGAACTTGTTTGTTCGTGTGTGCTTATTGTTGTTTGGATTCCCAGCGTTTTTTTCGAGGTTTTTGGATACGTTTTGGATACGTTTTGGATTTACCGTTTTACTTTGTTCCTGATCGTTGGTTATTTTGGTTTGGTTTGTTTATGTCTTTCCGTGTCAGACACGGATTTTGCTTTCATTTTCCTACAGACGTTTAAAGATAAATAAATATCTTAAACCCAGAAAACGGGCTACTTTTGATCATGTGCCTGTGCCCACTACCAAACAGACTCTGGATGTTGGCAAACTGGCTTCTGTTGGTCACAAGAAATGCGTACTCTGCAAGATGTCGGGGAAACAACCGTGCACTCCATGGGAGTGCAAGGTTTGTGATGTTCCCTTGTGTCTACAGTTCACCAGAAACTGTTTTGAGAAGTGGCACCAAAGACTGAAAGAACAGATTGTCTCACCATGTTTTAATTTTGAATTTTTTGTAGGCTATATAGGCTAGTTTGTGTGATAAATCTTCCAAAAATCTTCTGTCTTCTGCATGGCTCACTCACTATTGCTCACTCTGATGGCTTTTGTCTTTGTCTGATGGCCATTGAGAGAGAGATGGCCCATCTGACAGATCTTACAGGTGTGGATCATGAATATTCAGGAAATTAGCATATAGCCCTCCCAGAGCCTGAAATACATTTGACCAGTTCTGATAAAAACTGGTTTTTAGCTATTTAGATCTCAGATGTGCTAAACTATTTTGACATCCTTACATAACCAAGACCTTGATGAACAAACGCATATTGGCAAAACAATTTGTCACTATAGTTTAGAGTGTGCTTTCACAACTTTTGTGACGGCAGAAAAATTTACTCTTTATAACTTGTGTGTTTGTAGATCTATTTACAAGCTGCATATGATACTGACCAAACTATTGATGGCATATAAATGTAGCTGTGATTGTCCTTCAAATAAAAATATCAAACACTTTGGAGTAAGTGTGTGTTAAGTTAAGATAAATATCGGACCACGCCAAAATCACAAACCTTCTCTGAGCTAAGCACGGACCTCAGGGGGTTAATACTGTTTAAAGAAATTCTCTCTGATCCTACTGAGTTTTAATTTCCACGACACTAGCATGCCCCATGTTGCGTAGCGGCAAGGGCGGGGAAAATCGCTTAAATGGAGTGCCAGCAGGAAGTATGACACTGAATCTCTCAGCTGATAATGTGGCTTAAAGCTGTAGTAACACTGCTTGGTAAGGATAAGTTGCGCTAAGGTGTACTATAAAAATGTAAATAAGGTAGGACAACATAATAAACATGTTAAATCACTGTGTTTGTCTCCATGCAACCCTCATTCAAACCAAACTTTAAATTCACCTTTGGACAACTTGCACGTGTTGGCAAAGACAACACAATAACTTTTATGTTTGGATTTAGCCATGCCAAGCCATGTGAAATATGTCTTTAGCAGTCTCCATTGTTTACCATGCTGTTGGTACCATGCTGTTTACTTGTCTGTTCAGGCTACACACCACGTTGTGCCGGTACTTTGATAGCTTTAAGGCATAATATTTCATGATAACTGCTGCTAGTAAACCATGCTAGTTCTAGTCAGCTAAAATTGTAGCACAGTGCCAATAAAACTCAACCATCTAGATATAGCCTGAAGAGTGTTTAATCGGGGTAAGTTTGACCGTCTGTTCAGGTCGGCACAAGCGGCACATGCCGTTTTGTGTGCCAATTTAAATGGAGTGGACACCACGCCCGAGCGGCACAAACCAGCATTGTGCCGGTCGGGTTTTTTGAACACTCAGCTACGTTTGATAGCTAGCGAGATAGGCCCAAGGCATAATATTTCATGATAACTGACTGCTAGTAAACCATGCTAGTTCTAGTCAGCTAAAATTGTATCAATAAAATTGAATCGTGTATTGTTTAAGTAAGTTTGACAAAGGCTAAATATTAATCGTGGCTATAGCGGGTAACCACAAGCCTTCAATTCTTTATTCTATTTGTTATCCTACCTCTTGGTTTTTCACGGGGTCCACCCTATGTTCCCAGGGTCCTATGTTCCCAGGGTCCTATGTTCCCCAGCTCTGTATATCACGTTCCCAGGGTCTGTTCCGCAGGGTCCTATGTTCCCCAGCTCTATATAGCACATTCCCAGGGTCCTATGTTCCTAGGGTCCTATGTTCCCAGGGTCCTATGTTCCCCAGCTCTGTATATCACGTTCCCAGGGTCCTATGTTCCGCAGGGTCCTATGTTCCCCAGCTCTATATAGCACATTCCCAGGGTCCTATGTTCCTAGGGTCCTATGTTCCCAGGGTCCTATGTTCCCCAGCTCTGTATATCATGTTCCCAGGGTCCTATGTTCCGCAGGGTCCTATGTTCCCCAGCTCTATATAGCACATTCCCAGGGTCCTATGTTCCCAGGGTCCTATGTTCCCCAGTTATAGCATTTTGATCATAAGACTCTAAGGAATCGATTTGCGTTTTCATGTCAAAGTAAACAACTTTATGTACAAAATATGAAACAATCATTCATACATTTATGATTTTGATTGTAAACTGTGGAAAGTTGTAGAGTAACATTTCGTGAGCGTGGCTGTGTTTGTCATAGAAACAAATGGCTCTGTGTAATCCCTGGAGTCTGCCGTTTCCAGCGATACCAGCCTCATTTTTCTATGACAAGCAGAATGGCCACAGTGAGTAGAAATGTATGTTTATAACCCTGTGAAAATAAGTTTATGCTTTTTGTCAAACCTTGATATTTGCTTACAGCCGGGATTTAAGTCAGCATAATCTCTAAAACTGTCACATCTTCATCAGCATTGAGGGATAGACTGTAGGCTAGCCAGGTGCAACGAGTCGACGGCTGACGAGACGATTTCTTCGGAATCACGTCACTGCACAAGACCTATTAATGTGTGTTAACAGAATATTGAACTGGGGAATATAGGACCTTGGGAACATAGGACCCTGGGAACAGGACCTTGGGAACATAGGACCTTGGGAATATAGGACCCTGGGAACATAGATACATTCCCCCCCGCGGTCGTCCACTGCAATCGCTGGCCGAGCTGTAGCTGCTTGTTGAGCTAATGTTAGATGGTGTAACATTAGCATCAGTGCCCGGTGAAAAAGCTATGGACAAAGTGCAATTCATACAGCAAATTTAAATTTTGTCGTACTGTTTTTTGCCACGGATGTGATCTTCCAATTTGGACAAAGTGAATTTAATTTGAATTTTGTCGTAGTGTTTTTTGCCACGATCTTCCAAAGCCTTAAATCCTCCGGAGCCATAACTGACAATATCTGAACAATATGTGCAGAGTATTTTGCCAGGAATATCAACTTTTTTACAACATTCACCCACTGTCACTTCGGTGGTGTTCCCATTGACTGAAACCGAGAGTTTTTTGTCCAGCCAGTTCCAACGGAGTCTGTTTTTTACTCCGCTTTCAATTTCTTTGAACCTCAAACTATTGTTTTTCTGTATCACTTTTACGATTCTTCCTTCACAGTCATTTTACCATTTCTAGAGGCTTTAGCTAGCTAGCATGCCCATGACTTTCAGTGACAGTGACTGACAGTGACTACGCTTGTACTGCTGTCAACCTGATTGGTCTATCATTAAGTGTGGCGATTGACAACAAATGAAAACCAATGAGGCTTATCGTGAGTCATCAAGACCCCCCCCCCCCCAAAGAAAAACCCCACATCAAATCTAATCTCGTGGTTGATGCTTTCTGATCCGGGAAGTAGAAAGTAGAAAGTAGAAATCTGTGTATCCCGGAACTCTTTCATCACTTTCATCCCGGAACTCTTTCATCACTGACGTTATTGCATTTTCTCCGTGCTGTGTGTTGTTTAATGTCTAAACTGTAGACTTCCTGACATGTTTCACTCACAGCTGCGCATTGGCAATGGAATAGTCAATTGTAGTCTGGAGTGAGGGGGGGCCCACATTGACACTGATAAAATAAGCACTCTCAGGGCATTTTTGTGTATGATATTATATCTAATTTATATGTGCTATGGTAGATTGTGTTTCAGGGCCCGATGAATGGCCCCATAGCAGATATAATGCTTGTGATATAATTACGATATGCTGGGGAGTTGGGAGGCCCCATTTTGGGCCCTGTTTGACTTAGTTCTATTTTCTCTATCTTCACAGGTCACTTCCTGTTCCTTCCCAGCAGCCCCCGGGACACAGCGGACCAAGAGGCGTGGCTACTGAGCCCCCACCTGCCACCCACGCTGGGTACCTGCCTGAGGTTCTGGGTTCATAGGCCCGTCTCCCGTAAGAGCTGCTGCGCCCGCCCCCTCCCTGAGCGAGCCTCTCTTTCTATTTCACTTTTTATTTTTTATTTGTTTCAGATTTGTCCCATTTTTTTCCCAATTTAGTGGCCAATTATACCCTCTATTTATTTTGATTTGCCCTGCCCGATGAACTCGCCACCCATCTCTATGAGGCAAGCTAATTCTCTGAGGGCAGTTAACTCCACTTCCTTCGAGATGGAACTCTGTCCCAAGACGGAACCTCCATCCCTGTCTGCCAGGAGTCTTGGAGTGACCCTGGACAACAAGCTGTGCTTCTCGGGCCACATCGCAGCGATCACTCGGACCTGCCAATTCTCCCTCCACAACATCCGGAGGATCCGATTGTTGTTCACCCAAGAGACCACCCAACTGCTGGTCCAGGCCCTTGTGATCTCACGTCTGGACTACTGCAATTCCCTGCTGGCAGGCCTACCGGCCTGTGCCATCAAGCCACTGCCACTAGTCCAGAATGCTGTCGCACGTCTGGTATTCAATCAACCGAAGTTCACCCATGTCACCCCTCTACTCTCCTCTCTGCACTGGCTCCTCATCGCAGCACGTATCAGATTCAAATCACTGGTACTTGCATTTCAAGCGGCTAGAGGAACTGCCACCCCCATACCGCCACTCACTCATCACACCCTACACCCCAGCCAGACCCCTCCACTCCGCCTCCTCTGACAAACGGACTGTCCCATCCCTCTCGGCGCTGGCAGCAGCTCCTCGCGGTCTTGCCCCTTCTCTGACCGCTGAATTCTGTACCTCTAGCCAATTGTCATCACCACTGCCTACTTGCTCAACACTTGTATATGTATCCCTCCTTACTCCTCATTTCCCCCAAAAAAAAACTAACTTCCCAGTATTACAGATATGGTACGCAGCTGCCTGCAAATATGTCTATCGCTGTATTACTGCATTGATCTCTTGCGCTAACTATGATTGTTCCTACCATGTATTAATGCACATCTTGTAAGTCGCTCTGGATAAGAGCATCTGCTAATTGCTTAAAATGTAATGTAAATGTAAAATGTAACTTGCCCACCCTCATTCTGGAGTCACCCTTACGCACTTCTCAGCGAGTTCATGCCAGCTCACCTTCCCCCCTCCCCCTGGGATGGACAGCCAAACTGTCTGATCGGGCCTCCCCGCCAGGGCCAGTCTGGTACAGTCGGGTTTTGAACCGCAACCGTGATAGGCAGCTCACACTCGTACAGGACCAGCCAAAAAACAGAATCTCTCACTGATGACAGCTTTGGATGCTCTGGTGAGATACTGTTGGGACGAGTGCAGGAACAAGAGGAGTCAAACCCACGTGATGAAGCCAGTTATGTCTTGGGCCTATAAGCTGTAGAATCCAGCCCGCGCTCATGTCAGTCTGTTTTACTGGCTGAAACACTGGGAGGACCCATTCTCTGTATTGTTATGTAGAGTTTTCCTGTGACTGCATGGATGCTGTACAGATTGTTTGTGTGTGTTTGTGTGTGTGTGTTGCCCATGCAGATGACGGTGGGCTTGTGGTTGTGAGGCTCTCTAGAGAAACTCAGGAGCAGCTGTTGAGACTGGGGGAGGTGCGCAGTGTCTGGAGACGCTATGACATCAACATCATCTCTAAAGATGAGTACCAGGTATGACACATACACACTCACAGACACACACACACACACATACGATTATTCACATGTAGCAATGAAATATACACAAAGCCATACACTCAGACACAGAAACACGAAATGCACAAAACAAACGTGTGTTTCTTTTATGGGTAGGGTGACACTCAAGGACCTTTTCAGAGGGTGTAGGCAGTTGAACAATCTGGAGGAGGCAGTATTCAAAACAAAATGATGATTTTATTAACTGTGTCTTGACACAATATTTATCTTTGTCTTAGTCCGTAGTCCAGGGTCGAAATCCAATACAGTTCCTCAAACAATCCAAGTCGATACACGAAACGGGGTCCTCAAAACAATCCAAGTTCAATCCAAACAGTAATCCAAAACAATTCTCTCTCACTCACTCACTCACTCACTCACTCACTCACTCACTCACTCACTCACTCACTCACTCACTCACCACTCTAATACACCAACCTACTCCCTCCCCCAATGTGACACAAAACAGTCATTTTAAAACACCCCCCAATTGACACACAAACATACACATACACACACATACACACACACACACACAGACACACACATACAGACACACACACATGTGCACACACACACACACAAGCAAACATACATACACACACACGCACACACACACACACACACACACACACACATACGTGCACACAGACACACACACACACATAAGATTATTGACATGTAGCAATTAAATATGCATGTAGCCGTACACTCAGACTCACAAACACAAAACAGGAAATGTGTGTGTGCTTGCATGCCTGTGTATGCGTGTGTGTGTGTGTGCACGTGTGTGTGTGTGTGTGTGTGCTTGCATGCCTGTGTATGCGTGTGCGCATATATTTTCATATCTGTGGGTGTGTGTGTGTGTGTGTGTGTGTGTGTGTGCGTGTGTGTGTGTGTGTGTGTGCGTGTGTGAGTGTGTGTGTGCACATGTGTGTGTGTGTGCGCGCATGTATGTGTGTGTGTGTGTGTGTGTGTGTGTGTGTATGTATGTTTGTGTCTGTGTGTGTGTGTGTGCACATGTGTGTGTGTCTGTGTGTGTGTGTCTGTGTGTGTGTGTGTGTGTGTGTGTGTGTATGTGTGTGTGTGCTTGCATGCCTGTGTATGCGTGTGCGCATATATTTTCATATCTGTGGGTGTGTGTGTGTGTGTGTGTGTGTGTGTGTGTATGGTAGATTGTGTTTCAGGGGCTGAAAGGGAAGATTGGTCCTTTGGCTCTAGATGACATTCAGTACACACTGGGAGTGAACTGTGCGGGGGAGAATACAGACTCAAAGTGTGAGACACAGTGCCGCTTTCTCCCTTTTTCTCCATCTAATTGTGCCTCTCTTTCTCTTTCTCTCTCCCTCTTTCACACTGTCTCTCTTTGAAAGATCACACTGGCTTTATTATCAGGACTGGAATTTAGTGTTGTATTTAGTCAGAATTTAGTCTCGTTTTGTGAACCACATGTAAGACACACAAGGTAAGAAACTCTCCCTCCCTCTTAAATGAAAACAAGTTTTATATGTAAGTAAAATTTGGATTCTGTTGAGACAACATTCAACATTCAAAATGTGTATCTTTTTAAAACGACTAAATAAAAAGAACACAGATTCGTTTTGTCTGAAAATATGTATGCAGGGCTGTACGTTAACTTTTTTTGCCCGTAGCACTGGTGCTACAGAGTTTGATAGTTTTGTAGCACAGGCCAAAAACTTGTAGCACAAGTATAAAACGTCTCTAAAATCTCTAAAAACAACCAGTAGTGCAGTTCATGACTTAAACGGGTATATTACTGGCAAAAGACATGAATGTAGCATTAAGGGTACACAAAATACAAACCGTAACAAGAAATGTTTTCAGACAAACATTTTTCTTTATTTGCCACATTAAATTACAGGGAACATCTCAGTTTAAATGTATCATAGTATCAAATAGCACTTCCCATCATCACATTCTTGCCAGGGATGCCTTCATATATGTCGCACTGTACAGCCCTGGCTAGGAAGGTTAAAACGTTTTCTATAATGAACTACCAATGATCTATGAAAACACATCTGTGCCATGGAGCAAGGATTAACCAATTTGCAAGACTTTCTGATTATTTGCACAGGACAAACATGCTTACTTCCACTCAACTCCCCTGCGTAGGTCTGCAGTTGGCCTGTTTATCCAGCATTTCCGTCCAGGGAGAGTAAGGTTTTTCAAACAGAACAGCTTCTCTTCGTTATAAATTAGCCACGGGAAATCTTTCTTCCATTCGGGATTATACTTGTACGTTTTCTCTCGTTTCTCATTATTTGGCAGTGGTTCCACGTGGGCTCGTTTGGGTGTAGCTTTTTCGGCTTCTTTATCGTTACTTTTATTTAGGACAGGGGTACTCAACTTCAGAGGCCAAGAGGGCCACATTTAAATCACAACAGATGCAAAGGGCCACAACATATTATTAAGATATTTGTACAATTGTATTCACTGTATTTAATACTGATGTTTAATATGCTGCATAGTCTTGCTAGTTTTAATGCATCCCAAAGCATCATGGAATATTAAAAAAATATTCTCAATTTGAGTAACAAAACAGTTATGTGGGTAAATAAAGTTTGTCTTGCTATTCTTTTTTAATGCATCGCAAAGCATCATTAAATGTGGAAAAAAATATTCTCAATTTGAGTAAAGAAAAACCACAGTTAGCCTATGTGGGTAAATAAACTTTGCAAGCCATGGTGGAAAATAACTTACTTATTCCTAGTGAGAAATCTGAGTCTGCATTCTTTTCACAAGTACTTTCAGATCTGATTGTTGCTCAGTTGTAGCTGCTTTTAACAACGCTGCGGAACATGGATTGCTGGGCTTGAAACCCACCTAGCAACGTTTGTATTTTGTTTCCTGAGATCGCTGCCAGGTGGATAGACATCTCGGAACTCGGGGTGAAGCTGTTCGTGGTGGCTCACTTTGACACAGCAATTGTTTTTTGACAGATGAGACACATTGGTTTCCCATGTATCTCCGCAAAAGCAAATTCCATTTCCCACGCAGGGTTGAAAACCCTGTTTTCCCTCTAAGCACAATGCGAAAAAGGGTAAGAAGTAAAATGATATGAGCCAGCAATAGGTTTTTTTTTTTTTTTTTTCAAATAGTTTTTATTCTATTTTATTTTATCTGAGAACAGGTCTGTAGCGAACGGAAATTATTAGATTTCAAGTCGGCAGCAGCACGCCGTAATTAAAATGTTATGAGCCAAATGTTTGTTTGCAAATAGTTTTTATTCTGTTTTATTTTATCTGAGAATATGTAGGCCTAAAGCTGAAGGAAATTCTTTGTGTTTACGTGTTGCCCCAACGAGCGTAGGCTAGCGTAATATTTATTTATTTATTTTTAAAATCGCGTTATGCACGTGAGTCTATTGACGGGACTTATTTTATTTGGAATATAATGTATAAGCAAACGTAGCCTACTTTTCAAAAAAAAAATATTATAAATCTACATGCCTTTATATAGCTTGCCTATCAATTGCAAGAGAAAAAAGAAACAAATTGCAAGAGAAAAAAATTGGCTATCGCACCGGTGCTACGGCAGTAAAATTATTCATGCACAGACAATTTTTTTCGTAGCACGTGCGACATATATGTCGCACTGTACAGCCCTGATATGCATGGATTCTCCTCCCCTTTAAGCAGTTCAAGTCCAATGAATAACCTGCAATGGTAAACTGCCAGGTAACCTAAACATTTTTTTAAACCTCTGGCAGTTTACCGCTTACCTTTGTACCATTTCAGGGTATTCACTGGACTTGAACTGCTTACATTTCAGTAAAAACTGGAATATGCGGGTGTTCTAAAACTTTTGACCAGTAAGATCAGACTAAAGATACTGTGTAAGATACTAAAAACATGCCAGCGAAATTTTTTTAAAGGCCATTATGACCATAATTAGTGTATATTGTGTGCTTTGTAATGAAAAACAAGTGGTGTAATGTCAAGGGAAACCTGTCCTATATGGACAAAAAACTGAAATGTCTGGTCAAGTTTGTAATGATAGTCAGTGATATGATGATAATTTCAAATAATTACTTTTTGCGGAGGTTAAATATGTATATCTCACAGTTTTGAGGTGACTTGTATAGCACTGGCCATTTATGGCCGAAACACTATTCATTGGTTAAACATTGAAACATAATACAAGGGTTAAAAAGAGTAGGTTTGCAGGTTCCGTCTCGGAGGAGGTGAATCTGCCAGCCTCAGGAAATTGGCTCGAACTGGAGAACAAACAGCGGACTTGTGGGGGAGGGTGAATTTAAATAAATAGAGGGTATAATTGGCAACCAAATTGGGAGAAAAATGGGTAAAATCAAACAAATTTTAAGACAAAATATATGCCCCATCCCTATCCTTTGCACTCCAGCCCCATCACATGTACTCCTCCCCTTTCCTTTGTCAGCCCCGCCTCCTTCAGACGACAAGGGTGGGATCGCGGCATCCATCATCGTGCTGCTGCTGTTGCTGATCACAATGACCGTGCTGTTTGTGTTCTACCTGCGTAAGCGGGGGTGGCCCAGGACCCAGGGCCAAGAACCCATGACATCAACAGGTGGTGGTGGCATCCCCAATGAGGCTTATGACCCAGGCATGAATGTGAGTGCTATGATTCATGCACTTCTTTGATTAAGTGGTAGGATGAAAGAATAGACCGTAAGTGTTGTGTAACCTGGGGTAGATTTGTGTTAGTGGTTGGCTCTAGGCCAGGACTTTGAAAATGTGGCCTCTGAACATTGTTATTTGTGTTTGTTGTTTTATGATTTGGTGATATACAGGAACTAACACCTGGGAGAGATAACATATTATTATTAGTATTAGTATTAGTATTAGTATTAGTATTATTATTATTATCATTATTTTGTATTATTCATAATAATAATAATAATAATAATATTGGTATTAGTAGTACTATTATTATTTAACACTACATACAGTGAGCAGTGGTTTGTCTGAGTTTTTGGGTGGGACAGTGTTAAGATGGAGTGTGACATTGGCACACTAGCAGTCATGCAGTGTTTTCAGGACAGTTACAGAAAGGACAGTGTGACAGATATAATGATGGCGTGTTTTCATCTCTCCACAGAACCACGTGATTGTGCCCCCGATTGATGGGGAATCGGCGGACGGCTTTGCGAACGTTTCATATCGAGCAGTGAGTGTTCAATGCCAAGTGATGTCCTCAGTCATCATTGGACAATCCATATCATAGATTTACACAGTTTTAATCTTAAAAGAAAACCCACCAAATATTTTAAAAAGGCAAATCTCTCAGCTTCTTTAGCATCTCATTATCTGGCTATTTGTTATTGTATTTGTTGATTTTTATGGGAGTCCCTCAAAGATGACTCAGATAGAAATGTGACAATTTAATTTACCGGCATCTATGCTCTGTAAGACATCTGACTGTTTCTATTGTCCTCCTGCAGGATTCTGAGGAGCGAGAAATTGCATAGAGGGAGATCACCCCCTGCTGGTGGCTTCCAGACAAACCATTGTGACATCACAGCAGGAGAACTGCTTGTGTCACATCACACCTGTCCTTCAAACTACACACACACACACACACACACACTTCCACAAACATCCTGGTATCTATGCATAAATATAGTACATTCCCCGGTACACTCACATGGATGCTGTTGTAAACCACGAGCGTCAGGGAAAAACTGCCACATTTATCTACACAGATGGGTAGACGTGAACCCATGCATGCACGAGTAAATATATTGACACACCATGTGAAGACATACATATACAAAACCATCACATACGTACATACAATTACACAAAATAGCACCAGCCTGTAGGGATCATCTCCTACAGCAGCTGAGATGGATCCCTATGTGGGGTGGCTGCAGGATTGCCCGGGTCCTTAAGAGTGAAAGGCAGGCACAGAGAGTATTGGGTCTGGGCTGACCCCAGTGACTTAACCAAGCTTATTTAAGACACATTCTTCTAATTTATAAATGTTTTCGCTTGATAAAATGCCCTGCTTTATGGTCATTTGGCCATTTGTTAATATGGCTTGAAAAAAAAAAAAATCCAATGGCTGCGCTGTGCTTGGTCTTGCAAAATGTCACCTCGTCTGATGAGAAGCTCAATGGGAAGCTGTGCTGAGAGGAATGACCTCGGGGGAAATCTGTTTATGTGACAGGGAGAGGAAGAGAGAGAGAGGGAGAGGGAGAGAGAGAGAGCTATAAGGAGAGAGAAAGAGAGAGAGAGGGAGGAAGAGGAAGAGTGTTATGGAGTGACGGAGGGAGGATCAGTCTTTCATTGAGAAGATGGAAAATGGGGCTTCCTGAGAAGGGCAGACACTTTGTGAAACCTCCTGGAAATCTTGCAAATCTTACATTTTATGATAGTAAATTACTGTACATGTTTTGAGTGAATGATGAAAAACAAAAATAAAGTCAGTGCATGGATGGAGTCTCGGTTTTGCTTTGTTTGTTTGTTTGTTTCCCTTTAAACGCAGACAGAGAAATGACTGGAAATTCACAAAAATTGGTTTTCGAAAAGTAAGTGCCAATAAATGTTGAAAAATGATTACTGAAATAACGCAGTAGATAGCCAGAATAGGCAAGGCACAGTAATATTTACAGTTAAATCAACTGTGACAGAATACATGGCATCCCTATAGAACTCATATAAACCAGAGTTAAATTAACGCTTGTTTTTGTGCACAAGTATCTGCACGGCCATAACCCTAGCAAATTAAAGTTCACTGTAAAAACCACAGTGCAGTCTAAGCCTTTTGACATTATTTGTAAAGGTACATATTAGGGTACATTTTACAAACAATAAGCATACACACTCAAGTATGGCATCTGTAGTTCATGCTCGTGTGCACACAGAAGGCAGACACACATTCCAAAAGTATGTGGAATGTGGAATGGACTTTGTTCTCAATTAGCCTCTGAGCATGGTTGTCACGTTGGAGCAATGGTCCCAAACCCTAGCGCCAGCCAGAAACCGCAGACCTGACACAACCTGACAGAGCACAGCTGGGTGTTACTGCAAACTGAAAGAGCTTCAGCTGTATTTCTACTTACATAATAGATGTGTATTGTCAGGTGTGTCAGGGCTGTTAATTTTTTTTGCCTGTGTCTTTCTCCCCTCAGGGGCAGTTAGCATTTCCCCAATGAGTGACATTACAATTAAGGAGCTGTGCACATAATCGGGGGTTACAGGTTCAGGTTCAAATCCCTTGTGGGGCACCTCCATCATCTGCTCTGTGGTACCATAGACAGTGGCCCGCAGCACTGTATGAATGAAAAACAGTTAAAGAAGAAAGGCTATGAGAATACCATTCAAAGAGGGAGCATTTGCTCAGTGCTTTGTGTCAGCAATGATTGTACCCAAAACTCACTTACACCAAGGTATTATTATCCTAACATTGTGTCAATTGTGTCATATACAGGTGGAAACTGTTGTTGCACCATTTTAACCGGAATTGATTCCCAAAATACTATGTACATCCAGCCACAACCGGAGTAAATGGTTCATCTATTCGAATGGAAACTGTCGATAAAGGACGTCTGCTAAGCAAATAAACAGTGTTGTGCAATATGAACACGGTTGCTTCAAATTTTGGACATCATATTTGAACCTGAATTCATTTTGTTCTGGAAGGGGGAAGATGGGTAAAGTCTCCGTTTAAACGACCAGTGAAGGACATGGCACCGAGCCACAAACACCCACAGGCCTGATTGAGCAGACCACTCTTCGGCTCCCGTGGTCTCTCCTGTGCAAGATAGTGACAATGCATCGTGCATCTTCTCATGCCCACAGCCTCCTAATTTGCTCTGGCAATTTTGTTGTGTGCTCTGCAAGGTGACTGAAGTGCAAGGCTGGGATCAGCAAATAAGTTGACAGATGCGCTGGGGCGTTCAAGCTAACAGCCTGCCCGCCGCTCACCGGTGGCCATTAATTTCCCTGCGGGGGAATCGATAAAGCAGGAGAAGCGGTTTAAAAAGCGGATACAGAGCAGTTTGTATTAGTGTGTTCACTCATCGAGGCCTTCTTTGTTCATTGTACATGTTATTTTGCTTGAACCAAGGGAAAAAAATAATTGATGCAAACATTTTTTTAATTATTTAAATTCGATATGCAGTCTCGTTTCAGAATACAGAAATTAGGTAAGATGTGTTAGCACAAGCACGGGACTGCTGCACTAGGCTTTTGTGAGGAAGTCATGATGCTCATCAACATAATAATAGTATAATAATAATAATATATGCCATTTAGCAGACGCTTTTATCCAAAGCGACTTACAGTAGTGAATGCATACATTTTTCAGTATATGTGGCCGCAGTGGGGAGCTAGTGGAGCTTTCACTGTGTATGTGTTTTTTTGTATTTATCATTTATAATTATTTATTATGTATTGATAGGGAATATCATAGACAATATGTTTATCTCACCTTGTATGTCATTGATGGAAAATGTTCTATGGTATGAAAAATGTAATGGAAAACAAAAGTTATTTTTCATTATAATCTTTCCGATTTTTAATATAGATGGAATGACAGGGGAGAGACATTGAAATGTGAAATTTTCTACATTTGTGTACAACAAATCTCTCTGATTTATTTGTTTTCTTTCATTATTTGTACACAAATGACTGAAATTAATGTCGCCATGGTGACAGTATGTCCCATAAATACACAAGCAGCCATCTTTGAACATGCTAGAAGTTTAGCAGATGTAACATTTGAGACATGAAGCAGCTGTAACATTTGAAAAGGCAAAAGAGGTAAAAGGCAAAATATTCATCATATAAAATGTCTAAAGTGTGTTTAATGGATTAAGATGGATCTTGGGGAAGAAAAATTATCAAAACTCAACACAATATATGTTGTCAATGCCTGGAACAGCTTGCCAGGTTGGGTAGTAGAGGCAGAAACACTTGGGCTATTCAAGTCCAGGCTAGATGTAGTACTAGATACTCTTTAGATTAGGACATGACGAGCCTAGATGGGCCGAACGACCCGTTCTCGTCATTATGTATTCTTATGTTCTTATGTTCTTATAATACTGTGAATCACAAATCAGAGTTTTACAAAACCCGATTGTACCAGACCAGCCCTGGTGGGGAGCCATGATTCGGGCAGTGTTTGGCTGTCCACTCCAGGGGGATGGGGAAGGGTGAGCTGGCACGAATTCAACAAGAAGCGTGTAAGGGTGTCTCCAGAACATGGATGGGCAAATTCAGGCTTGTTACTGTATTGTGGGGAAGGTTAGAGCCAATGGGCAGGCTTGTTACTGTATTGTGGGGAAGGCTACAGTCATGGTCTTGCTCAGGATGACTTTGGGTAAGATGTCTTAGTAGTCATTGCAGGGAAAGCCAAAGCTTTAGTAAGAGTAAGAGATCTTTAGTAAGCGCCACCTGTACCACATCATCAACGACACCAACCCATTGCTCATGACATCAGCTCTCCAATAACACCAAACATGATTATACTGTATATGTAAATACATTTTACATTTACATTTACATTTTTAGGCATTTAGCAGATGCTCCTATCCAAAGGGACTTACACAGTTTGCATTTCTTTACATACATTCCATATATACAGCTGGATATTTTACTAAAGCAATTCAGGTTAAGTACCTTGCTCAAGGGTACAACAGCAGTGCCCCCACCTGGGAACTGAACCTGCAATCTCTGAGTTACAAGCCCAGCTCCCTAACCGCTACACTACACTGCCAGTATGCCAGCTAAATTATGAAGATACAGTATAACACATTAAACTCAGTGATGTGGTCAATAGTCCTGAGAACAGCCCCCTCCATGTCCTGTTTTGCCAGAGATAGCAGGACTGCTTTTATTAGTGTAGGGGTTGTAAGGCATTTGGGGCAAAACCATTGTTTACGCACCTTGCCTGTTGGCTCCCTGCTGGCATCATAAACACAGTTCACATTATTCTCGGTTACTTCAGGGCATAGTTCTGCCCATAGTGAACTGCCCTACAGGACACTAGTGTTTATTGATATGATTGAGCTATAATTACATTATTCTGTTCTGTTTAGATTATTACACGAATGACATATTGTCATTTCCGAATCTGGCCCCCAGTGTCCTAATTCCCCCCCACACCCCCGGAATGCCTTGTCTGCACTGGGCTCTCCCGTGGCCTGTCTGAACCAGACTGCACGCGTTCGGTCATACAGGTTCGGACAGGGTTGAGTGGCGATGGAGTGTTTGAATTGAAGTGTTTTTCCAAAACATTTGAAAATCAACATTTTTATTTATTTTAAATTGGTGTGTTTTTTTGCATGAAAAAACACATTTTAATACTTAAATTGCTTAAATTTTAAAATTCTTAAAAATAACACCCACCTTGAAAAATATGGTTTATCAAAACTCACTCAGTCCACTGAGTGAGTTTTAGAAAAACACTCTTCAATTAGTCAGCTAGCCTGGAGTCAGTCAACCTGACATAGACGTCACTCAGAATTCTCACAAGACACTATTTAAAAAACTGAACGCAGATTATTACAGTGCAGACAACACAGGCACAGAAGATGTACACAGCACGGCAGTCTTGCGTGATCAATTCTATGGCACCCAGGTAAATTGCAATTTTATAATTATCATATTTTTCATTAAGTTTATTTCAGTTTCCTAGGATGATTGAATGTGTTTTTTCCACTGGCTCTTAAAAATGTTAAGATCTATGGGTATGAATCCCAATTTGAATATCTGTAAATTAACATGTGCCAGCTATCCCTTTTCACTACGAGGAAGCAGTTGTTTTCAACAGTCACTTACCTGCCTGACAGGAAAAGCTGAAATCCGAGGTCATTAAATGAGTTCCCATCATAACAGGTGAAGTCAGGAGTGAAGAGTTTTTTCTGCACACATTAACTAAGTTGCAGCACAACACAGACACCTTCCTCGACCAGTACCATTACACCCAAGTAAGTTGCAATTCTAGTCTATTTGTCCAATGTTTTTAGTTTCCAAAGATTTTTCTTGACAATAAGTCGCCTTATTTCTTAATATCTAGAATATTTTGTGCAATATTTTAAGAATAATTCTTTCTGTGTGTGAACCACGTTGGTTGCTTTTCATTTTAAGTTGACATTTGCCTGCTAAAACTTTGGAGTTTACATAATTAAATGCCGGAAAAAAGGTTTTAAACAAAAAATGTTCTCATTTTATTTTCAAATATATATATCTTTTTCAAATAATACAAGCTTTTTTTAAATTCTTGTGACAATTCTGAAGCACAATTTTCTTAGTAATTTGTGGCATTGCCTCTTCAATGTCGAAGGGAGAAAGAAAACTAAGATAACAGAGTTAAAAGACTACACTTCTAAAATAATATTACAATTGCACAGCATATCAAGGAAAGATCACTGCCCATTAACGGGTGGTGCAGGAATTAAACCAGAAAACAACCGATCGGCTGACAAATAGATAATGACAGATCAGGTAAGAGTGGGGAGCAGCCACATAATTAAACTCATATTTGTTGTTGTTACTGCATGGCATTGTTTCCATTCTTCAAAGGTTTCTTCTATTGTTGTTTTTAACTGTCAGATTATTATACTTTAAGTGGTTACTACACAAAGAATTATTCTAATAGCGCTGACTATTTTTGGCAGGTGATTGAACTTTTAAAATAAGAAAAACAAACACATACAGCATAAATTAGTATTTTTTTAACAATTTGAAATGGCAATGTCTGTGACAATATTAATGGCAAACAACGTTTTTTATACACATTTTTGTAACCATAAAACTCCAATAAAAAACCCCAATAATAATAGTATTCAATGTATATCACTATTAGCTTGAATCTCTGGAATATAAGAAAAACCATTTTTTTCTGGACTGTTGTGTATACTTATTCTTACATCTTGCACTTAATTCACTCAGATTTGTCTGTGACTTAATCAGTTTTCTAGGTCTAGCACAGTTTTTCTAGCCTTGTTATATGCTTCCACTTGTAAGTCATTCTGAATAAGAGCATCTGCTAAATGCCTATATGTAATGTTAATGTAAATGTCATGCAGTTATCTACACAAAATGGCCAAAAGTCAGTGGACACCTGACAATCACACCTATATGAGCTTGTTGGACATCCCATTCTAAAACCATGGGCATTAATATGGAGTTGGACCCCCCTTTGCAGCTATGACAGCTGCCACTCTTCTGGGAAGGCTTTCCACAAGATTTTGGAGTGTGCCTGTAGGAATTTGTGCCCATTCAGCCAAAAGAGCATCTGTGAGATCAGGCACTGATGTTGGACAAGAAGGCCTGGCTCGCAATCGGCGTTCTAATTCCTCCCAAAGGTGTTCAATGGGGTTGAGGTCAGGGCTCTGTGCAGGCCAATCGAGTTCCTCCACACCAAACTCGTCTAACCATGTCTTTATGGACCTCACTTTGCGCACAGGGGCACAGTCATGCTGGAACAGCAAAGGGCCTTCCACTGTTACTGTTGCCACAAAGTTGGAAGCGCCCAATTGGCTAAGATGTCTTTGTATCCTGTAACATTAAGAATACTCTTCACTGGAACTAAGGGGCCTATCCCAAACCCTGAGAAACAGCCCCAGACCATTATCCCTCCTCCACCAAACTTTACAGTAGGCACTATGCATTCTGGAAGGTAGCGTTCTCCTGGCATCCGCCAAACCCAGATTCGTCCATCAGACTGCCAGATAGTGAAGCGTGATTCATCACTCCAAAGAACACGTTTCCACTGCTCCAGAGTCCAGTTGCGCCGTGCTTTACACCACTCCAGCCGACGCTTGGCATTGCGCATGGTGATGTGAGGCTTGTGTGCAGCTGCTTGGCCATGGAAACCCATTCCATGAAGCTCCCGACGCACAGTTCTTGTGCTGATGGTGCTTCCAGGGACAGTTTGTTACTCTGTAGTGAGTTATGCAGCACATGATAGGCGATTTTTACACGCTATGCGCTTCAGCACTCGTCGGCCCCGCTCTGTGAGTTTGTGTGGTCTACCACTTCGTGGCCGAGCTGTTGTTGCTCTTAGGCACTTCCACTTCACAATAATAGCACTTACAGTTGACCGGGGCACATCTAGTAGGGCAGAAATTTCACGAACTGACTTGTGGCAAAGGTGGCATCCTATGACAGTGCCGCATTTAAAGTCACTGAGCCCTTTACGAACCATTGTGAATTCTAAACGTTTGTTTGTGGAGATTGCATGGCTATGTGCTGGATTTTATGCACCTGTTGGCAATGGGTGTGGCTGAAACACCTGAACTCAACAATTAGTAGGGGTGTCCACTGACTCTTGGCCATATGTGTATCAGTGTATCTGTCAACAGATTGATTACATGCTGTTCATGCAGTGCAGATAATAATATGGATGTCTCAGGGTCTCTAACATGGCTGTGCTCTCCCTCTCTCCGCTGAAGCTCAGCCATGTCCACAGTGCTGGTCAGCCCGAATCTGAACAAGAGCCTGCTGCAGCAGTACCTGGCCCTGCCGCAGGGGGAGCTGTGTCAGGTGACCTATGTCTGGATCGACGGCACGGGGGAAGGGCTGCGCTGCAAGACTCGAACACTGGAGAAAGAGCCCAAGGACATTCAGGGTAATGGGCTCCCACACACACACACAAACACACTAACACACACACCCACACCACACACACACGCGCACACAAACACACACACACACACACATTCACACACGCACACACTAACACACAAACACACACCCACACGACACACACAGTAACACACACACACACACACCACACACACACGCACAACACACACACCCACACCACACACACATGCACACACACTCACACTAACAAACACACACACACACCCACACCACACACACACACACACACACACACACACACACACCCACACACACACACACACACACACACACACACACACACGCACGCGCGCGCACACACACACACACACACATCCCCACACACACACGCACAAACCACATACACATACACCCCGCACACTAACACCCACACACACACACACACACACACACTCACACACTAACACACACACCCACACCACACACACACTAACACACACACACACGCACAAACCACATACACATACACCCCACACACACAGATATACACACACACCACATACATACAAATAATAATAATAATAATAAACTTTATTTATACAGCACCTTTCATACAACGGTTTGCAGCCCAAAGTGCATACCGAGAAAGACAACTGATAAAACACAATAACAGAGGTAACTTTGACATAATAAAACAATATGAATTCTAAAACAATAAAACAACAAATATAAGTAGTTTAAAAGCACAGATAAAAAGTTTTTAATTGCGGGGCTGGCGGATGGCCCAGCGGTCTAGTGCACCGCGCTTTGGAGCGGTGTGCGCTGCCCGTCAGAGACGCGGATCGAAACCCGCATTTCTACCTGACCGGCCTGGTGGTCGTCACCCCCGATCGGAGGCGGCATTTGGCTGTCCGCCTCCGGGGAGGGGAGGGAGAGCCGGCACGAGTCCGCCGAGGAGAAGGTTAATGGAGTCCGTGGAAGATCTCCGTCTCGAAAGAAGACGGGGAAATAGGTCCAGGAATACGAATCTCGTTCCCGGAGGACGGGCGGCGGACTCGTGAGGGTGGGGAATTGAAAATAAAATAGAGGGTATAATTGGCTACTAAATTGGGAGAAAAACGGGGGAAAAATCTGAAATAAATGTAAAAAAAATTAAAAAAAATTAAAAAAAATGTATTGCTTTTTGAAATGTTCAATAGATGGAGCTTCTCTGATCTGCTTTGGTAGGGAATTCCATAATCTAGGTGCATAAAAACAAAAGGAAGCCTCCCCACTTTTTTTATAACGTACTTTGGGAACAACAAGAAAACCAGCGTCTGCAGATCTGAGAGAGCGTTGGGGCTGATATCTTGTTATAAAGTCAGTTATGTATTCTGGTGCTAAGCCATTAAGTGCTTTAGAAACAAATGAAGTAATCATAAAATCAAAAATTCACAGGCCAGCCAGTGCAATGACCTGTGTACTGACGTAAAGTGTGTTCTTTATTTGGTTCTAGTTCAAACTTGTGCTGCTGCGTTCTGAACAAGTTGCAGCTGATCAATGTTTTTTTTTGAGAAGACCACCAAAGAGAGCATTACAGTAGTCTAGTCTGCTCATAATAAAAGCATGCATACACATTTCTGCATCTGCCTGTGTGAGAAATGACCATACATTGGCAATGTTTTAAGATGAAAAAAAGCAGCTTTAGTCACATTCTTAATATGAGGCTGAAAGCTCAAATCAGCATCTAGAGTAACACCTAGGTTCTTTACTTCAGTTTTGATGGTTACAAACAGTAACTAGGTTTTTAGATAGTCTTTCTCTCTGGGCCTTCGCTCCAATGACTATGACTTCTGTTTTTTCTTGGTTTAGTTGTAGAAAATGTTGTGTCATCCATAGTTTTATCTCAGTCATACATCTATCTAGAACATTTATTGAGCTTACATCCTCGGCTGATACAGAGATATAAAGTTGTGTATCTTCAGCATAACTGTAGAAATCAATACCATGTTTTCTGATGATTCAGCCAAGAGGGAGCATGTATAAAGAGAAGGGCAAAGGGCCCAGAACTGAGCCTTGTGATACTCCACATGTAATGTCTGCTTTCTCTGAGGCATAGTCTCCTAAGGCAACAAAAAATTGTCTACCTATCAGATAAGTCTGAAACCGTTGTAGTACCATACCAGAAAGGCCAACACAATTTTCAAGACGATGTAAAATAATTTTATGGTCCACAGTATCAAATGCTGCACTTAGGTCTAATAAGACAAGGACAGAGACATTATTACAGTCTGTACTCAGGTCATTTACCACCTTAACTAAAGCAGTCTCTCTGCTTTTAGTGCATTTTTACTTAGGAAAGGAGTCTTTAACGCAGTTGGGAAGTTTACAGTTTGTAAAGAGCAGTTTACATTTACATTTTAGGTATTTAGCAGACGCTCTTATCCAGACCAACTTACACAGTTTACATTTATTTGCATACAATCCATTTATACAACTGGACATTTTACTGAAGCAATTCAGGTTAAATACCTTGCTCAAAGGTACAACAGCAGTGCCCCACCTGGGAATTTAACCTGCAACCTCTGAGTTACAACTCCCTAACCATTACACTACACTGCCAGCCGTTTACAATGGCTAGCACTTCATCTGACAAACAAAAACGTATTTTTTAACTTGGTGGGAATAGGATCAAGAGAGCATGTAGAGGGTTTTAATTGCAGTACAACCTTACTAAGTATCTCTGCATCTCTTCATGATACCCTCACATGGTGAACTAGGACAGTCCAACACTGAGTTTGCTTTTGTTTGTGTGATAACCCTTCTAATAATGTTTATCTTTTCTTGAACGTATGTTGCAAACTCTTTACATTTAGATTCGAAATATAGCTCACTGTAAGATTCAGCAGCCAGACCTGGACTTATCAGGTAAATTGTAGTGAAAAGAATTTTGGGATTATCCTGATTATCAATGATCAAGTTAGAAAAATAAGACTGTCTTGCATCCTTTATAGTGCTATTGTAGCTAGCAAGATGTTCTTTAAGAATTTAATTATGAACCTGTAGCTTTGTCCTTTTTCGTTTAGCTTTATGGCAATTTCTTTTCAGCTGACTTAATTCTCCACTTCTCCATGGAGCCTTCTTTTTGGAGGAGGACTTTTTCATTTTGACTAGAGCAGCAATATCAAGGGTTGTTTTAAGTTTGCTATTAAAACTGTTCACCAAATTGTCACAGGAGACAAGCATAGGCATATCATTTACACAGTTTACAAACTTATCAGGTACTTCAGAATTAAGATAGCGCTTCTTGATAATGCGTTGTAAATGTTCATGTTCTAAGGTCACCCTAACCTAAAAAAATACACAGGAATGGTCAGACATAGCAACATGATTAATAGAGGATACAGTGGTAGTGAGGTAGATCCTGCACACACGCACCATATACACACACTTACACTGACCCACTCACACATGCACACACACACACACATACGTATGTAGAGATATATACATTGAGTCATTGAGCCAATGTGTCGTGTTTGTGCTGTCCTGTCTTTGGCAGAAGTCCCAGAATGGAATTTTGACGGCTCCAGCACCTACCAGGCGGAGGGGTTCAACAGTGATATGTACCTGATCCCTGTACGCATGTTTCGGGACCCCTTTACCCGGGACCCCAACAAGCTGGTGCTCTGTGAGGTGCTGAACTACAACCGCACACCCACAGGTGTGGATCTCCTCTCGTATGCAATTGTCTTCACCTTCATCTCTTTACTCTACAGACATTTAATAGATACCAGAGAAATCCCTATAAGTTACGGAAAAACTGATTTACAGATTTAATGGAAAGCATCTATTTTCAGAACAAAATTGTTCATTCATACGATTTGTTTTTAATATAAAGAATTAAGGTATTTAAAGTAAGCCTTTTGCCTTGGGTCCACTCGGCTGTCGGTGGCCTCTCTGGACAGACCAGACCGGACAGACACGTTCAGACACAGGTTTGTCTGAGGAAGTTAAACCTGTCTGAGTTGCCTATGTTTAGACAGGTTCGGTCAGGTTTGAGTGGCAATGGAGGTGCTCACAATTTGTCAACTAATCTGCAGTCAGTCTGTTCCAGTACCAGTGGAGAGCAGGCATTACATAAGTGCATTAATATGACTAGAGAATCATCACTGGAGCTCTAGATCAGTGAAGCTATAATCCAGTAATAGACATGACCGTAATTTATCATCGGCTACAATAACTTTTCACCTACCTTTTACTTTTTACCCCCTCCCCCCGATGAACAACCTCTAACACAGTAATACAATACAATGCAATGCAATCCGATATAGCAGAATACAACAAAATGTATACAATACAATAGTACTGTATTAACCCTACCTAGAGGCATGCCCTTGGTCTATGACATAAAAGTGACAACATGTCACTCGCACGCAATAAAGTAATAAATAAATACACAAATACCTGCACATGCAATGAATGAGCAAGAAGATTCAAATATAGCCCCAGTGAATAAGAGATGGCCATTTTGGGAGCCATTTCCCGCACTCTGGATCAGCGATCAGAATTCATGCATTGCAAAAATGGCCATAAGGATCTATGAGGAATTTTCCATTAATTTCCTGAACTGACTGAATTGCAATGGAATTGAGCCCAATCCTGGTTAAGACCGCTGATCCAGAGGGCGAGTAATGGCTCCCAAAATCTCTTATTCACTGGGGCTATATTTGAATCTATTTGATTATTCATTGCATGTGTTTAGAGGCGCGTGGGAGGACTCAGTCCACTATGAATATGTAGCCATGTAACACAGGCGTCAGCCAGGGTCATTTAAAGCAGCTTTGTCATCCTCGCTGTTGCCCAGAGCACAACCAACGATTCACCTGCAGTAAGGCAATGGAGGCGGCGCAGGACTTCCACCCTTGGTTTGGGATGGAGCAGGAATACACCCTGCTGGGTTTGGATGGACACCCCTACCGCTGGCCCCAGGGAGGCTTCCCCAAACCCCAGGGTGAGTGGGCCTTGATCAGTTCTCCTACTCAATCAATTCCACCAAATTTAATGTAGCACAACAAGATCACTTGTTCAATGTCTGTTCTGAAGAGGTGTGTGTGTGTTTGTGTGTGGTCATACAGTATCTGTGTGTAACTGTGTGTGTGTGTTCGACTTGAGTGTGTTACTGGCTCTCAAACGTAAACTGTAACATTCTGAAAATGTCAGTTGATGCAGCAGCCAAATTCAGTTAAACTGTAACATTCTAACAGGCAGTTGGTGACATGAACAAGTTCAGAGAAGCTAGATTATTATTATTAGTAGTAGTATTAATAACAATAATAATTATAATTATAATTATAATAAACCTTTTTTGGGCTTTTGACTGGTTCAGTAAAAGCACCTTCCAGATGGCAGGCTGGGCCCGATAGTCATTACCCGTTTACGACCAGGACCAGGTGAAGCCTCCTATAGTTATCACTGCATTCAGGTTTCAGGCACCCACGGGTTGCCAGGTGTCAACAGTGACACATACACCTCTCCTCCACTCAGTGCTATAACCCTGAAATAGTGTGGCCTTGTTACAACCCCATAAAACCACCCGTACTCTAGTAGCCAGGTAGCGAACCAAGCGGGATGCGACAACAAAATACCACCAGTCATACACAAAAATACACAAAGTTTATTACAACACTTACAACACTTAATAAAAAGACGTACTTACACAAACAGCAGAATCTAAATTAAAACAAAGCAGACTACCTATCCTCAAAAGAAAACGACCCTCACTCCCGTGGCAAAACAAAATGGGTCTTCCACATTCTGACTAAGCTACTCTAACCCTTTCAACTACCCAAAGGTGTACAAAAGAAAGAAAGGTAATGGTCAAATGCCACAAAAACAAAAGGCTGATCAGAAAACCGGCTCTCCAAAAATGTCGTCATACACACAAGAAAAAGACATCTGTGTTTCTGCGCAGACAGGCCCTTTTATGCTCCAGACGGGGGCATGGCAAGATGAGATCGAGGAGAATGCAACTGAACATAGTCCAATCACAGACAGGCTGATCACGCGTTCCCAGGGTGGCTTCAATTGCCAATCAAGCACCTGCCATTTAACAGTCTCTCAGGGGTTTTGGACGACCGTAACAGGCCTGTAGTGTGTCACACAGTCACCAGCTTGCAGGACGTGAGTGCATCAGATGAGGTGAGATGCTCAAGCTGCGATGGTCCTTGTGAAGGGTCTGGGTGGACTTGTGGCACCTTGGGAGGCACAATTAGCCATTCCAAATAAGGGCGGATGTAACTTTGGTTTGGTCATAACACCAGAAACCATGCCTGCATGATTAACTACAACAACATCCTGCTCTTTTAAAATGATAGTGTCACCTTTACTATTTTACATTATTTTGTCAACTCCCTGTATGTTGTTGGTCTCGTGCAGTGACAAAGTTAAATATAATATTTACAGAGAAACTGAGTGAGAATGTATTTTTCAGTTGACCTACCTGGTTAAATAGAGGTCAAATAAGATCAATATAAATGAACAACATGACAATATAAATGTGGTTCCAATTCAGCCAGGAGTTGGCCAGCACAGTTTGTAAAGTTAACTGTCAACTGGGCATTAAGACATTCTGAACATTCCAGCAGTGATGGGCCTTCATCATGTGTGGAGTGAAACAGTTCAGGTGTGTTGAGTTGTTTATGTAGAATACCTGGCTCTTTGTCTGAGGTTAACATATGAGAGGAAAGAATGCCACCACACCTGATAAACAACGAGGAAGTTTGCTTCTTTCATTTTTATTGTATTTTTTTAACTTCAGGTAAGAGGAAATATAAACATTCTGACTCCACATTTCAGCCACCTCAGCATTGACGCTATCAGTGGGTGAGAGAGAGAGAGAGAGAGAGAGAGAGAGAGAGAGAGAGAGAGAGAGAGAGAGACTAACTATTGTGATCTGAGAATGCAAAGTGATTAAGATGAGTTCTCTAGGATAAATTATTTCTCGCAGTGCTCTAGTGTAGATGTAGACATAGGTCTTGGATGTTGTGTTAGTATGATTAACAAATTCCATCATGCAGAGTTTATAATACCACATTAATGTGGAGCAAAGAAAGTCCTCCCATCATACAGTGATTGAGAGTGTTCCCCTGTTGTTCTCCTAGGGCCATACTACTGTTCGGTGGGAGCGGACAGGGCATTTGGCCGGGACATTGTGGAATGTCACTATAAGGCCTGTCTGTACGCTGGTGTGAAGATCTGTGGAACCAACGCAGAGGTTATGCCCTCTCAGGTAAACAGTGAGAGACAACCTATTCAATTTGAACCCTCCATCAGAAATACTGCCAATTTAGAATGTTTAAATTGGTGGCTAAAAAGCACAGGTTTAGGAGAACTTAATATATGCCATTTAGCAGACGCTTTTATCCAAAGCGACTTACAGTAGTGAATGCATACATTTTTCAGTGTATGTGGTCCCAGTGGGAATTGAACCCACAACCTAAGCGTTGTCAACGCCATGCTCTATCATCTGAGCCACACAGAACTTGCTGCAAACTTGTGTTTCCACATGGGATACCACTACAAACCTCTAGTGAAACATTTGAGTTTGTACAGTGGTGAACTTTTATTTTTATTATTTTCCATATTTAATCTTTGTAATCAGCGCCATGGTATATTTTGCCGACCTTGGTTGAAGGGCTCATCTGATGAAATCCGGATGGATCTCCAACAGCACAGTGGGCCCAACTGTGCATTTTATATGTGTTTTTCTGAAACTTTTTTTTGTATTTTGAGTTTATTGAAGGAATATACCTTTTTTTTTTTTTTTTTTTAATTTGTTTCTGATTTTATCCCATTTTCTCCCAATTTGATAGCCAATTAGACCCGCTATTTTAACGTCAATCCCCCCCTAGTAATGTGAGTTCGCTGCCGTAGTCCTGCGACCGGTAGTGACGAAGGCGAAGTGACGCCTCTTCCGAGATGTCACTCGCCAAGCCGTCGACCGAACCCCGGTACTTACAGGGCCGCTCTACGCAGCGAACGTCACGTCGGCTTCCCTCCCCCCCCTGGGGCGGACAGCCAATCGCCGCCCTGGTGGCACTCCCGGCCAAAGCCGACACTTGGCGAGACGGGGAATTGAACCCCGGTCTCCGTGGCCAGCGTCGGACGTTGTAACCACTGGACCACGCGGGAGGCCGGAATATACCTTTTTTAATTCAACTCTTTTGCATGACCATGTGGCAGAGAAGGTAGAAGAATTGTTCCCCAACATCTCTGAAAGATAAGTGACTCACAAAACATCCGGTTACCAGAGATTTAAGAAATGTATTCCACTAGTACTGTTTGGTACTAGCAGCTAGCAAATTAATTGTTTTATATGTCTGAAGTTGAGTTGAGAGTTGAGTTGAGTTGCTTTTATTGTCATTCTGCCACATACAAGTACGTAGAAGAACGAGATTGCGCTTCGATTTACAACAGTGCAACATTAAGACAACAATTACACAACAGTTGAGACAGTGCAACATTTACGACACAACATTTAGGTCACATTGAGGGTCACATTGAGGTAACATTTGATAAAGTGCAGTAACATTATAAAGTGCAACAGAAACACATTGAGGTAACAATAAGGTGCAGGCATGTATTGTTTTGTTGTGCAAAAAACAGAAACAACACTAGTAGCAGCGTGACTGTTCTCAACAGTGCAACAATTCCACACCAGTTAGGACAGTGCAACATTTACGACGACATTTAGGTCACATTGAGGTAACATTATAGTGCAGTTCAGCCCACGGCGCAGGGCTGGAGGCAGTGTTTATGTTCGAGTTTAATGTCCATTCAGTATTCTGACAGCTTGGGGAAAGTAGCTGTCGTGGAATCTGGTGGTCTGTTTCTTTGTCGCGAGGCTGCGGTACCGCTTGCCCGACCGTAACCTCTCGAACAGTCCGTGCGCTGGGTGGGTGGTGTCTTTGATGATGCCATTGGCTCTACTTCTGCAGCGCTTCATGTAGATGTCCCGGATGGAGTGGAGAGGGGCACCTGTGATCTTCTCGGCTGTTCTCACTGTGCGCTGCAGGGAGTCTCGTTCAGCCTCCGTGCAGTTCCCTCCCCACACTGTGATGGTGCTGGTGAGAATGCTCTCCACAGCCCCTCTGTAGAATGTTGTAAGGATGGGCCGTGGCATTCTGGCGTCTCTCAGCCTGCGCAGGAAGTAGAGGCGTTGCCGTGCCTTCTTGGCTATGGTCTTCGTGTTGAGAGACCAGCTGAGGTTGTTCGAGATGTGCACGCCGAGGAACTTGGTGCTCTCGACTATCTCCACCGCGGTGTTGTTGATGAGCAGTGGGGGGTGGTCAGCTGGTGCTCTTCTGAAGTCCACCACCAGCTCCTTGGTCTTGTCGACGTTGAGAGCCAGGTTGTTGTTGTTGCACCAGGTTGCCAGCTGCTTCACCTCCTCTCTGTACGCCTCCTCGTCATTGTTGCTGATGAGGCCAACTACTGTTGTGTCATCTGCGTACTTGATGATGTGGTTGGATCCAAACTTGGTGGAGCAGTGGTGAGTGAGCAGCATGAACAGCAGCGGGGAGAGCACACAGCCCTGCGGGGCACCTGTGCTCAGTGTGATGCTGCTTGATGTTCTGCTGCCGATACGTACTGCCTGCGGCCTCTCTGTCAGGAAGTCCAGTATCCAGATGCAGAGGGCGGTGTCGAGGCCCAGCTGGAGGAGCTTCCCTATCAGCTGCTGGGGGATGATTGTATTGAAAGCTGAGCTGAAGTCTATGAACAGCATTCTGGCGTAGGTGCCGGGTCTGTCCAGGTGGGTCAGGGCGGCATGTAGGGCGTAGGTGATGGCGTCTTCAGTGGAGCAGTTGGGGCGATATGCAAATTGAAGAGGGTCTAGTGAAGCAGGGAGGGCCTCTTTGATGTGCTTCATGACCAGCCTCTCGAAGCACTTCATCATGATGGGGGTCAGTGCCACGGGGCGGTAGTCGTTGAGGTGGTTCACAGACGCCGTCTTCGGCACGGGGATGATGGTGCTCTTTTTGAAGCCTGATGGGATGACCACCTGGCTTAGGGAGAGGTTGAAAATGTCTGTGAGGACTTCCGCCAGCTGGTCGGCGCAGTCTCTAAGCACACGCCCCGGGATGTTATCCGGACCTGAGGCTCTCCGCGGGTTGACCCTGGATAGGGTTTTCCTCACGTCAGCAGGGTCCAGTTGGAGCGGCTGCTCTCCGGCGGGGGGGATGGTTTTGTGTGCTGGTGTGTGGTTTGAGGCCTCAAACCGTCCAAAGAAGTTGTTCAGTGTATCAGGGAGGTCGGCGTCACTGTGGATGGCCAGTGGGTTGGGCTTGTAATCCGTCAGAGCTTGAATGCCCTGCCACATGCGTCTGGTGTCGTTGGTGTCACAGAAGTGGTTTTTGATCTTCTGTGCGTACTGCCGTTTGGCCCCCCTGATGGCACAGGAGAGCTCAGCCCTTGCCGCCTTGAATGACAGCTCATCCCCGGATCTGAAGGCTGCGTCTCGTTCTTTCAGGCGGGTCCGCACCTCCGCTGTCATCCACGGCTTCTGGTTAGCCCGAGTGGTGATGGTCTTCTCCACGGTGACGTCCTCGATGATCTTTTCGATGTAACCAGTCACAGAGGCTGAGTATTCCTCTACACACGTGTGCTGGTCCTGAGTGGCTGCCTCTCTGAACATGTTCCAGTCTGTGGTCTCTAGGCAGTCCTGCAGGGCTGAGGTGGCTCCCTCTGGCCAGGTTCTGATGGTCTTAGTAGCTGGCTTGGAGCGCACCAGCCGCGGCCTGTAGACTGGGAGCATCATGACAGTCTTGTGGTCGGAGGTGCCGATGGGGGGCCGGCAGTAGGCCCTATAGGCTCCCCGGATGTTGCTGTACACCAGGTCCAGCTTGCTGTCATTCCGTGTTGCAAAGCCCACATGCTGGTAGAAACAGGGTGCAACTGACTTCAAATTTGCATGGTTGAAGTCCCCACCAACAAGGAGGAAGCCATCAGGGTGGGCTGTCTGCTGCTCACTAACAATGGAGTGGAGCTGGCTCAGGGCCTCCTTCTTGTCAGCCTCTGGGGGAATATACACTGCTACCAATGTAACAGTGGACATCTCCCTAGGAAGGTAGAAGGGTCTGCATTTAACCACCATGCACTCCAACTGCTGTGAACAGTGAGTCGCCACAACAGAGGTGTTAGTAGACCAAGCATCTCGAATAAAAATGCATAGCCCACCGCCTGATTTCTTCCCCACTCGCTCTAGATCTCTGTCCAGCCTAAATGAAGTCAGCCCCTGAATCTGAATGGCGGAATCTGTGGGTCTTGTTTTGGTCGGAGCCGTGTTGACAAATTTTCTGTTGAATCTCGCTTTCCCTCACCAGGCAGCTCAGGCGATTAGGAGGTGGGTCTTGTTTTGGTCGGATACAAATTTTCTGTTGAATCTCGCTCGTTGGTCAGGCGATCAGAACATACAGGACTAACTGGACTAACGTGAACACTGTGTTGAATCTTTAAAGTCGCTGCATCTGTGTTTCGTGCGCCACTCTGCCTACCGGACAAATCGCACGTCTGTCCGTAGGCGCCGCCATTTTCTTTTCTCTACAAAAATAAAATACTTTCCCATTAGTAGCAAACACTTTAACAGTAAACACCTCACCATTATAGCTAACTAATTATTTGGTTGCCAGCAAAGCTATGAAACAGTTTAGTGGTGAATTGTTCACTAATCCATCTTTAAGCATATGTGACACTGGGAGAGGAGTAGAGAAGGCTGCACCTCCCTTTTGCTGGTGTTCCTGTTCCCTCCCACAGCCTGGAGAGGACTACAGGGCCTTGGACAGCAGTGGCTACACTTACAGGCAGGCTCACCTGAGGCTAAGGAGCAATCAATTCAGCTATGAGCCATTGCCTTCGTTAGGCCTTTATAAAAGCACAGCCTGCCATGCCTGAGGGGGGGTTTTGGGCATGGAGGAAGAGGTGCTAGGTTTTGTTGTGGTTTTCCCTCGTAAATATTTTTTGGTTTAACTTTGTGTGCGGAGTTTGTTTTATTTGTTTGTAAAAAGATCATTTGGAATCGGACCTCTGTTTTTGGTTGGTTTTTCATCCACACACCATCTAGCATGGTGCCCACCCCTGCCACCTTGCTACAGCATACTGTTACATACCAGCTATGTTCTATATTTTTAGAACTGGCAGTGTACAAGGCGAAGTAGTAGTATACCATACTGTTATATACCAGTCCACTTCAACTACTGCACATATTCAAATCAAATCAAATCAAATTTATTTGTATAGCGCTTTTCACAATAGAATTGTCACAAAACGCTTAACAGAGGGGGAACCCAGGCCTAGACCCCCCCAAAAGCAAGCATAAAGGCAACAGTATTGACCAAACTCTGCTGTATAGGTATGGGTTATATGCCCCACCAGCCCCTAACTTGGCGGATGGCACACTAGTCATCCCAACATCCTATATTGATACCTGACTCACCTCTCTCTCCTAACCAGTTTCCCACCTCCCTCTCTCTTTCTCTTCATTTTTATTCCTTCATTGTTCCATGCCCTTGTTCCCTCTTTTCTTTATTTCCCGTCTTCCTGTCGGTGTTCTGGCAGTGGGAGTTCCAGGTGGGGCCGTGTGAGGGGATTGAAATGGGGGACCACCTGTGGATGGCTCGCTATCTGCTGCATCGTGTGTGTGAGGACTTTGGGGTGATCGCCACCCTGGACCCCAAGCCCATGAAGGGGGACTGGAATGGGGCCGGCTGCCACACCAACTTCAGCACAGAGGCCATGAGAGCTAAGGGAGGAATGGAGTGAGTGCACAACTACATGTGGAGATACACACACACATACACACACATTTCTTGAAAAAGTCCAAAGAAGGGAAACTAAACTGATACCTGGTATGAAAGGTAAAAGTTATGATGATAGACTTAAGGCACTCAATCTATTTAAGCTTAGCAAACGGAGACTTAGGGGGGATTTGATTTAGGTTTTAAAATTCCTAAAAGGGATTAACAAAATGAAATACCAAAGATTTTTTAACCCTCTGAGGTCCGTGCTAAGCTTTGAGATGGTTTGTAATTTTGGCATGGTCTGATATTTATCTAAATTTCATCAATTTAACACACACTTACTCCAAAGTGTTTGATATTTTTATTTGAAGGACAATCACAGCTACATTTGTATGCCATCAATAGTTTGGTCAGTATCATATGCAGCTTGTAAATAGATCTACAAACACACAAGTTAAAAATAGTAAATTTTTCTGCTGTCACAAAAGTTGTGAAAGCACACACTAAACTATAGTGACAAATTGTTTTGCCAATGTGCGTTTGTTCATCAAGGTCTTGGTTATGTAAGGGTGTGAAAACAGTTTAGCACATCTGAGATCTAAATAGCTAAAAACCTGTTTTTATCAGAACTGGTCACATTTATTTCAGGCTGTGGGAGGGCTAAATGCTAAATACCTGAATATTCATTATTCATTGTCCACACCTCTAAGATCTGTCAGATGGGCCATCTCTCTCAAAGGCCATCAGAGTAAGCAAGTCAGTGAGCCATGCAGAAGAATATATGCTTTTTTTCATTTTGGAAGATTTATTGAAAACAGCACACAAACTACTATACAGTATATACAGGGGAATGCCACATATTACAAGTCATACAGCCTAACAATAATGCACATAATATCCTCCTGAAAAAAAAAAAAAAAAAGGGTCTTCCAATTAAACTTTTTTGTGATTTCATGCCTCTTTAGAGTTAAAACAACAACTCACAATTTAGATTTTAAATGGCTAAGCAATATTTGAGTTACCATTTCTCCTTTCACGACAAGCGCTTCTTGTGGCAGCAGCCATTTTGGCTCTTATTTTATTATCCACAAACATAGGCAAAACAATGTCTGTGGCGACACGCAAATAACTCACAAAACAAACCAAAATGATAAACGAACTGGAACAAACAAAGCTAGCTAAACAGCAAATCCAAAACGTAATCCCAAACACGGATTTAACTAAACAGAAGCACTCTTATAATAAACAAAAACAAGAATCGATTTTACAAGGACATGAGATCATGAAACCGATCATGCTACATACGATTTTTTATAACATTTTAGGCTGTTTGAAAAGTATTCTTCCATAGATCTTGTGTGCGCCTATTGAAATTTGTTACGTTGCAACACGCGGAATATGTAGTCACAAGACGCGGAATTCATATATTGAATATATATACGAGTATTTGATAACATGGCAAATCAAATATAGTTACTTACTCTTCGTCAGTTGTTGTCCTCGTCGCTTTCCATCAATGCTCTCAAACACTGCAGCGCAGAAAATCTTTCCATCTTGAATAAAATTGTATGTCTGTATAAAATCTTGCTTCAAATTGTCGACAGTTTGTGTTGTTTACGCCGGCGTTTTCACACATGGCTCCACGCCCCTCCCCACACACCTCCCCGAAACTAGCACCTAGTTACCATGTCAATAGAAGGGGGACGTTACTAACAGGCAAAAAAGAGAGTAAAAGGCAAGGTTTACTTTTGGTCTAATTAACCTAATTTAAAAAATCCCATTTGATTTGCCAGTGCTCAAATCGGAAAGTCGCAATTCTAAGGTTTCTGTCAATGTTTTTGTCGCGTGTGTATGATAAAATATCGCGAAGTTAGAAATAGTAATATACTTTTATTGCTGCTGGGAGCGGCGCCGCTCCCGTCGACCTCAGGGGGTTAAAGATAAGTGGGGTCAGCAGAACAAGAGGCCACAGGTGGAAATTAGTTAATGGCAATTTCTGCACAGATATTAGGATGTTTTTCTTTACACAGAGAGTTGTCAATGCCTGGAACAGCTTGCCAGGTCGGGTAGTAGAGGCAGAAACACTTGGGCTATTCAAGTCCAGGCGAGATGTAGTACTAGATACTCTTTAGATTAGGACATGACGAGCCTAGATGGGCCAAACGGCCCATTCTCGTCATTATGTATTCTTATGTTCTTATGTTCTTATGTTCTTATATACACACGCATACACACACATACACACATATAGACACACACGCACATATGCACACACCACATTCAATAACATTTTATGTTGACTTAATTAAAAACAAATGCACCTCCCTCCTCACTGCATCAGACACATAGAGGAGGCCATTGAGAAGCTGGGCAGGCGCCACCCCCAGCACATCCGCCGTTACGACCCCCACAGCGGGCAGGACAACATGCGCCGGCTGACTGGCCTCCACGAGACCTCCAGCATCCACGACTTCTCGGCGGGCATAGCCAACCGCGGTGCCAGCATTCGCATTCCACGCCAGGTGGGACAAGACAAGAGGGGCTACCTGGAGGACCGCCGCCCCTCCGCAAACTGCGACCCCTACCCCGTGACTGAGGCCATTGTCCGAACCTGCCTGCTCGAGGAGACCGGAGAAGAGGACGGCAACTAAGATCAGTACACACACATAATTGGGTGGGGTGGGTTGGGAAATTCACCGGATACTCCACTCATGTTCTTAGTATTGAAAGTTATGTCTCCCAACTGTTGAAAGTGAAACATTCCAATTTGATTACTCTTCTGAAAATGTATGAAGGGGTGTAGCCACCATAATATATCACAGGAAACTCCTTTTACTGTAACGCCTAGAACCTCCTGCAGTGAAGAAGCAGAGAAGACAAAAAGGAAAGCAATAGCTGAGCTGAACTGGTTAGTCCAGAAAATCTGTGGACATCACTCTGTCTCTGCTTCTCTCAAATGTTAAACCAGATCAAAAATGTACTGTAGACACTGTTAGATATACAGTGGGTTCGGAAAGTATTCAGACCCCCTTACATTTTTCACTCTTTGTCATATTGCAGCCATTTGCTAAAATTAATTAATTTCATTTTTTCCTCGTTCATGCACACACAGCACCCAATATTGTCAGAAAAACACAGATTTGTAGAAATTTTTGCAGATTTATTACAAAATAAACACTGAAAAATCACATGGCCATAAGTATTCAGACCCTTTGCTGTGACACTTGTATATTTAACTCAGGTGCTGTCCAATTCTTCTGATCATCCTTGAGATGGGCCTACACCTTCATTGGAGTCCAGCTGTGCTTAATTATATTGATTGGACTTGATTTGGAAAGGCACACACCTGTCTATGTAAGGTCCCACAGTTGACAGTGCATGTCAGAGTAAAAACCAAGCCATGAAGTCCTAGGAACTCTCCATAGACCTCCGAGATAGAATTGTGTTGAGGCATAGATCTGGGGAAGGGTATAAAAACATTGCTAAAGCATTGAAAGCACCCAGGAGAACAGTGGGCTCCATCATTGTGAAATGGAATAAGTTTGAAACCACCTTTATGGTAGTGGCTAGACGGAAGCTACTTCTGAGTGAAAGGCATATGACAGCCCACCTGGAGTTTGCCAAATGGTACTTAAAGGACTCTAAGAGCATCAGGAAAAAGATTATCCGGTCTGATGAGACACAAATTGAAATTTTTGGCCTGAATGCCAAGTGCTACCATAAAGGTCTGATTGATGGAGTGCTGCAGAGATGTTTGTCCTTCTACCAGGTTCTCCCATCTCCCTGACCATGTCCCTTCTTGCCCGGTTACTTAGTTTGGCCAGACGGCCAGCTCTAAGAAGAGTTGTGGTGGTTTCAAACTTATTCCATTTCACAATGATGGAGCCCACTGTTCTCCTGGGTGCTTTCAATGCTTTAGCAATGTTTTTATACCCTTCCCCAGATCTATGCCTCAACACAATTCTATCTCGGAGGTCTATGGAGAGTTCCTAGGACTTCATGGCTTGGTTTTTACTCTGACATGCACTGTCAACTGTGGGACCTTACATAGACAGGTGTGTGCCTTTCCAAATCAAGTCCAATCAATATAATTAAGCACAGCTGGACTCCAATGAAGGTGTAGGCCCATCTCAAGGATGATCAGAAGAATTGGACAGCACCTGAGTTAAATATACAAGTGTCACAGCAAAGGGTCTGAATACTTATGGCCATGTGATATTTCAGTGTTTATTTTGTAATAAATCTGCAAAGATTTCTACAAGTCTGTGTTTTTCTGACAATATTGGATGCTGTGTGTGCATGAAAGAGGAAAAAAATGAAATTAATTGATTTTAGCAAATGGCTGCAATATGACAAAGAGTGAAAAATTTAAGGGGGTCTGAATACTTTCCGAACCCACTGTATAGGCTTTATTCAGGAATTTTTTAAGTTCAGCACTTGGATATTAAGCCCTCTGCATTGCTGTTATTTTTTGGTTTCGGATTAGTTACACTGAATATACTGTATTAATGACATATGTACGGTGGCCTATAGTTTATGCTCTTTCCAATTACTACTTCTCTTGTATATGTATCTGTGTGTAAACCTCTCTCTCTCTCTCTCGATTACCGATAGCGTCAATGCTGAGGTGGCTGAAATGTGGAGTCAGAATGTTTATATTTCCTCTTACCTGAAGAGTAAAAAAATAAAAATAAAAGAAGCAAACTTCCTCGTCATTTATCAACTGTTTCACTCTACACATGATGAAGGCCCATCACTGCTGGAATGTTCGGAATGTCTTAATGCCCAGTTGACAGTTAACTTTACAAACTGTGCTGGCCAACTCCTGGCCGAATTGGAACCACGTTTATATTGTCATGTTGTTCATTTATATTGATCTTATTTGACCTCTATTTAACCAGGTAGGTCAACTGAAAAATACATTCTCACTCAGTTTCTCTGTAAATATTATATTTAACTTTGTCACTGCACGAGACCAACAACATATAGGGAGTTGACAAAATAATGGAAACACCAATTGAAAAAGGACTCCTATTTTACATCGCTCGTATAACTAAATCATAATTAAGAAGGAATCTACACGTGTTTCATATTAATGTCAATACTAATTACCAATATGCTTCTGCTATAAAAACATTTAAATCAACACTTTAATATGTGAGTTTCTGAAGCAACATGAGAGATCTAACAGATTTTGAAAGAGGTCAGATAGCAGGTGTATCAATTACAGAAACAAAGCAAAATTATTCAAAAATGACCACAGAACTGAGTCTACACCACCATAATCCAGTCTCAGCAAAAACAATACATTGTTTGGGCACAAAGCTGATATCTATGGTAGGGCTGCCATTTGGAAACCGCTTGTGAGCAAGGCCACTGTACAACAATGCATAACCTGGTGTAATGAGCTCAAAACCTAGACTTCTGAGCAGTGGAAGAAAGTAATATACTCTGGTGAGTCTTTTTCCTACATATGGACGGGTTTATGTTTGGAGAAAGCCAAAGAAACCCCTAAACCCACATTGCCTATTCCCAGTTAAGTATGATGGTGGATATACATAACGATGAGAACGGGCCGTTCGGCCCATCTAGGCTCGTCATGTCCTAATCTAAAGAGTATCTAGTACTACATCTAGCCTGGACTTGAATAGCCTAAGTGTTTCTGCATGTAATACCCGACCAGGCAAGCTGTTCCAGGCATTGACAACTCTCTGTGTAAAGAAAAACTTCCTAATATCGGTGCGGAATTTGCCTTTAACTAATTTCCACCTGTGGCCTCTTGTTCTGCTGACCCCACTTATCTTAAAAAATCTTTGGTATTTCACTTTGTTAATCCCTTTTAGGAATTTAAAAACCTCAATCAAATCCCCCCTAAGTCTCCGTTTGCTAAACTTAAATAGATTGAGTGCCTTAAGTCTATCATCATAACTTTTACCTTTCATACCAGGTATCAGTTTAGTTGCCCTTCTTTGGACTTTTTCAAGAGCTTCTATATCTTTCTTGTAGTGCGGTGCCCAGAACTGCACACATAATTCTAAGTGAGGTCTGACAAAGGCATTATATAACATTAATATAACCTCCTTTGATTTATGCTCAATACTTTTTGTTTTGCTATGTATCCCAGCATCCTGTTGGCTTTTTTCACTTCTGTAGCACACTGCTTTGATGCAGATAGGCTTTTATCAACTACAAGTCTTTTTCAAATTGAACACCTACTAACCTTTCTCCTCCCATAAAATACTCCTGTCTATTTGCCACATGCATAACTTTACATTTAGCAATATTGAATGTTATCTGCCATGTATCTGCCCATTTTTGGATTTTGTTTAAATCATCTTGGAGTACTTTAGTTGATTCCAAACTGTTTGCCAAACCCCCAAGTTTAGTATCATCCGCAAATGTAACTATTTTGCTACTAACGACCATATCAAGATCATTTATGTAAATAAAGAAGAGCAGAGGTCCCAGCACCAATCCATGTGAGACTCCACTGCCCACAGCACTGAGGTCAGATACGGCCCCACCTACTGTTACTCTTTGTATTCGCCCTTGCAGCCAATTATGAACCTACTCTGAAACTACTCCTGCAATTCCTACTGAATTCATTTTAGCAATGAGCCTCTCATGTGGTACCTTGTCAAATGCTTTCTGAAAGTCCAAATATATAATATCATAAGCCTGGTTCAGGTCAACACACTTTGTAGCCTCTTCAAAAAAGTCCAGGAGGTTTGTTAGGCATGATCTCCTTTTGAGAAAACCATGTTGGCTCTCCCTTAAAATACTATTATTTTTCAAGAATGATTCCAACTTATCCCTAATAATACATTCCAGCATTTTACATGCGATGCAAGTTAAACTGACAGGCCTATACTTCCCTGGGTCAGTACGGTCCCCCTTCTTATATATTGGAATTATACTACCCTGCTTCCAGTCATCTGGTATTTCTCCAGTGATTATGGATTGAATGAAAATACCTGTCAATGGTTTATATATCATTTCCCCAAGTTCATTGAGTACTCTGGGATATATGCTATCAGGGCCTGCTGCCTTATTTGTTTTAAGTTTTTGTAGTTTTTGTAGTACTTCTACGTCCCTTATCTCAAAGTCCTCCAAAACATTCTGTACCTTATCTATACATTTAGGCATATTTATAACCTCTTCTCTAATAAAGCTCTCAAGAAAGTAACTGTTTAGTGTGTTAGCAATATCTTTATTATTATAAACCAAAGTTCCTTCCTTATTCTTAATGCACTTAACCTCATCCTTAACTTTCCTTTTTCTACTACAATATTGAAAAAACTTCTTAGGATTACTTTTTGCATCTTGGGAAATGTTAATTTCAAACCGCCTTTTAGCTGATCTTATTTCCTTTTTAGCCTTACCCTGCATATTACAATAATCGAACTTGTTTCTCTCTGAGTTATCCTTTTTATATACTCTGTATAGTCGCTTCTTTTGTCTCAAAATCTCCCATAAAGATTTAGTCATCCACTGCAGAGACAGTTTTTTCATCCTATTTTTCCTTACTTTTGGGATGAATTTACACTGTACATTTACAATAACCCTTTAAAATATAGTCAATTTTTCATTCACAGTTCTGCAATCTAGAAGTTTTACCCAATCTATATTACTTAAATTCTCTCTCATTTTATTTTAAGTCAGCTCGTCTAAAATGAAAGATTCTAGGGTTAGAGGAGACTGTCTTAACTTGCCAAAAATAACTGCATGGTGGTCACTTGCCCCTAGTGGTTCTCCTACCTCTGTGCTGCAAATTCTATCAGGATTGTTACACAAAACCAGATCCAGTATTGATTTCCCTCTCGTAGGCTGAGTAACAGACTGTACCAAAAAGCTGTCATTGACCATATCTAAAAACTCCTCTTCACATTTGCCCTGACCTGTCACTATCTCCCAATTTATACAGGGGTAATTGAAGTCGCCCATTATTATCATCTCTCCTTCAGCACAGATTTGTTTTATGTTACCAAAGAGCGTACTATTTGTGTTACTGTCTGAAGCTGGAGGTCTATAGCATACTCCTATATTAAGGCCCTTTTCATGATCTCCCAGTAATCTAATCCAGATGTCCTCACAAGAAACAAATGGGTTTATACCTGGAATTTCCTGCACATTAAGATTGTCTTTCACATAAAGGGCCACACCCCCTCCACTTTTATTAGTTCTATCCTTCCTAAACAATTTGTACCCCTCTACATTATATTCATCCCCATCCACTGCACCAAGCCATGTTTCAGTAATCCCAACAATGTCATAACCCCCATTCAACATGACAGCCTCCAGTTCCAAACATTAGTTTTTTATGCTTCTCGCATTTAAACACATGAACTTCAGAGCCTTACTCACACTTACATTGTCCTTCCCCTCCACACATAACTGTGCCGAACCACCTCTATTCAGATTATGATCCAAAAAATCTTTATTCATTATATCCTTAGATTTATTATACTCCGCCCTGGTATCTTCCATCTGGGCAGTCTGTGCCTCCCTATCCATAATACTACTACTACTAATTTCCCTCCCTGCCCCCCCAGTCCCTAGTTTAAATATTCCTCCGCTACCCTGAGCATACGCTGGCCCAATGCATCTGTACCCCTCCAGTTCAAGTGTAGCCCGTCCCACTTGTACAGGTCACCCCGGTTCCAAAAGGAGTCCCAGTGCCCCTGCCCAGTGCCATATGTTATGGTATGGGCAGCCATCTTGTGGGAGTCATTGGGTCCAAATATTACTCTTAATTGTTGAAATATGGCTAAGGAATTCAAAGCCATGTTAGGTGACTAGGTGCAACCTATGGTACAAACGTCATTTCCTCAAGATATTCCTATATTCCAAGACAATAACACACCCATACACACTACTAAACAGATTCAAGAGAGGTTTAATGAACACCAGGATGAAGTCTAACACTTTCCATGGCCCCAATCACCAGATTTAAACATCATTGGCATTTATGGGAAGTTCTGGAATGTAGAGAATGGAGTAGATTTCCACCACCGTCACCTTTCAAAGGACTGGAGTCGTTCATTCTTGAGTTGGTTCATTCACTCTCATTGGTTCATTCTCCAATATCCCACTAGAAACAGGTCAAACTTGCATAACAGTGTTGCAAGAAGGATTGAAGCTGTTCTGAAGACAAAGGTCAGCCAACTCCTTAGTAGTTAATAAATATTCATATGTTGTTTGGTGTTCCATTATTTTGTCTACCCCCTGTATGTGAATGACCTCCTTTTGCGTATACACATTTTTTTTCCAGTACGTTTGTCCGTGATCTATCACGTCAAAGAGGAAGAAACAAATGTGGAAGCGCAGAGACCCCATGTGTAATATTGGCCGTATTAAGGGGCATTTCTGTGCAGGGCTCTGTCTCAACCCAGAGTTAAGAGACAGAGCACCGGGTATGGTATGCAGCTGCCAACGATGATGTCTATTGCTGTATTACAACACTGATCTCTTGCGCGGACTATGATTGATCTTACCATATATTAATGCACATCTTGTAAGTCGCTCTGAATAAGAGCGTCTGCTAAATGCCAAAATTTAAATTTAAATGTAAACGTAGACCCAGCCAGTAAGTACTTTCGATTTGGAGACACAAAAGATATGCGCACAACAAAGCCACTAGGTGGCAGTACAGGACTTTTTGGGGTGTTTGTTAGCATATAATGTATATCACTAGCTTCTGAAAAACCTGTAGATGGCGACAGATGCGTATCTTAATCAAGATTACGATTCACAAACACAAAAGTACCATAAAAGGTCACACTCAATTTCTTAAAATATATTGGTTCACATAGGCATATTATACATATTATAAACAAAATAACAAAATAAAAAATGTGTTCATCTGAAGAACTTATTTTCACAATCTAAGAACCTTGCCAGGAAACATACTGAATGTATGTGAAACAATATGGACATGATATATGATTATGCCAGATTGTAGCTGTGGACATTTGAGGACAGTACACTTGATGGTGTAATTCAGCATAGATTATATTTACATAGTACAGTTTTTTAAAATCCTACAGTTACAGGGAAAAGATTAGTATTGTCTAACTTACTGAATTAGATTTACATCTTTGGAAATAAATGCTATTCCCTGGTCATTTTTATTTGCAGATTTTTGGATAAATCTGGGGCTCCTGTGATCCAATTGTATGGATACTGCATAGATTTAAAGCTTATGATACTGCATAGAGTTAAGTTCAAGACAAAAAGTGTATGACTGCTGAAGTGTGGTATTACTTCATACATACAATTATATACAGTGAGCACCATAATTCATTGGACAGTGACACATCTTTTGTTATTTTGGTTCTGTACTCTGTACTTTGAAGTGCAGACTGTCAGCTTTAATTTGAGGGTATTTTCATCCATATCGGATGAACCGTTTAGAAATGACAGCACCTTTTGTACATGGTCCCCCCATTTTAAGGTACTACAAGTATTTGTTGAATTGGCTTCATAGATGTGTTTCGTTAGGCAGGTGTATTCATTTGTGTCGTTAGTGAATGCAGAAGAGAGCTGTTGATATCTAGTCCTGATTCTAGACTTTGCAATTGCCTTTGGAGATTGTTGTTGGGGTGTGACAACATGAGGAAGACAGCAGTGTCGATGCAAATTAAGCTGGCCGTCATAAGGCTCAGAAATGAAAATCAATCAATCAGGAACACTGCAAAAACCCTAGGCATGCCCAAGTCAACAGTTTGGTTCATCATAAACAAGAAAAAAACAACTGGTGAACTCAATTATGTCAAAAGACCCTGTAGACCGAGGAAGGCCACTGTAGTGGATGACAATGGCCCAACACATCAAAAACACTCTCCTGGATGCAGGTGTCAAAGTCTACCATGCGTAGAAGACTACACCAACAGGACTACAGAGGGTACACTACAAGATGCAAACCACTGGTAAGCCAGTTTGCTAAAAAGCACCTAAAAGAACCCCAAGAGTTCTGGGACAAAGTCTTGTGGACAGATGAGACAAAGATTAACATGTACCAGAGTGATGGAGAGAGGAAAGTGTGGAGAAAAAGGAAATGGCCATGATCCAAAGCATACCACCTCATCCGTGAAATATGGTAAAGGGGGTGTTATGGCTTGGGCCTGTATGGCTGCCAGTGGAACGGGCTCACTTGCCATCATCAATGATGTGACTGCAGACAGAAGTAGAACAATACATTCTGAAGTCTACAGAAATATTTTATCTGCTCAGATAAAACCAAATGCTTCCAAATTCATTGGACGGCGCTTCATCATACAACAAGACAATGACCCAAAACATACTGCTAGAGCAACGAAGGGGTTTTTGACGGCCAAAAACTGGAAAATAGAGTCAATCACTGGATCTGGATCCAATTGAACATGCATTTTACATGCTGAAGAGGAGACTGAAGGCAAAAAGTCTGTGAAACAAGCAGGAACTGAAGATGGCTGTTGTGATGACACGGATCGAACCCAAATGCAGACACGGGCAGGCAGGCAGGTAAGCGGGCAGGCAGACAGGCAGGCAGACAGGCAGGGAAGCGGGCATGTGAGGAGTGAACCTGGACACGGAGAGGACAAATACACATCAAAACAGGTGAAGATAATAATGCGGAAGAAATCGCAGTTTGGGAAAAGTCTTGATGCGTGTAGCTACCACTGAAGCAGAGACAACGATCTGACGGTGAGTGGATGAGAAACCAGGGCTGATATACACTGCAGGGCTGATGATAATTGATGACAGGTGTGTAGACAGAACAGGTGTCGCAGATCCATTGTAATCAGGAGGGAGCCGGAGAATGTCGAGGAGGAAAGCCGCGCCCACAACACAACAGTGGACTGGAGGAAACAGGTTTTCGCAGTGAAAGTGGGATGAATTTTCGCTCTGACACGCACTGTGCAGGCGAGCACGAAGGCGCAGGTGTCGATGCTCAGGTGTCGCAGGTGTTGAAGGCCACCAGAAGTGTCGCTTGAGGAGGGACAGGGTGCGGCTGATCCCGGGATGGTACGTGAACTGGGAGGTGTGGACCCACTGGAGAACCTGGGAGTGGACAGAATCAGGCACATAGAGGCAGTTAGGAGGACCGTTACTTGGATCTGGTTGAGTTTGTTGGGCTTCTCTAACAATGGACTCTATTTCCGAAGTCACAGTGGCCACTACACAGGACGAGGGAAGGGTGTTGTCAGGGTCCACAGAGGCTTCTTCCAGGGCATACTGACAAGAGGGGGCATCGGGCTTGAGGTTGAAGCGTCAGGAGTCCAGGAAATGGGGGCGAAGTCGGGAGGTTCTGAAGCTGGTGAGGGAGCAGCAGCCATCACCGGAGGGAGAGCAGAATGCAGACAAGAGGAATGACAGTAGGTACTCCAACTCACCACTCTGCCATAGGCCCAGTCGAGATGGGGGTTGTGCGGTCTCAACCACGGCTGGCTAAGGACCACAGGAGCATGGGGGGAAGAAATGATGTGGAACTGGAGGGTCTCACGATGGTTATCAGAAAGGATGAGACAGAGAAGTTTAGTGCGGTGGGTGACTCGGGCAAGGAACTTCCCATTCAGGGCATTGGCGTCGAAGGGAGTGGCTAAGGGCTCCACTGCTATGCCAGCCTGGGAGACAGGATTAAGGTCCATGAAATTTGCATTGACTCCGGAGTCCACTAAAGCAAGAAAGGGAAGAGACTGCAGGTTCCAGCATACAGTGGCTTCGAACTGCATGTGTGGTTGAGGTGTCACAGGGGAAAGGGTTTAGCTCGCTAGGACCCCCAAAATCACTGGCGAGCCCCCTCCTTTTGGCCGAAGGGGGCAGGACACCAGGAAGTGACCAAGCTTACCACAGTAAATGCACTCCCCAGCCTGCATTCTCCGGAAACGTTCAGCTGGAGAGACAAGCCCGACCCAAGTGCGTGGGCTCTTCTTCAGGAGAAGCAGAAGTTACTGGGCTAGAGGCAGGATGGGATTTGTGACTTGTTTTCGGAAAGTGCAGCTGCGAGGAATGAGGAAGGTTTGTGGGTGGAAGGCGGCTAGCCTTCTCTCTATGCCATTCACAGAGTCGGTTGTCCAGTTTCACCGACAGGGAGATCAGCTCATCCAGGCTGTTAGAGTCGTCCCTTGGAGCTAGCTCGTCTTTTACGGTGTTGCTAAGGCTGTTCAAAAATACCCCCCGGAGTGCCTGGTCATTCCAACCAGAGTCAGTCGACGTAATCCGGAATTCCACAGCATATTCAGCAACGCTGTGGGAACCTTGGCGGATATTTAAAAGACGTTTGGCTGCATTCAAACCTTTAACGGAGTGGTCGAAGACTTTCCTCATTTCAGAAATAAAGTCAGGATAGGACGAGCACACCGGAGACTGGCTATTCGAAATAGCTGAGTCCCATTTTAGCGCCTTCCCTTTCAAAAGCCCCATAATGCAATCATAGATTTATCTGCGGTGTAAGTCAGAGGCTGCTGCTCGAAGACTAAAGAACACTGGATCAGAAACTCCCTGCATGTTCCGAGATCTCCCGCACAGCGCTCCGGCACAGGAACGTGAGGCTCTCGGGTTTGGTGGACTGGCTGGAACAGAGACGGTGCGGGCGCAGGAGGGTTAGGCTGGTTTTCCGGAGAAGACAGGTGAGTAGACACAAGGTCCAGTTGGTTCCCCATCCGGGTGACGTTGGCAATGAGGTTCTGTAGCGCCTCCATCAGCTCCTGGAGAGCTAGGCTATGTTGACCCACAAGGGCATCCTGGTTTTCTATGGCCTTGCGGAAATTTTCAGTGTCTGCTGGGTCCATGTTTGGTCAGATCGTTCTGTTGTGATGATACTGATCGGATCCAAACGCAGACACAGACACTGAGGATTAGGTCAAGTGAAAGTATTTATTACAAACAGGGACTGAGGTAGGGAAGCGATGGTGAGGGCAGACGAGGGAGGCAGGCAGGCAGGTAGGTAAGCGGGCAGGCAGGCAGGGAAGCAGGCAGGCAGGCAGGGAAGTGGGCAGGCAGGCAGGGAAGTGGGCAGGCAGGCAGGGAAGTGGGCAGGCAGGCAGGCAGGGAAGCGGGCAGGCGAGGAGTGAACTTGGACACTCCTTATGGACGAATACACATAAAAACAGACGAGATAATAATGCGGAAGAAATCGCGGATTGGGAAAAGTCTTGATGTGTGTAGCTACCACTGAAGCGGAGACAACAATCTGACGGTGAATGGATGAGAAACCGGGGTTGATATACACTGCAGGGCTGATGATGATTGATGGCAGGTGTGCAGGCAGCGCAGGTGTCGCAGATCCATTGTAATCAGGAGGGAGCCGGAGAATGCCAAGGAGGAAAGCTGCGCCCACAACACACACGCAGAAACACGAAACTGACAGGGAGAACAGGAACACAGGGGAAAGGGAAAGGGAAAACAGGAGGAAACACAAAAATAAACAAAGTTGCGGCCGTGGCCGTAACAATGGCTGCAGCACAGGCCTGGCAGAGAATCACCAGGAAAGATACCCAGCGTCTGGTGATGTCTATGCATCGCAGACTTCAAGCAGTCATAGCATGCAAAGGGTATGTGGAATAATGATTACTTTATTCTATATTATGTTAAACTGTCCAATGAATTATGGTGCCTGAAAATGGGGGAGACTATGTACAAAAGGTTCTATAGTATCTATTGTATCCTTTCAATCTCAAAGTGCTAGAGTACAGAACCAAAATAACAAAAAATGTGTCACTGTCCAATGAATTATGGTGCTCACTGTATGTCTTTATAAATCTATAAATTATAAATATATAAATTTTAAACATCCTTGCATAAGAGGACATCATTTGTACACAAAATAAATAGTACTATATATACATAATTTATTAAACAAACCACAAAAAAGCAATTACTGCCTTTTTGAATTACTGTCTTACACATGGGGGGTGTCAGAGGGGATTGTGAGCCCTGTAGCTGCACTCTCAACACCAGTCATTCTCCAACTTTAGAATCATCATTGTGGATACACAGTAGCCCAGCAACATCCTCACCATTGCCCTGGAAACGGAACGCACCCATGTCTCAACACACAATATTGTGATTGTATTCTGGGAGAGCCTGTCAACCAGGGCCATGCACAGACATTTTGGGGGGCAGGGGCTCAAGCTAAAAAATAGGGCACTCACCCCACCGACACGCACTATTCCCACCCCGATGTTGCCACACCGCCGCCATCCATAATCACACACTATGTTCATAACATGGGACCTGCTTAAATTCTACTGAAACGCATTGTTCCATGAAGAAACCACAGATTTGATGTAGTAATGCAAGTCAGTCAGTGTAAGTAATGCAGTCAGTCAGTGTTCAGTTGTTTAGACCAATTCAGTCACATTAGATCAGTGGTTTCTTTGAGAAAGAAAGTTAGGAAGGATGCAATTTAATGGCATTCAAACAGATCATACCTTTCCAGTATGTACACTTCCTAAGTGTGTCATGGTTCATGCTCTACAGATTGTATCACCCTGTCTACAACAGCAATTCACACAGACATCATATAGACCGTAGTCTTCAAACTTTGTTCCAGGAACAAGAATAACAAAACATAAAACACATGCAATAAATCATTTAATTAACACTTTCATGTTTTCATGTTATTTTGTTACACTGCATATATTTTATAAATGAGACATATGGTACAACTACTGAACTACAGTTTGATTTTAGTAACATGTTTTTGAGCATCACACTGAGAGGAAAAGAAACCACAGTATTATATTATATTCAAAAATGCACGCACACGCACGCACACACACACACACTACTTAAACACACTCTTATATATTTGTTACATCTATGCATATGGCTGAAAACTGATCCAGGGTCAGGGAGGTGAGAAGTATTTTGCCTTTCATTGGAGACAGGTGTATTTGCCTCTTCTAGCAGTGTTTGTGCTGCTTCTTAGTTCCCAATCAAAATGGATTGATTGATTGATTGATTTAAACTTTTATTTTAACAGGGAAACACACTGCTACATGCCCAAACAATAATACACTTTTAAACATCACGTTTTTAGAAAACTGGCTATAAAGAAAAGAGGGTGACTACACTAAACTAGCAAAACTATGCAAAACGTAACTACCTGCTTCAGAAATTAATTGCATATTTGTAAGTTGTCCTGCATGGCGGAGATAACCTCGTTTTTATGATAATTAGACTAGCTTACTTGCTCGCGAGTACCGAGGCTAGTAATGACAAAATCACAGCGTGAAGGTGGCAAGTCCTACTGACCTACTTCATAGTTTTGTAACGGATATATGACATAAAAAGTAAGTAAGTGTTGTTTAAACGTGGTTTCATAATTAAAACAGTGCCTACCTGAGTGATATCATTCACCGTAACCGAACTGGGGCTGGGGATACGGTGCTTTTCATGACAAGTTGTATTCGGAATGTCGAAGATGCGACGTTGATTGATTGATTGATTGAGACAAAACCATTTGGAAGGGGGGTTGGAGAGCGGAGTACTTTTTAAATTTATAAGGTGTTTTTTTGTGTGGATACTACTATTGTCACGGTTGTTCCCCAGATTCACCGTCAGATGGCGGTGTTGCGCCTTCCCTGCGGGAGGTGCACAGGTGGAACGAGTTTTAAATTATCTCCCTATATTAACCGCACCTGGGTTTCTGATCGGGGCGAAATCGTAAGCCATCTTTACGATTTTTAGCCGGTAAGGTAGTGTGTCTTTTTCAAGACGCACACAAAGACTTTAGGTAGAAATGACCATCTCCATTCAATCCCTTCTAAAATGAAAGAACTTATCTCGTTGTACCTTCTATGTAGACCATGCTCTCTATTGGAAGTTTTCTTTTGGTTGTTTTGTTCAGTTGGCTCGACTGTTTTGGGTTACCTTATTTGTTCTGTTGGCTCTCCAAGCCTTTTACGTTTTGGGAAACTCTGGGTCTTAACGAAATAACTTATTTAGTTTACCTTCAAATATAAATCTTGTCGCTATTAAGCGCTTTTCATTTGGTTTCTGTTTGTTCAAGTCAGTTCGACTGTTTTGGGTTACTAACTGGTTCTTTTGGCTCTAATAGCCTTTCACGTTTTGGACATTCAGAGTTGTTGGTTTAAGGTCTTTTCATAACTATTTAATTGTACCTACATTAGAAACCTTGCTCGTGGTTAGGAGCTTTTCGTTAGGTTTCTGTGTTCAGTCGATTCGACTGTTTTCGAGTTACAATGTGGTTCTGGTGGCTCTCCTAGCCCCCCTGCGTTTTCGGACGCTCAGAACTTTTCATAACTATTTAATTGTACCTACATTAGAAACCTTGCTCGTGGTTAGGAGCTTTTCGTTAGGTTTCTGTTGTTCAGTCAGTTCGACTGTTTTCGGGTTACAATATGGTTCTGGTGGCTCTCCTAGCCCCTCCACGTTTTAGGACGCTCAGAACTTTTCATAACTATTTAATTGTATCTACATTAGAAACCTTGCTCGTGGTTAGGAGCTTTAGTTAGGTTTCTGTGTTCAGTTGATTCGACTGTTTTCGAGTTACAATGTGGTTCTGGTGGCTCTCCTAGCCCCCCTGCATTTTCAGACGCTCAGAACTTTTCAGAACTATTTAATTGTATCTACATTAGAAACCTTGCTCGTGGTTAGGAGCTTTAGTTAGGTTTCTGTGTTCAGTCGATTCGACTGGTTTCGAGTTACAATATGGTTCTGGTGGACTCTCCAAGCCCCCCCGTTTTCGGACGCTCAGAACTTTTGGTATAGGTCTTACCCTGTTGTTCTGTCGGTTCCCCTTAATCGTTTCGAGTTTGTTGGACGTTCAGATGTGGGTCAAGTAGAACCCTGTTGTTCTGTCGGTCCCCCTTAACTGTTTCGAGTTTCGGACGTCAGATGTGGGTCAAGTTGTGCCCTGTTGTTCTGTCGGTCCCCCTTAACCGTTTCGAGTTTTCGGACTTTCAGAACTTGTGGGTCAGGTCTTACCATGTTATCCTGTGGGCTCTCCTAGCTCTTCCGCATTTTCGGACGCTCAGAACTTTTGGTTATGTCTGGTCATAATAAATTATTTACTTGTCACCTACAAATAGAAACCTTGTTCGCTATTTAAGCGCCTTTCATTTGGTTTCGTTTTGCTCAGTCGATTCGACTGTTTGCAGGTTACAATATGTTCTGTCGGCTCTCTTAGCCCTTCCGCGTTTTCGGACGCTCAGAACTTTTGGTCAGTATAACTTATTTAGTTTACCTCCAAATAGAAACCTTGTTCGCTATTAAACGCTTTTCATTTGGTTTCGTCGGTTCGACTGTTTTGGGTTACCATAAGGTTTTTCTTGTGGCTCTCCTAGCCCCTTCGCATTTTCGGACGCTCAGAACTATTGGTTCAGGTCTTTACATAATTCTTATTTAATTGTACCTTCATTAGAATCCTTGCTCGTTATTTAGGAGCGTTTAATTAAGGTTCTTTTGTTCAGTCGGTTCGACTGTTTCGGGTTACAATATGGTTCTGAGGCTCTCCTAGCTTGTCGCGTTTTCGGACGCTCTGAACTTTTTGGGTTATAACTAAACAAAAGAACATATGTAGTTGTACCTACAATAAGGACCCTGCTCGCTATTAACCGCTTTCCGTTCGGGTTTCTGTTGTCAGTCGATTCGACTGTTTCCGGGTTACAAACATGTTCTCTCGGCTCTCATAGCCTTTATTGTTTTGGGAAACTCATGTCTTAACATACAAACTTATTTAGTTGTACCTATAAAAAAGAACCTTGCCCGCTAGTCGGAGCTTTGACTCAGGTTGCTTTTGTTCAGTCGTTTCGACTGGTTCAGGTTACAAACTTGTTCGTTTGGCTCTCATAGCCTTTGCGTTTTCAGACACTCGGAGTAGCCACCCGTTGGGTGAGATTTTCCGTTCCTCCCTTGTTATCGTCTTCCCAAATTTCTCTGTTTATCAGAGCTAGTGGTCAGACTGTTTCAGTTTGACTTATTGATCCCCTGGGGTTTCTGCGAGTGGCGCCTATCACCATCCACCCTCACAACTATACATTTCCCTCTTTATATTTGATAGAATTTCAATAACAAAAAAATAAAATTAAAAAAATTAAAAAAAATTCATTAACACCAGCCAAAAAAAGGGCACTTTCTGACTCTGGGGGCAAAAGGGCAGGGGCTCAAGCCCCCCTTGGGCCCTATCTGTGCATGTGCCTAGCGTCGGCATGAAGTAAACGATCGGAGAGTAACTGCCATTATGATATGTTTTTGTCCCTTATTTAAACCAGATTCGTCAACGGTACCTCTTTGCCACAATAAACCATTTCAGCAACATGCTGTTAAAAATGTGCAGATTACCACCAAGGAAACAGAAAATGAAAAAAGGTACTCGGTAGATTAGGGAGACCAGTATGCGGGAGTAGGATTTATTCTTCCATTTCCTCATGGACGTGAAACAGGAGCTTTAAGTCTTTGCTTTTATATCTCAACTCCTGGTTACCTCTTAATTGAATCTGGGCCATACAATCATTTTAAGCAGCCGGGCTGCTGATATCAGCAAAGCGCCCGACTTGGAAATGGGCAGGATGGTGCGCAGGTCCTTTATTTTCAGACGAGCCCTCTCCATCTTTCGTTAATGTATTCTTCCCGTAACGGACAGGATACGTGTCGTCTGTGCTGGTTTCCAAAACCAACTCCGCGTTTTATATTGCGCCGGGCTGTCCTCACGGGACTACAGCTACAGTGCTTAGTGCAGAGAGGAGTGCTCTGCAGACAGTGCAGAGAGGACGAAGAAGAGTTAGACACGCTCTACTCAACAGCACTGCCTTTTTGGTGAAGGCGAATGCCTTTCAGTGTTTTCAATGAAGCACACGAGCTGAACGTCTAGCCATGCAAATTACTTTTTCTTTTTAATTTTGTTTATGACTATTTCCCCTGATAGCCTGCAATGGTCTAATACTCAAAGCTCTTTGGTGGCCAACCCTTTTCTTGGTAAACCAAAGGCGAATTAATTTCCACCCAAGAATATAGCTACAAGAAGGAATTGGTGTCGTAATTGCTAGATTAGTTGAACAAATTGTACTCCTCCCAATTGACCACTTGTACAGTAGCTACATGTTTGTGGGGAAACCTTATGGACATTTTCACTGCTCAGCTCAGGCATGCGGCATGGCGATTTATTTAATTATCACATACACTTATCAAATGATTAGCCTGCTTTCTGTGTATTATGCCCACTTTGTGATGCCTGTGTAGCGGATGGGCTCACGTGAGCGAATGCTGCCGAGTGACGTGGATAAGAGTGCGATTAGTTCCCGGAGTTAGTGTGGAAATTTATTAGTGTGTTTGTCTTCTGACCTGTCTGTGAATTAATGTACAGAAATAATGTTTTCGCAACTATGACCCTTTGTTCTCGCAGAAGTGGCAGACTAGCCCAGGGGGGGCCCGTTTTCTTAATCTTGCACCTGCTTCCACAAGGTTAAGAACGAAGACAGTGCCTACTATGCACGAAGACAGATAGCGTAATTGGTTGCTGAGTGGAGAGCCTGAACCGAAGGGGGTCAGCCAATCAGCAAGGACTTGAGGGGACAAAGGACGAGGTTCGGGGGGCCCCAGGTTGAGCGCGTGTAACGGAGTAGAATGTTCTTAGTTAAATGATTGTTAAAACTGGTGCAACTACGCCCTCCGGTGGTAGCTTGGTATGGTGTGATGTAGTGGGTTTCGTGTGAACTTGCCCAGACGAGTTCTGAATGCTGAGCGGGTAGGTCACGTTTGTAAGAGGTCCGGGCTAAACTAGGATTTGCTAGGATTAAAAGTACAGATATGTCTTATTTTGCCATGCAGTGTATTTACAATGATTTAAGTTAACTATTTGAGTCCACTCGACAATTTATGTTGCCCTTAAGATTGTTTTAGAAACGTTTTCATGTTGAACTTGCATGCTGACTGCCTCCTGTTTCATGTTATCTAGAAGAGTATGTTATGTCCCGAGACCTGGCCAGCTGTAACACCACTGACCCACTGTACCACTTTATGTTCCAGGTAATATTTCTAGGTTTTCTTTGTGTTTTCTATGGTTCTGTGAAACGGGAATGTTGTTGTGTGTGAATGAGCTGCATTCAGATAAGCAGCCAGCTAGCTAGTTTAGCCAGCTCACTGCGAGCATGGTCGCCTGTACTAGCTAGGTGCACGTGTGTCTGCGTGTCTGCGACACTCGTGCAGAGTTCATAATGTATGTGTTCTTGATTTTATATTTTGTATTCTAAAATGGATCACATGGTTTCATTAGTGTAACAGATGCTGAAATGTTTAGTAATGTTATGTTATGCAAATATGATTCAGTTGTAGCCTTGGGTATTGTGTTTTAGAATACAGTATCACACAGTCTAACATTTTACCACTATACGATCACAAAAGTTATAGTAGGTCTTATGTTTTTGTTTTATAGGCATAGCCTACCATGTATTTTTGTTTAATTATGTTTGAGTTTGACTTGGTACTGCTTGTCCATACTAGCCTACAAGTAGGCAACACAAGTGTGTGGAAGGCGTCGGTCTCAGCAGCGGATCAGGGCGATTAGCGGCCACGCCTACTAGCAGAGCAGCCAGCGCACACACCGGTCTGGTGTTGCTAATCACATCGGTGTGCTTTAAAACTGCTCTGCTCTCTTCAGTAGGTGGCTGGAACAAGAAGGAGAAGGCGTAGGAGACCGGGAGGAAAGAAAGAAAGCAAAGCAAAGCAAAGCGAAAGAAAGTAAACCGGGAACTAGAAAGTTCCGGTTGTGGTTTAATGTTTTGTGATATTTAATTTTGTTTATTTGTTTTGAAAAAACCTCCCGTTCTGGTTCTCTGCCCGTGTCGGGATCAGAGAACGAAAGGATAAATAAATAAAGAATCCGGTCCGTAGACCGAAAACTCCACCCCTGTTTCCAGACTGCTCTGTTCCGTACAGGGATTGTCACGTGGCGTGTGACAAAGTGTTTGTATTAAGAGACGAGTTCTGAATGCTGAGCGGAAGAGCATGTTATGTCCTGAGACCTGGCCAGCTGTAACACCACTGACCCACTGTACCACTTTATGTTCCAGCAATAAAGGGAACCTGTGATTCATCTGGCTGTCCTGTCCAATGTGTGGAAGCAGTAGAGTGCAGCAGTAAAAGTGACCAGTCACATTGGTGCCGTGACTCGGATCTTTTTTTTGAAGATGGCTCTTCACCCCGGCCCGGGACCATTCTACTAGACGGCTTCTGCATGTTGTCCGGTGGGCAGCATAGCGTCTCACACAGCTCACTTAGTAGGCTACTGTATATATGATCTCAGTATTTTATTTCTTTATTTTTGTTACTCTTACACTTTTCTTTACTAGCCTTTTCTGACCATATTTGATACTGTTTTGTTGAATGATATTTCAGTATGAGCTACAGGCCAGGGTATCTCAGTATGCCACTTGGCGCTAGTATTGGTAGAGGTAGGGGTTTTGGAGTGTTGGGGTTTGATAGTCCTGTTCAGGGGGGTGATGATCATATCGTGGGAGGTAGTCGGGATGCCGCTGAGGCCCTCTCAGTTAGTGGGGACGGGGTTCCTTCTCAGAGCCGCCACGTGGAGCATACACCGAGCACACAGAGTACTGTTACGTCCACTCCAATCTCTACTTCCCAGTTACCTGATGTAGTGAGTCAAATGGGTGAGATAATAAGAGATGTTGGTCAGCAGCTGGCGGATAGCATACTTGCACGCCTGAGCCCGATACAAACAGTACCCACACCTAGCACTGCACACACGCAGGCCATACCCACTAACACATCCACTCAGAGTCTGGACCTGTCCCAAGTCCAGTTGGTGCCTCACAGGAAGGTGAAGGAGCCTCCAACCTTCAGAGGAGATAGAACAGATACAGTGAATGTGCATGAGTGGGAAGACATAATGAGGAGTTATATAAAGAAAGCAAATATCAGAGCAGAGCAACAAGCAGAAGAGATACTCACCCATCTCAGAGGCAGAGCAAAAGATGTTGTGAAGTTTGGGACGAGGAACAGTGGCATTGATGTTACTGAGACTCCAGAGGCCATTTATGGTCTTTTGCGTAGGCACTTTGCTGCTGTCCCCTGTTCACCCCTCCCTCTAGCAGACTTTTACACTACATTGCCGAAGAGTGGTGAGGATGCGTATGACTACTGGCTGAGGCTCAATCAGGCTGCAGATGTCGCCACTGACCGCCTCAAAGAACAAGGTAAAACACTTGACTGCCCCATGCTGGAAGTGACACGTATGTTCATCAGGAATTGTCCATCCAAAGAGCTTGCCATGACCTTCAGGTCAAAGACGATCGATAAGTGGTCTGCTGAAGAGGTCCAAGATGTGCTGGATGAATACCACACTGAGGTTAGTTCGAGGGGTGCTGCCTCTGCAGTGAGTAGGAAGCCCAATGAGGATGTGCACGTGAACAAGGTTGAAATGTCAGGCACTGAAGTGTCGTCACCTGACAAACAGGACTCTTGCACAGCCAAGGTGCCTGAGTCCTTTGCTCTTGAGCGTGTCATCTCAATGTTAGAGAAAATCCTACTACAGAAATCTGCTCCAGCCCAGGCCCAGGCCCATGTCGAACAGGCAGTCTAAGCCTAGACTCCCCAGGATTGAGGGTCTGGACAGCCTGCCATGTGCTGTGTGTGGTGACGCTGCACACTCTGCATTGACTCACTGCCGTGACAAGAGACTCTGCTTCCAGTGTCATTCGGCTGACCACTCCAGACGCAGCTGCCCCCTGCTGAAGTCTGCCCAGCCTGCGCAGCCGGAAAACTGAAGGGTCTGCATCCAGGGGAGGACGGTGCAGATCCTGTTAATGACCCTCCCACAGAAGATACAGATGATTATGAGTCAACATACAAGTCATTTAGTTCCAAAGCACCCTCAAACACGACTGTTATATTTCAAGGTCAACACAGAGTCCAGGAGTCTGATAGTTTATTCTACACCACTGTCTCAGCAGCAAATGTCACTCTGAAAGCAATGATAGACAGTGGTTCCATGGCATGCACACTGAGCGAAGCTGCAGAAGCAAGCCTCTTGCAGCACAACCCAGACCTGAGAAGATGTCCTGCCGACGATGTCGTCATCATTGGATGTGGAGGTCATCAAGTTACACCTAAGGCTATATATGATGTGGATGTGGTGGCGTATGACTGCAAGATGGTCGTCCCAATGCTTGTGGTGCCTGGACAGACTGACGACATGATACTGGGCAGCAATGCCATTAAGAAGATCCTCGAGTTAATGAGAAAGACTGACAGCTATTGGCGACTGGTGTCCGAACCCAGTGGTGGCAGTGATGAGGACTGTCATCGCTTCTTCTCTCTTCTTTCCAACACAGAGAGGTGGAGAGGTGACACAGTGCCTGACAAGGTTGGCACGCTGAAGTTACAACAGTGTGTGACACTACAGCCGCAGAGTGAGCATCTTGTGTGGGGCAAACTCCCTGCATCAGCGCCAATATCAGTGGGCAGTACAGTGGTTGTGGAACCAACTCAGTCTAGATGCAGATCAAGTAAGGTTCTCGTCGGCAGAGTTGTTACACCAATGTGGGGCGACCGGTGGCTACCAATAAAGGTCATGAACCCCACCAGTGAGCCGGTAGTGTTGAAGAGAAACACAAAGTTGGCAGATGTGTTCCCCTGCATTGCCGCTGAAGATCTGTCCCAGCCTGACCACATTCAGGCTTTCCCTCAATCCGTGACTGGTGCTCCGGTGACGAGGTCCAAGGAAGATGTCAGGAGGGCGTTGGATGAGCTCGGTCTACAGGACCTGGACCTGGATGCGTGTGAAGTCTCTGACCTGTGGAGAGAGAGGCTTTGTCAGATCATTGAGAGATACGAGGCAATCTTTTCACGACACAAGTTGGACTGTGGAGAGGCATCTGACTTTGTGCACAAGATACATCTAGTGGACGAAAGGCCATTCCACCTGCCTTACCGTAGACTGCCGCCGAACCACTACGAAAAGCTGAGAACAGCCATCAGCGACATGGAAGAGAAAGGCATAATTCGAAAATCCAACAGTGAATATGCCTCACCACTAGTTCTCGTGTGGAAGAAAAATGGTGACCTGCGTATCTGCACAGACTTCAGATGTCTCAATGCAAAGACGGTGAGAGACGCACATCCACTGCCTCATCAAGCTGATGCACTCGCCGCACTTGGTGGTAACGCCTACTTCTCCACCATGGACCTGACCTCCGGCTTTTACAATGTGCCTCTACATGAAGACCATAAGAAGTACACAGCCTTTTCCTCTCCCTTTGGCCTGCATGAATATAACCGGATGCCGCAAGGTTTGTCCAACAGCCCAGCTACATTCATGCGGATGATGCTCTCCATCTTTGGGGATGAGAATTTCACCAGTCTATTATGCTACTTAGATGATCTCATGGTCTTTGCCCCTACGGAACAGCTAGCACTTGAACGTCTGGAGATGGTTTTCTCTTGCTTGAAGAAACACAACCTCAAGTTGGCTCCTAAAAAGTGCTACCTTCTGCGGAAGACTGTGAGCTTCCTTGGGCATGTCATCACTGGGTCAGGAGTGCAGACGGACCCTGGGAAGGTTGAGGCCATTGGCCAAGTACAGGTGTCTGATCTGATGGACAGTGATGGTGTCACTCCTTCTCAGAAGAAGATTCGGTCCTTCTTAGGTATGGTGCTTTATTATCAGCACTTTATCGAGGACTGCTCCGCTAAGGCCACCCCCCTTTTCAAGCTTCTCTCAGAACAGAAGGCTGGAGGAAAAGCCCGGAGAGGATGGAAATCAAAGAAAAAGTGTCACAGCTCTGTAAAGCTCACACCAGACGACTGGACACCCGAGTGTCGGGTTGCTTTTGACACCCTGAAGCACGATCTCTTACACACAGTGACATTGGCCCATCCTGACTTTGGGAAGCCGTTCATCCTGGCAGTGGACGCCTCGTTTGATGGGATCGGCGCCGTGATCTCCCAGCTCCAGCCTGGTGAGAAGATTGCCAGACCAGTGGCCTTTGCTAGCAAGACACTGTCACGTGCCCAGTTGAACTACCCAGCTCATAGACTTGAGTCTTTAGCTCAGCGAGTTTAATCGCTCTCTTGTCGCGTCGGAGATCCCCCTCGGTTCGAAACTCGCTGCGGGCAGAACCAACACCCTCACACGCGCTCCCGGAAGACGACTGAGCACATCTGTTGAGAGTCTGCTAAGTTTTCTTCTGTTCCCGTTATTATCTCCTTGTCTCTAATAAATACTAAGTTAATGTTAATTTGGTCTAAGTATTTCATCTCTTCACAAATACCTCCTGAAACACGCTAACATTAGGGACTTGAGTCTTTGGCTCAGCGAGCTTAATCGCTCTCTTGTCGCGTCGGAGATCCCCTCGGTTCGAAACTCGCTGCCGGCAGAACCAACACCGTCACACATGTATTCATATGTGTTTCTTGCTCGAGGCAAGATAGGACCTAAGCACTGATACAGGACCAACTAACTGTACCCAAATCCTAACCTTAACCACGAGGAAACAAAATGCAAAACTGACATTAGACCAGCTCTCACGGACTAATTTCCACCTACACCACGTTTCCCCTTGAGCTACTGAAGTGTAAAGATCCTTTCTCAATGGCACGAGAGCAGTGGCCTGCGAGGGATTTGAACCAACCAGTTCAGTTCAATGTCATGAAGGCTACAAGATAATTATTGGCTTTACTAGATTTATTATTGGCACGATATCAGTGGTTATCTTTTTCAGAAATGTTGAGCTAATAATTGAAATTGTACGTAACATGAACAACATAGTGATGGGAAGTTTGATTATTTTTCCTGACTCGTTCGCGAACGATTCGTTCAGTGAAAAGAAAAATAATCTTTCTATCTTTTCACTTGATTCAGTAATCACCACTTCCCCAGAGCGCATAGGAATCCCCTACCAACAGTCTCGAAAATGTTGTGATTCTCGTTCAGAGCCGGCTTTACCGTTCGCGAACGATGAATCGAAAATGTTGTGATTCTTGGTCAAAGCCGGCTTTACCGTTCGCGAACGATTCGTTCAGATACGTCTAGTTCGTTCGTCGTACATCTAGTGGAGTGGATTCTTTGGCGTGATAGATTAACTCGGCCCATGAGTGCTAACCCATTGCAATGTATCGTTCTGATAGCAAACACAACTAGATAATGGACCCGATTAGAATAACTCAAAAGAGTTGTTATTCTCGAGCCCTGAAAGAGTTGTGATTATCGTCCATTTCGTTCAGTAGCCTAGAGTAATGCCCTGCAACATCGCGTCAATTAAATGCTTTTGCAGAATGCGATAAATTATCATGTTTAAAAACATGTTGGTTGGAGGCTGAGTGCGATGTAGGCGGAGCCGCTTGGTCAATCGAACGAGTAAAATGAACGACTCAACTGAGAAAACAAATCATTACTCCAGAGTCAGCAAAAAGAGTCGTTCAATTCGAACGGATCGTTCGCGAACTGCACATCACTAGAACAACAGCAATGGCCGGGTAAACTCTAATTTAGACGCGCCCGCAATGTGGACTCTAATTTAACGATTTAAATGGAACATAGGTTTACAGCAGGTGATAGCATCAAAACGTTAAATCCTAGTTAAGGTTCCACATTCATTCATTAATCTCGTTGTCTTTGTGCCTCTACCCCATTGGTAGCCTACTCATAATATGTCCCATTTTTTCACTGATATGTGCAAACAATTACACATTAATAAAAAAATAGTCTTGCGCGAGGACTGGGAGTCAGTGGTTGTAATGAGTGTGCGCGGCGCGCTATCCAGCCCCACGATGACGTCAAGGCCCTGGCAGCGCGGACAAGTGGATGGATACAGAGTGCGTGGTGCAGGTGGGACGCCGCTACAGCGCCCCTTCGATTCCACTACTGAGCGTGACGTTGTAGGCTACAGTCCGCATTTCACTGTGGTGGACATACAGGCGACATGGGCAAGCTCCAGGAATTCGATATCACCTTCACAAACAACAAAGTGGTCTATAGTCCGGGCGAATCCATTTCGGGAACTGTGAACATCACGAGTGGGAACTCTCTGCAATATAAAGGTGGGCAAACGCGTTCTTTCACCCAATATTTCTCATTATGAATAACGCCCTTCTTGTTGCATCGTATCGCATTTAGACTAGCCAATTTGCCAGCTGGAAGCCAGGGAAGGTCTGGCTATTTCCAATTCATACAATAATGTAGCTAGACATTGTCAGACCACATTCGGTTTTGTGTAAAAAAGCAAAAAACCTTGTTTTAGCTCACGCTTTCTGTTGATATTCAAGTAAACACGCTTACGTTTACGTAGTAAAGTAATTCAATATTAATCATCTATGTGCGGTTGTCAGAATCGATCAGATTCATTTCTGAAATTCGTATAATTGTAATGGTTCATTGAAGCAGTTCTCGTCAACTACAACTACTACATAACTATGTTAAGTTTCTTACGCGGTGTCTAGTTTCTTTTCATTGTGAAATTCAATATGTTTAACGCTTACCGTTAATAACGATTGCTATGCACATATTAATTATCCTATAAAACTGGATATTTTAGGCCTACTAGTTGTATTGTTTGTGTCTTTCTCTGTTCGCTCGGTTCACTTGCTTGTATTAAAATAGTTCACTATGCCCATGTGCAAAGAGGTAGGCTAAGCAGAGTGCATTCGCGTGGTTATACAGTAGCATATAGTCGTTATATTGAGCCGACCGACCACACGCCCAATTCAACAGGTGTGGGAATTGTGTTGGCTAATGTTATAGCTTTTCGGATAGGTTAAGTTCACTTTGAAAACCAAAGACGAAAACACTAAGAATTGACTTGGACAACGCTCTTCTAATTTTTAATTGAATGTGATTTTAAGCAATCACACATTTTCCTTCAAATATTGCAGAATCAATCGTTGCTCTTTTCCCGCTACAACAAACAGACCCTAAAATGTATTCCTATCATGGAAAACACGTGGTTGATGGCAGTTGGAAACTAGGCCCAGAGACCTATCGGAGCGGGCTGAACAATGCGCTGAGCCAGTGGTGAATGTAGGTTAGGAAGGTAGGCCTAGTATACACAGGTAAGAAAGGCAGCTCCTCGCGTTTCCATCTGGTTATACAAAGAGTCCATTGTCTCCCGTTTGTTTGTCTGTGGAAACGATTCAAGCCAACCGGAGTGCATTTTAACGGGTGAGCTTGCATTATACTCGACATGTAAGAGCGCTGCGATACTTTTGCTTATTGGTAATGCGTAGCCGACTACCTAAGAAGAGATACCTCTTACAGAGTGGGCTTTCGGAAGCGGCACCGGTTGCAATACGATCCGGAGCGCCCAAGTGTGTTTGGCCACAACACGGCATTCAACAACCTATTAATGGGAGTATGTTTTCCCGAAGGTGTCCTGACGCTGCTGTGCAGACGGTAAACACCGCACCAGTATCGCCAGAGCTGGTTTCGGCCTGATAGTGTAGCTCGGAGAGCCAGCTGTGGACGCAGCCAGGGAACCAATTCAGCGAGGGATTAATTATGACATTTCATGTTTTCCCGTTAACGCCCATCATGGTAGAACACGGAAGAGGCTAAGCCTTTTTGGTTATGTTTATAACAGTGGCGGCTGGTGACCAAACATTTTAAAACAGCACTCACTGTCTTTATATGTGTATAACAACATATCATTTAGCAGATAAACCCAGCACATTATGTCCATGAGCTCTTATTCAAAAGACATTTAACTGATATAACAACCTCTTCTTTGCTGTAGGCATTTCCATTTGATGCCATACTTATAAAAACTGACAGCATAGAATAATCTGACAGGGAGGAGGGCAAAGGGAATGGTCTGCTGGCCTTCTGGTGCTTAGAGTGGGGAAGCAGGAATGTGCTGCAAATGGAGATATAAAACATACATTACCTAAAGTGAACAAATCATTTGAAGCATAATAAAATAAATCTGAAACAATAATACTTACCAATGGTAAGAGCTGTTGGTTCTCTGACAGGATTGTGCTGAGAGCAATGGAAGGGGACTACAGGAGGGCTGAGGTGGACTTGAGAGAGCTTGGCATGACAGAGTAGGGCTGAGCTGAACTGGAGAGCTTGGCATGACAGAGGAAGGCTGAGCTGGACTTGACTGCTGTAAATAGCAGAGGAGGGCTGAGCTGGACTTGACTGTAATGAAAACCACAGAGGAGGGCTGAGCTGGACTTGACTGCTGGAAACTACAGAGGAGGGCTGAGCTGGACTTGACTGTGCTACAAATAGCATAACAAATCCAATACACTTTCTTCCTTCCCTGTGCAATTCTCTTTCCAATCCTGACACTGTCTCATCTCCTGATGTCATCCTTTGTCACTGATTACTGTACAAAATACAGTAATAACTAAGCTATGTGTGCCGTACACTAAGGAAAGCAAGTCTCAACTGAAACACACCTATAGGAAAATGTTTAGGTCTTGTTTTAGCTTACTGCTCTCATCAAAACTCAGTTAATTGTAGTTATATATACATTTAAATATTTATATATTTAAATAAAGCAATTCTTACCAAAAAATACAAAATCAGAATAAGATACACGCAGTCATACAAAATATTACTACAAAATCTTCCTCTCATCTTGTAAATTAATTCTGCCCTCCTGTTTTTCTTGGTACAGTTATCTCCACTCTTAGTTTTTCTTCATAGGAGAAGGTGTGAAATGATTCCTGTAGGATGCAGTCGATGATGTTTGTAATTGCATCCATAATTATTCTTGCAAAAATTGTTCCCTTGCAAAAGACAGGACAGGAGCTAGCTAAGCAAACTAGCTAGCTAGCCTACAATTTGGTCTTGCAAAAATAAAAAAATTAAAAGATAAAGATGAACAATATGAACAGATTAATTGATTACACGTAATTATACTATTAACAATATATATACAAGAACCACCAACAACTACTTACACTAATTTATGATAATCTCACTCTCTTTCTCTCTTAATCTCTCTCGGAAAAGGAATGATGGAGGATTTGAGAACACGTTTAGCCCTTTCCTGCCCGAGTGGAATGTTCCATTTATTATTCCAGTCTATGCATTAACGATCATAGTTTGCTTGTATCAAACCATATATTTAAACATGATACACCACCAGAAAGCTGATAAATAGCTCTTTCAAGTGATATGACATACAATACCACAATATTAATAAACCTTTAAGCTAGCTTGACCAACGTGTCATTTAGCAACCAAAATCCACCAGCCAGAGTTTTCAAAAGACTTTCTGTGAGCCATAGTATCAGATCGGTTTTTCATTCATGTCATACAATCAGAAGGCTTACCATTTCTAGAAAACACAATATATAAACAAATGCCTAAATGTGCCTAGCTAGTAGGATGCAGTGGCAGACAGGTTGTAATGTTAGCCAAAAGAGCAACAAAGTTTTCCCTGTAGCTGTCACAGCTAGAGAGTTAGCCTATCTATCTAACAAGCTAATCGAAATAGCTGGCTGTTTAGTTAGTTTTACTTCTGATTCCAATTAGAAATATTGATAAGTGCATATCAGTTATCAAAAACGATATAAAAAAAACGTCAAAAAGAAAACACAATAAAACAGACACCTAAATGTAGCTAGCTAGTAGGATGCATACAGATGGATTGCACTTTTGGCTAACATTACAACCAAAGTTTTTTCCTTGTAGCTGCCACTGCTAGCTACCCTATGGTGACCAGACGTCCCCGTTTTCCAGGGACAGTCCCAGGATTGGGTGTATCGTCCCCGGCTGGTACCGTCCACGAAAATGTCTCCGGATTTAAAAAAAGTGATGTATTGTTGTAGCCGAACCATGCGTCAATAGCCGAATCGTTTTGACTGGCCTGTCACAAAAGATAAACAATAAACCTTGTGACCGTGACATGAGTGCTGTCATCTGTGTTGTAGCCAATCAAGTGCCCTGGATGATGCTATTACCATGGTTACATGACTCAAATTCAATACAATATAGTGATTATTTTTTATTTTAAAAGTAATTATTACATTATTGAATAAATGATACAAATGATTATTTGAAATAGAGATGCACTTATGGTGATTTTCTTCTTCAGGCACATGCTCAGCTGTCACACAGTTACACCAAATGAAAATGTTCCCGGATTTGCTCCAAGAAATCTGGTCACCTTAAATTAGCCTATATATCTAACAGCTAATCTACAGCTAGCTGTTTAGTTTGTTTTACCTCTGATACCCAACAACAAATATTCTCATCAGTTATAAAATATGATATTAGACGGAGACCGGGGTTCAATTCCCGGTCTCGCCAAGTGTCGGCTTTGGCCGGGAGTACCACCAGGGGGCGGCGATTGGCTGTCCGCCCCAGGGAGGGGGGAGGGAATCCGACGTGACGTTCGCTGCGTAGAGTGGCCCTGTAAGTACCGGGGTTCGTTCGACGGCTTGGCGAGTGACGTCTCGGAAGAGGCGTCACTTCGCCTTCGTCACTACCGGTCGCAGGACTACGGCAGCGAATTTACATTACTAGGGGGGGATTGACGTTAAAATAGCGGGTCTAATTGGCTATCAAATTGGGAGAAAATGGGATAAAATCAGAAACAAATTTTAAGAAAATAAAATATGATATTAGATAACATTAAAAAAAACCTTGCAGCACTTCCTTTTGGGTGATGTGGAGTGCCTTTTCATCGAGTGCACCTTGAATGCAACTGTTTGCTAGCAAGCTAACATTAGCTAACGCAAGCTACTTATCTAACATTGTCTGAGGAGGATTTTTCTACACTTCTGATGCATTACAAAAATCTATTAATATTCTTGAAATATATCGATAACATTAATAAAGTTAAAGAATTAACAAAATGTATATAATTTTCACCTCAGGGAAAAGCTAGGTCTGACTTTGCCTTCAAATCTCATTGTCTAACTACTCAGCTTGCTCCACGGGCATCAAATGTTCATCTCACAGATGTTTTATCAAAACAATAAAACTATCCTGAAGGTAAATTATATATATCCATCATTAAATAAGTATTGTATACAGTTCCTTACCTCAATATGTCTGTCTGAAGCTGTCAGAAACCTGATGGATCGCACGGAGGCGCCTGCCTCTGGTGCCAGCGTCAATGGTTTAGATAGGTCAATCATCTTCATGTCGCGAACATGCAAAGATTGCGCATCATTCTAAAGACTAGGTGAAGCAGTGCTTCACTGGATGGGCTTTAAAACGCGTCATAAGCCATAATTGTCCAATCGACGATGTATAAAGTACTATATTACATTACATTGAGTTGTATTAGGTCAGTGAGGCAGAGAGCATCTCTGCTTAACTGAAGTACCTTTTAATAACCTGAGGGTGGTGCTATTCTGCACAATGCATTTTGTTTTTAAGTGAGACTTTTTGGGCTTGATTCACAGAGGAAATAGTCATTGTGATGATACTGATGAGGCATTTAAAAAATATGTTTTATGTCATATGTGTGTCATGTTTTTTTGTCTGTTTGTTTTTAGGTGAAGCACTGCTTCACCTGTTGTCTGAAACAAACCACTGGTTTATAAAGTATTCAAATCGGTAAATTCAAAATAGTCAAAATATTGCAAAATACAGGATTGGAGTATTATGCTATATGTAGCAATATGTATGAAAGTTATGTACCATAAGTATGTAGCGCCTGTAATCTTCAGATACCTCTCAGACTGCCTCATAATTTCACCTTGAACAATTTCTGAGATGTAACCAAAATTACGTTACAATGCCGTTTGTGTCGACCGTTTGAGACGAGTTAGCGCATGCACAAATCAACAGGTGTGGAAGTTGTGTAGGCTGTAGCTAATTATTGAGTTCTAGGATCTCGCTTTGAAAATCAAATACTGCAGAAACCAAACAGTTAACACACACGGACAACATTATTGTCATAGTCATTTTAATCAGCACATTTCCATTAAATATGGTTGTAATCCCCCGGGGATGAACAAAGCATTTGACACACACACACACACAATATTCAGTAAGATATATATATATTTTATATACAAGTGTAGGATATTGTTTGGCACAGTAAACATTGAGAGGCACACCTTGTAAGTTCACTGTGGGAAAGGGAGGTCCTCTTTACACGTTCATGGCTCAATATTAACCCGATTTTTCCATATTTTGTCCAACTCTCGTGAGGTTTGACTGAGTCCCCATTATTAGTGATGGAAAGCGTCCAGTTAGGGTTACCAGCTTATCTTTGAAACTTACCACTTTAGGGTTAATATTTAGTAGGGCTGTCCCCGACTAAAATAAATCTTGGTTGACCAACAGTCGTCCGTTCTTTTCAGATTGGTATATATTTATATATATATATATATATATATATATATATATATATAGAATGGGGGAAATAAGTATTGAACACATCAACATTTTTCCCAGTAAATGTATTTCCAATGAGGCCATTCAAGTGAAATTTGCACCAGACCTTGGTATTAACTCAAGAAATCCAGACAAAAAAATGTAAATAAAGTTATGTGTAATAAAGTGGAATCCATCCATCCATTATCTAAGCCGCTTATTCCTGGTCAGGGTCGCGGGGGGCTGGAGCCTATCCCAGCATGCGTTCCGGGCGAGAGGCAGGAATACACCCTGGACAGGTCGCCAATCCATCGCAGGGCATAAAGTGGAATGACATAGGAAAAAAGTATTGAACACACTAACTGAAATTAATTCAGTACTTAGTGGAGAAGCCTTTGTTTGTAATGACAGCTTCAAGGCGCTTTCTGTATGAAGTAACTAATCGCCCGCAGTATTCAGGTGTGATTTTGGCCCATTCCTCTACACAGATTGTCTTTAAATCTTGAAGATTGCGGGGGGCCCTCTTGTGAATCTGGATCTTCAGATGCTTCCACAAATGTTCAATTGGGTTTAAGTCAGGTGATTGACTGGGCCATTCCAACAAGTTGATTTTCTTTCTCTGAAACCAATTGCGAGTTTCCTTTGCTGTATGCTTTGGATCGTTGTCCTGCTGGAAGGTCCACCCACCCACATCCTCAGCATCCTGGTGGATGGCAGCAGGTTCATCTCAAGAATCTCTCTGTACATGGCTCCATTCATTGTTCCTTCAATGATATGAAGTCTGCCAGTACCACGAGAGGAGAAACAGCCCAACATCATGATACTTCCACCTCCAAACTTCACTGTTGGTATAGTGTTATTCGGGTGATGTGCAGTGCCATTTCTCCTCCAAACATGGTGTGTTGTGTGACAGCCAAAAAGTTCAATTTTGGTCTCATCTGACCAGAGTACATGCTCCCAGTAGTTCACTGGCTTGTCCAAATGTTGTTTGGCAAACTTTAAACGAGCTTCAACATGTCTTTTTTTCAGTAGTGGAGTCTTGCGGGCTGAGCGTGCACAGAGGCCATGGCGGTGGAGTGCATTGCCTACTGTCATTTCTGTCACAGTTGTACCTGCTGCCTCCAAGTCTTTCTGGAGCTCTTTCCTAGTGGTCCTTGGCTCTTTGGCTACTCTTCTAAGTATCCTTCTGACTCCCTGATCAGAAATCTTGCGAGGAGCTCCTGTGCGTGGCCGGTTGATGGTGGAGTGATGTTGCTTCCACTTACGGATAATGCTCCCAATGGTGCTTACTGGAAGATTCAGAAGTTCTGAAATACGTCTGTAGCCAATTCCATTTTCATGTTTTGCAACAATCTGGTTGCGAAGGTCTTGAGAGAGCTCTTTGCTTTTACCCATCATTAGATGTTTCTTGTGTGGCACCTTGGTAACAAAAAAACCCTTTTATAGCCCATCAATATATTCTAACCCAGCTGACATTAATTAGCACAGATTGGAGGTAGAGTTGCCTCCTAATTAGTTATGGTTTTCAGCTGGTTCCTTGCCTTTCCTTGCTGTGGTGTACTGCTTTTTCTTAGTGTGTTCAATACTTTTTTCCTGTTTCATTCCACTTTATTATACATAACTTTATTTACATATGGACTTTAATGTTTCGATTTTTTGTCTGGATTTTTTGAGTTAATACCAAAGTCTGGTGCAAATTTCACTTGAATAGGCTCATTGGAAATACATTTACTGGACACAATGTTGATGTGTTCAATACTTATTTCCCCCATTGTATATATATGACACACCCTATTTGTTTGACTAAATACAACTATATGCACACTGCGCTTGTCTCATGTTTTATAACTTTCTTAAGTGAATGACACAAATGAGTAACAATAGGCTAATGACTTTATGGAGCCGGAGTTAAAGATTACTTGAAAGAAAAAAAACAACTCAGTTCCGAGCCTCCTCTCCATGCTGCCCTTGCAGATTCTGCCGTTGTGCTTGTGAAGTTGCGGAATGGCCACATAATAGGCTGATGCTTTTATTTGACCACAACCATAACACATTCTAATGTGTAGGCTATGTTTTATTTAATTAACCAGGTTGGTCTCATTGGGATAAAAAATATCTTGCAAAAAAATAGGCTAACAAACGAATGATCACACATAGCCTAATGTCTTAAATTGTAGCCTAAAGTTGAACATAAAGTGGCTATAGCCTATCGAAAATAACTTACTCGAGTCGGAGACCATCCGATGACCTACTTCCCCAGTCGTTTCATGTTATGGCACAGGAACACTAGCTTGTCCACATTGTTTTATTAACGATAAACCCTGCCTTGGAAAACGCGCTTGAAAAGTTCTCCCTTTTTTTGGATCATCCGTGACTAAAACGAAATGCTGCCATACTCCAGATTTTTTCTTTGACATTATGTTCTTAGGTTATATCGAAATGAGTAATTAAAGTATGCCTATATCACTAATCTTAACTGTAGGCAAATCTTAGGCTACAATTAAAATGCACCTTCGCATGCCAAAAAAAGAAGGATACAATATAGGCTACATGAAAGGGGGTGTTACGCATGTTAGTTATAAATATATAAACCATACAATTAGCAAAACACATTTATTATAAAACGTTACTTTATTCGTTTTGCTGAATTATTCACAACATTACTGTTAACCCCCTGAGGCCCGTATTTCAATTTCATCAACTTAACACACACTTACTCCAAAGTGTTTGATATTTTTATTTGAAGGACAATCACAGTTACATTTATATGCCATCAATAGTTTGGTCAGTATCATATGCAGCTTGTAAATAGATCTACACACACACAAGTTATAAAGAGACATATTTCTGCCATCACAAAAGTTGTGAAAGCACACACTAAACTATAGTGACGAATTGTTTTGCCAATATGCGTTTGTTCATCAAGGTCTTGGTTATGTAAGGATGTCAAAATAGTTTAGCACATCTGAGATCTAAATAGCTAAAAACCTATTTTTTTCAGAACTGGTTTATTTCAGGCTGTGGGAGGGCTATATGCTAATTTCCTGAATATTCATGATCCACACCTGAGGGTTGTCCACACCTGTAAGATCTGTCAGATGGGCCATCTCTCTCTCAAAGGCCAAAAGACAAAAGTAATCAGAGTAAGCAATAGTCAGTGAGCCATGCAGAAGACAGAAAAAAAAGAAGTTTTTTTCATTTTGGAAGATTTATTGAAAACACACAAACTATATACAAAAAATTCAAAATTAAAACATGGTGAGACAATCTGTTCTTTCACAGTCTGGTGCCACTTCTCAAAACAGTTTCTGGTCAACTGTAGACACAAGGGAACATCACAAACCTTGCACTCCCATGGAGTGCACTGTTGTTTCCACGACATCGTGCAGAGTACGCATTTCTTGCGACCAACAGAAGCCAGTTTGCCAACATCCAGAGTCTGTTTGGTAGTGGGCACAGGCACATGATCAAAAGTATCCAATTTTCTGGGTTTAAGATATTTATTTATCTTTAAACGTCTGTAGGAAAATGAAAGCAAAATCTGTGTCTGCGAAGACAAACAAAACAAAACAAAATAACCAACGATCAGGAACAAACAAAACAAGTAAAACGGTAAATCCAAAACGTATCCAAAAACTCGGAATAACCTAAACACTGGGAATCTAAACAACAATAAGCACACATGAACAAACAAGTTCTCGAGAGGCAAGAGACATTAATCACAATAGGTACTATCAAGCTAAGCTAGATAATGTCCAAGCGCCGAAACAGAGAATGCCAGCTCGTTAAATATCCTCCCGTTAATTATTCGCAGCAGTTCGCAATGATTCTGATTATTTCCGTACAGCATCACAAGACGCGGAATTCATATATTTTCACGAGTATTTGAAAGCATGGGAAATAAAATAAATATCAGCATACACAGTCTGTTGCTGGCAGATCGCAACCGTAAACACAGACAAGATGCGATATAATGTCGGGACATTGTATGATAAAATCTTGCGACGTTAGAAATAGTAATATACTTTTATTGCTGCTCGGATTGTCGGCGATCCAGTCGACCTCAGGGGGTTAACTGCCTAATATAATTTAAAGAGAACATATATAGGCCTAGCTATGTTAAGAGTGAAGGACTGCTGTCACTGCCATACCCGCAGCATCCAGAATGGATTATTCTACTGACAAGCGCCTGTGGCACGAATCTAGGTGTCCCATGCTGCGTGGAGAATTATTATAAAAACATTTTGCGTGACTGCTCGTCCAAAACAAATCTCGGTCGACCAACAGCCCATCGACCAAACAATCGACCAATCGACTAAATGGGGTCAGCCCTACTATCTAGCCACCAAAAAATTTGGCTTTGAGTCTGACTATGAGTCAGAGATCTGGCTGCAACACTGCAGTTTAAACTTTAGTTTAAACAGAAAATAAACAACGCTTATAGCCACCTTCCACATCGTGTGAGAGAACCGCCTCTGTCCATGCCATGACCGTAAAGCTCTCAGGATGCCTCAGAGAAATCTTGACGGGAGGGAGGTCTGAGGTCACGTGCTCACAGGTCACATGAGAGTGCCTGCCATCTACAGTCAAGCTGAACATTTATTTGCCTTTCTTCTGAGCGATTGTTTATCAGGTAGCTAAAGGTTTGACAGTATCGATTGTTTTAGAAAACAAACAGTTTATTATTGATTATGTTTGTTAAACAATACTATGTCAATTTCTATGGAGAAGCAGGAGAATGAGAAGATGGCCCCCTTCCAGTCAAAGGTCACGATCTGAATGCACATTTTTGCTCATTACATGGACACGTTGTTGATGTGCCATGTGTTCCATCCAAATAGACGGAAGCTCCTTTTCCACATGCCGGGAGTAGGAAGACAAGATGAAGAAGTTTTTGAGTTGGTTTAGGGTCCAGATGTTTTGGATGGTTTTAAAGAGCCGGGATTACAGTAGCCATCTCCAGACAGGCCCGTCTGTGTAATTGATGAGGTGCGGCCTTTTCCAAACCACAACCACAAGTCAGAACTATCGTAACACCGCACAGTTGCCCAAACTACCCGTGGCGGCAGTCATAACTCTGCGCCAAAACCCAGCAGTCTGTGCTCTGAGATACTCACTCTCTGGGCGATGAAACAGTTCTTTATCCTCTTTTTTATCTCCAATTGGGATTGCTTGGTCGTACCCCGTCCATCCTTCAAAACGCTTTCTGCACCCTTTTCCTACTCCTTCTTTCTACTCTGTGGTCCACCAGCTGAGCTGAGCTGTGCAGCTGACGCAGGCAAACAGCAGGAGCCCGATTGCCCAGAGGAGGCGCTGTTGTGTGATGTGGCGGGGGTGACATTATACCTAAATGGGAATGTCTTGGCTGGCCTTTGTGTTCAGTGAGACGACTGGCGTATGGTAGCTTTCTCCTCCCCTGTCTGCCCTGGAGCTCACCTCACTTTCTCTTGAACAGAACAGCCATCTTTTTTATTTTTTATTAATGGGCCATGAGACCCAGTCTGAATGCTTTGTTGTATTAGCTGAATAGATGCCTGTGTCGAGTTACTTCTTGAGTGTCCGGTTTCCATTGGCTGGGGTGATCCTGTCTTTCGGGGCTGCGTCCTGTTTGACATGGGAGTGCATGTTCGCAATGTGTGAAAACCCAGTGCGCGTGATGACCAACAAAAAGACAAATGCTTTAAACCTTTTTTCTTATTATTTGTGGTTCTGGAAAATATCATATTTTTGATTAGGATTAAACCTCCTGACAGAATATTAAAAAAACTAAAAATCACTGAACCAGAAATCACCAGAAACTCACATTAAAAAGAAGAGGAAGAGAGGAAGGCCATGGCTCTTCTCTCTCTGCTCTCATGTAGAGGAAGACAGAGAGGAAGAGAGGGAAAGAGGGAAAGAGAGAGAGGGAGAGAGGAGCTTCTCTTGGGTAGGAGGAGAGCAGGATAGTCAGGATAGCCTCTTCGTGCCTGACTGAGCGGAGTGAAGCAGGCCGGGGTTTCCTTCATCCTGAGCGCTGCCCGAGACGGTTGCTATTTGAAGGCCTGGTCCTCGGCCCGTGAGTGGGGAGGTATATTTTTTGTTATTTCTGCATCAGAGATTTCAGCGGAGCGGGCTGGAGCATGCACATGAAACCCAGCACTCCCTTCTGTTCAGTCCGTGTCGGGGCCTCTGCCTTAAATGTGATCAGAATCAACACCCCCCTTGCTGTAATGTGCTTCGTTGCCCAATGTGCCTGTATGCCCAGGGCTGTAGGTATGTACCCATATGCCTGGGGCTGTAGGTATGTACCCATATGCCTGGGGCTCTAGGTATGTACCCATATGCCCAGGGCTGTAGGTATGTACCCATATGCCTGGGGCTATAGGTATGTACCCATATGCCTGGGGCTGTAGGTATGTACCCATATGCCTGGGGCTCTAGGTATGTACATAGGTATGTACCCATATGCCTGGGGCTCTAGGTATGTACCCATATGCCTGGGGCTGTAGGTATGTACCCATATGCCTGGGGCTCTAGGTATGTACCCATATGCCCAGGGCTGTAGGTATGTGCCTGTTTGCCTGGAACCTGCCAATAAGTTCAAATCAGTCTGGATATCTTATTTACTTGATGCAGTGTTTTAGTTATGAAAAGGTAGATGGTGAGTTCCATAAGCCAGTAATGTGATGCCATAGTTGGGTGGGGCTGTGTACTTTGTCCTTTGTCCACATTTGTAGTGTGTTGCAGGGGAGGATCTCTCAAGACAGGTCTGGGTGACTAAGCTGGTAGGATGTGACTGGGAGCTGGTACAGTAGATAAGTACAAGAGGCAGTGCAAGACTATGGTCTGATAATTTTTTCTTGTTACCAGAACACTTTTGTTTCAATTTCCCAGCTACAACACAGCTTCTGTTAAAAAAGCTTCAGTAAATGTCCAACTCTGTAACAGGGCAAAATGGATTGTACAGTATGCAAGTTACCCTGGAGGAGGGCAACTTGTGAGAAAATAATTAATGAAGTATACCATTAAACAGGCCTCGCTCCCAGCAACCATGACTGGTAAAATGTGGATTGACTGAAACAGCAGTAAAGCCAGCGGTAAAACGTGCGTGTGCACACGAACATTTCCTGTTCCACATCTGATATTATTGGCCCTGGTGCCGATCATGATTTTTCAGTAATGGATAATTGATCCATTAAGTTCTTATAAACTGCTGTGCCATCACTGGGAGCCATAGGAATCACAGATCACTCCCCTTCCATTTTAAAGTGGCATTGCGCCATGAATATAGGGGTCAAAATGTCAGAGGTCCCTAGCAGGTGGGTGTGTGTTTTCTGTTTGTGTGTATGTGTGTATGTGTGTATGTGTGTGTGTGTGTATGTATGTGTGTATGTGTGTGTGTGTGTGTGTGTGTGTGTGTGTGTGTGTGTGTGTGTGTGTGCCTGCATACGTGCATACATGTGTGTGTTTGTGTGTGTGTGCTGGCGATTGACAGTGGAATGGGCCCTTGTGTTTGCATTGGGTGTAAGTGCTGTGTGCAGAGATACCGAGTTAGTGATGCGGTGCAGCAAATGGAGTTCCAGGCACAAAAGACCCCAGTAACCAAGCAGAGCTCGCTGGTTGGATGAGTCAGGCCCCGGGTTGAGAAAGTGTGACCCCACCCTGGTTTAGTTTTAACAAAGGACATTTTTGTAGGTGATTATCGGAGGCCAGTAAAAAGTGGCAATGACTAACTAACAAGTGCTCCATCCCTGTTTCTCACAAATTGAATGGAGAGGTTCCATAGATATCTAGTGATACTTGCTTAGTGATACTATGTTTGCATATACAATGATTTTTTCTATTACGTTCAGGAGAGCTCATGAGTTTGAAAAGCACAAGTGTATAATATGTTTAAATGAACATCCAAATAACCATGTGACATTTAGTCTTGACCTTTGACTGCCCCCAGATATCAGCCTGACCAGATATCAGCTTAAGGCTGGGGGAAGAATAGGTGTTACATGAATTACATGAATTTACCCTGTGGGGTGAGACACTGACCCCTGCCAGAGACACAACTGTTACGGGCTCAGCCAGACATTATGGCATTGTCCATGCTGTCTCTAATACACAAAGGCAAACCTCATCTGTGCATCCTCAGACCAAATGTCATGTTATTTATAAATACTAAAAATTACATTTCACTGACAAACAATTAAATCAAGAATCCAGGAAGCATTGCAGGAAGTTTGTAATTGTTTTGAACTAAGGGTATTCTTTGTTATTTTTGGGTATCACCAATGTCTGTTATTGTATGTAGGTTTAGTGTAAAATGAGCAGTCCTCTTGGCCAGGTCTCCCTTGTAAAGGAGATTCTATATCTAAATGGGACTGCCTGGTTAACCCCTTAACTGTCACTGGCCTACATCATACACCATGTTCTTTTTTGAATATCACGGTTAAATGTACTGAAAATATGAACATGTATTATATGCACAGATCGGGTTGAATTTCATCTTTTCAGCAGTGGAGGCCAATTCACATCAACTGGGATGTCAATTCAAGGCAGGGTGCTCTAGGAGAATAGCTTCTTCTTACTTTCGGTGAGGTCCAGAAGTCCCAAAAATAAGCGGCCCCGGAGGTGGTGTTACGGTAAAGGCACTCGCCCGGAGTGCAAGTTGCCCACTGCGGCCAGGGTTCGATCCCTGGCTGCACCAGCCAATGGGATATCCTTTACAATAGTGTACAAAGGCTTCCTTTGGTTTGCATTTATTATCAGGAATGAACATTGTGTGCGGGTGAAGAGAGTGCACGCACTTCAGAGTTTTGGAAAATGTATACTTTTCTCTTAGTTCATTTGGATTTATTTAGGGATGCACCGATCGATCAGCAATAGACCGGAACCAGATGGTTTTTGCCCTTTAACGCGCGGCCGGCAGACCGGCAGATTTATGTTCTATTTTGGCCGATCCGGAAATCCAGAAATTAGCCTAGTCCATGCGCACGCTGCATTATAAATTGAATCCGTTAGCTAGCAAAATGTCAGCAGTCTGGAATAAGTCTATGAAGAGGACGTTAAGCTTGCAATATGTACTGTATGCAACGAAAAGGTTAATCGGGGAGAAACTACGCCGAAGACATTTTTTAAACAAAAACAACTACTGTAGTATCTTTATGTTTTACTGATTATGCTGCTGCATCTTGATTTTAATGTAACTGTTATTTTATTTATTTTTATTTACCATTGAACATTTTATGTATTTATTTAGATTTTATGCAATTTCACAAGGCTACAGATGTCTTTGTTTGAGGCCATATTGGCCCACTAAAAAGCAAATAAACAATCTTATGTTTATGTATACTTTTGTTGCCTGTAGCTTATTTATTTTTGTTTAAAAAAACGGCTTTAAAAAATGGCTATCGGAATTGGTATCGGCCATCTTGGCTGTAAAAAACCGGCAATCAGCATCGGCCCAGACTTTAGCAATCGGTGCATCCCTAGATTTATTATTTGGTTTTACAATCCCAAATGCCCCAATGATGGCAGGCTACTAACCTGTAGCTTTTCCTGTGTTGTCTGACTGAAGAATACGAACAGACACTGTAAATAGTTTTGTGCAATGAAGGCAGACAATTTTGTCTTGGCTAAAAAAATATTTGTTATATTATTTATTTTTATCTTGGTGCAATCTTTTGATATATTTTATTTATTTTGCTAATGTTGACAACTGCTTTTTTAAACCATTGGAAAAAAAGCTTCAGTTCTTGCTATCCAATTATTTGGTTTGACTTGTGTTTTTGACTTGTGGTGTCTGTCTTAGGCAACAACATATTGTAGTGTGATTCTCACTAACGTCATGTCATATTTTCATTCCATCATTGGTTGTTTGTTTTCTTTATATCTTTGTTTTGTTTTGCCTAATAAATGACGCTATGACCTATGACGCTGTACCTCATTTACCAATACCTCTGTTTCCTGTTTTGACTTTGAGGCATCACATTAGTATAATTTTTATAGCAAAATAAAGATACATACATGGTGTGGGTGATAAAAAGAGCTTTTATAGTCATCAAAACATGTTTTCCAGTGTGACAGAAGTGAATACAAATCATCGGGCCAATTTGGTTACATTGGAAAGGTTTTGGGACACCACTCACTAAAAGGCCTCTAGTTCATGAGTCCTTGGGTCTGATTTTACACAGAGTTAGTTGATATGTTGTGCAGGGCATGCACAGAATTCCATTGGTATATCATGATAGGTGACCCCATAATTGCTTTTCAACCATGACTTTCTACACAAGAAAACTATACAACAGCTTTTTGTTGTATGTTTAATCTTTGGCACTTTAGGCTGTGTTGTGTCCACATGCGATATGATTCCCTGTGGGTTTCATCTTGGTCATATGGGTTTCTCTCAGCCTCAGGAGTTTCAGGTTGAACAGCACTGGACCTTTGCTGTTGGCTAAACAGTTATATTTGACCCCATACGGTCAATAAACAGTAACAGTGTGACGTTGTGTATTATTACTTTTTTATTCCCTTTTTTTCCATATTCTCCATTTGTCAGTCATATTTGTAGGTGGGTGGTTCCGTTGCATTGCTGCAGGAGCAAGCAATTTCACTCTGCAGTCCACCAGCTGAGCTGCGCAGTCATTGTGTCGGAGGACTACTGTTTTGACAGTATCCAGCTGGTGCAGGCAGACTGCAGGCGGTGATGTCATGTCTTTGACATAACTCAGAGTGCTGGCATTGTGATGAACAGCCCTTGCTGTTGTGTTTGTTCACATGCACATGTATTAGGAGTGAGGATTCTCCCCATGTGTCTAAGGGTCAGAATACACTCGCATGTCAGGTGACAGCATGAGATAGTTCGCCACTGTTGTGGACAACGAACAAAATCATGAATCATTACAGGACCTGCAGCATCACAAAATAATAAAAACTCCTGAACATGTTGCTAATAAGATACAACATCTAAACTCCTGAACATGTTGCTAATAAGATACAGCATGACATTTTTGTAGCTCATTTCTAACATCAAGGCTGCTGTATTAATACATTTCAGAGACTGAACTGACTGAATTGGTTTGCTTAAACTGTCTTTATGAAATAGATTGGGTTTTTAAGTTCAGCGCCCAAATAAAAACATACCTTTGGCTATTAGCACACTGGCCAGCAAGCTTGTTTAATCACATCACTTGGGCAATTGTCTCTTGTTGTCTAATGCTTAGTAGCATACTAAACTGAACTAGTAACCATGTGCTCTACCTACCGTATTTTTTGCACTATAAGGCGCACTTAAAAGCCTTTAATTTTCTCAAAAAACGACAGTGCGCCTTATAATCCGAAGCACCTTATATATGGATTAATTCTGGTTTTGCTTACTGACCTCTAAGCGATTTTGTGTGGTACTAAGTCAAAATGTTTTAGTACGACTTTGGTAAACTACAAAGCCGCACCGCTTGCAGCATTACGGCTACCGTAGCCAGGAGCGTCGCGGAGTAATACATACTGTGCTTCACCATAATATTACAGTGTGTGTATAATGGCGCGTTCCAAGCAACTCGTAACCCGTGTTTTTCCCACCTTCTACCCGTGAAAGTGACTTGGAAGTCAAACCCGGTGAACTCGTCAGAACTCCCAATTCACGACTTTGACGTCAACAGCCTCAAAACAAAGATGGCAGCCACCGTGACTGAGGTTCTTGTGAATGGTAAGAAATCTAACTTTAGTACCAAAATTACATACACACGATTATGTACTGCAATCTGATGTGTATGAAATGATGCTCGAATATGTTGACGATAAGAAATAGCTAGTGCTAGTTAGCTAGATATCATTAGCTACTACGGTAAACCTGAACATGACCTAGCCCCCGAAAGGGGCTAAACATGACTGTGCAAACGGCGAAATATTGATCATGTCAATAAATAAAATTATGTCATGTACAATTTATTACCATAGCGAAATTAGGTGTAACGTTACAATGTTTAGCTAGCCAGCTCTGACAGTGTGCCAAATCTCATGTTGTTTTTATCCGGTCTGATGAGACACAAATTGAAATTTTTGGCCTGAATGCCAAGTGCTACCATAAAGGTCTGATTGATGGAGTGCTGCAGAGATGTTTGTCCTTCTACCAGGTTCTCCCATCGCTGCAGAGGAACTCTGAAGCTCTCTTAGAGTGGCCATTGGGTTCTTGGTCACCTCCCTGACCATGTCCCTTCTTGCCCGGTTACTTAGTTTGGCCAGACGGCCAGCTCTAAGAAGAGTTGTGGTGGTTTCAAACTTATTCCATTTCACAATGATGGAGCCCACTGTTCTCCTGGGTGCTTTCAATGCTTTAGCAATGTTTTTATACCCTTCCCCAGATCTATGCCTCAACACAATTCTATCTCGGAGGTCTATGGAGAGTTCCTAGGACTTCATGGCTTGGTTTTTACTCTGACATGCACTGTCAACTGTGGGACCTTACAGAGACAGGTGTGTGCCTTTCCAAATCAAGTCCAATCAATATAATTAAGCACAGCTGGACTCCAATGAAGGTGTAGGCCCATCTCAAGGATGATCAGAAGAATTGGACAGCACCTGAGTTAAATATACAAGTGTCACAGCAAAGGGTCTGAATACTTATGGCCATGTGATATTTCAGTGTTTATTTTGTAATAAATCTGCAAAAATTTCTACAAGTCTGTGTTTTTATGACAATATTGGGTGCTGTGTGTGCATGAACGAGGAAAACAATGAAATTAATTGATTTTAGCAAATGGCTGCAATATGACAAAGAGTGAAAAATGTAAGGGGGTCTGAATACTTTCCGAACCCACTGTATGCCATTTAGCAGACGCTTTTATCCAAATTGACTTACAGTAGTAAGTCCGGATGCCTGGCAGCCGCTCCTCGCGGTCTTTCCTCTTCTCTGTCCTCATCCCTCCCTGGTGGAACGACCTTCCGCAATCGGTCAGGACCGCGGAATCACTTGCGATCTTCCGCAAGAGACTCAAAACCCACCTTTTCAGACTCCACTACCACTGAACTCTGTCCATCTAGCTAAATTGTCTTCACCACTGTTTACTTGTTCAACACTATATACCCCTCCTTACTCCATCCAAAAATAAATAAATAAATAAAACACTAACCTTTTCCTTCCCAGTGTTACAGGTATGGTACGCAGATGCCTGCAACGATGTTTATTGCTGTATTACTGCACTGATCTAGTGCGCCAACTATGATTGTTCCTACCATGTATTAATGCACATCTTGTAAGTCGCTCTGTATAAGAGCGTCTGCTAAATGCTTAAAATGTAAAATGTAGTCGTGAATGCATACATTTTATGTGGCCCCAGTGGGGATTGAACCCTCAACCTAAGCTTTGCCAACACCGTGCTCTACTAACTGAGCCACAGAGAACCACAAGTCTTGCATCATGCATGATTTATCTGCCCTCTCGATCTGTTTGATCAGTGGGTTACTGTGGGGCCTGCGTCCTGCCCTACAGATGCCTGGTCTGAACTTTCAGACATTGTGAGGTGCGCGTGTGGTTAACGTCCATCGTCAATGCACGCGCATGAGGTCACCGATTGTACCCACTGGGAATGAGGATCAGCGTCGGCCTTCGGCACCAAATTGGTGCTCTGCCCCACCTCCCAGCTGGTCTCTGGTCACAGCCTCTTCACCCACCGGTCACCTGCCTCCCAGCCTGACAAAGACCCTTTTTCGCCATTTTCTGAGAAAAAGCGGAAGCGGGTTCAAGTCATTTGCTTTCCTTGACGGGCTTCATCCGACACACAAAGCGCTGTCTCGCTAAAGTGAGAGGACATTTGCCTGCCAGTTGTCTGGGTGCGCGGTGAACCCAGGGTGACGTGGCACCATCTGAAAAAGCAAGGTGGAGCGGGGACAAGGGCCCTGGGAAAACACCTTTGATGCTCGGGGCGGAAGGGTTGGGTGGCGGCGGGTTTGGGAAAAACCTGTCAGACACTGAGTTGAAACCGAGATGTCAGAAATGTTCAATGTTAAAATGTCAGGTGTGTGTGTGTGTGTGCACACCTGGCTCCAGTTACAGTACTGCACTGTGGGACAGGAATACAACCTTTAACAATTTGGAAATGCCAGTTGTGCCTCATGAGTTACCACTCTGCCACCCACACCCACACACCTGCAGCCCATTTTCTCTTGCTACATTCAAATGTTTATAAGGTGCCACATTTTGGGGTTTTTGATGTTTTTGATATTTCTTGACTTGAAGATGTCAAGTTTATTACATTTCTATATATGTCCCAGCTCAGCCAAACAATACATAGAAACACAATCTGAACACACAGTGCATTACAACCACCCCCCCCCCCCAAAAAACGTACATCAAGGTAAGGTCTGGCAGCTTTGTTGAGCTTTGGTTTGAGTGTGATCCGGATCTAACAGTCAGAAGTGGAGCTTGAGTGGAGTGTGTCTTTCCATCCTCTTGTTTCCTGATCGAGGAACTAAGTGAGGAACCGAGCGAGTGACTAGGATAGGTAGATAGAGAGAGAGAGAGAGAGAGAGAGAGACTCTGTAGCCCACAGGCCTGTTAACACAGCAATAAGCATCAAGCTTGGCTTTGTTCTTTTTAATTCATGCAGATGTACAGGAAGCCTCAGCTAATTTTATGGTCCCTCTTCAGTGGCAGTGGGAGAAAGAATATGTATATATTATTAGAACAAAAGAATTTGCTCAATTTTAAAATAAGGATGTATAACATTAACTTTCTTAACAAACATTGTTTTCACACAGATATACAGCGGGTATTATTCTAAAACAATGGAAACACCAAACAATATATTTACTTAATATTTATTAACTAGTAAGGAGTTAGGCTGCCCTTTCCTTCAGAAAAGCTTTAATGGAATTGAAAATCCTTCTTGGAATTCTGTTTTAGAAATTTTTAACTGTTGTAGTGGGATATTGGACTATTTTTCAAGAAGGAAAGCCTCCAGATAGAGATGGGAGTAGAGAGATAAAGGCGGTATAAATCTACTCCCCACTCTATATTCCAGAACTTCCCATAAAGGTTCAATGATGTTTAGATCTGGTGATTGACTTCATCCTGGTGTTCATGAAACTAGTCTTGAATCCATTTAGTAGTGTTTATGGGGGTGTTATCATCTTGGAATATGGGAACATCTTGACAAAACAATTTTTACACCATAGGGTGCACCTGGTCGCCTGAAAATGAGGTGCTCCAAAATTCCTAAAACCTACATTACTAATACAATTGTTCAGAAAAACATATTTTGTTTTCCAGAAAACATCTGGATCACAATTATTCATACCCCTAACTATTCTTTTCAATTTAATCCAACAAAAACAAGTCTTCATAAATACTTATGTGAAGTTAATTGGAAGGTTATGGAACTATACAGTGGCCTACAATAATATCCTGTTTCCCTCAGGTATAAAAAGGAGGGAACATGTTTGAAATACTGTGGTCAGCCATCATCATGGTGAAAGGCAAAGAACTCCCTGGAAGCATCAGACAAAAGGTTATTGACCTCTACAGATCAGGAGATGGCTACAAAAAAGTTAAAAGATACCACTTTCCACTGGTGTGTCAATTATTAGGAAGTTTAAGGTCACTGGAACAGTGGCTAACCTGTCACGCAAGTCTATCTTGCCCCCACGTGTAGTGGAACGAATGGTTCGAGAAGCAAAAAGAAGTCCAAGGGGCACAGTTCTGTCAGGACTGGTACCAGAAAACCAGGCGCGGACCCAGAAATGCAAAAACTTCTTTTATTTCGAAAACAGGCAATGGTCAGGCAGGAGTAATCAGGGCAATGCAGGGATCCAAAGAATGGTCGGGGACAGGCAGAGTTCGTTCCGGGCTTCAGGGGTATCAGGGGCAGGCAAGGCGTGGTCAGTGGGCAGGCGAAGGTCGAAACCGAGAAAGCAGTCCAGGGAACACAGGGAGGAGCGGGAACGAGACTGGGAAAAAGACGAACACTGGAGCACAAGCACGAACACAAACACGATGAAACGAAACGCGGGGAAACAGCGATAACGCTGGAGAGTAGTGTAAGCATACGCACAAGACAATCTGGCAACGAACATGGGAAAACACACAGCTTAAATACATTTAGACATAACGAGAAACAATCAGGAATAAACATGAATGCAGCTGACTGCAATCAGACACATGAGGAATTAAGTGAAAACGATAATACAATAACGAGACAATCAGGAAATGAACATGGGAAACGAACAGCTAACTACATCAGACATAACGAGAAACAATCAGGAATTAACAGGAATGCAGCTAACTGCAATCAGACACATGAGGAACAGGTGAAAACGATAATACAATGACAAGACTGGGAACAGGTAAGTGAAAGTGAAAACACGGACCAGACAACCAGGAAAACATGGAATAAATGAAAACACTTAATTACGGGGAACACGAACACGAGACGTGATAAGTTCAAGATCCCCAAAACGACTTGGCATCTTTAGGTTACAAGGTGTCTGAAGCTACCATTCAACGAAGCCTACATGACAATGGCCTTATGGCAGAGTTGCAAGATGGAAGCCTCTTTTTGAAGACAATTCACCAAAAAAGTCATTTTGAATTAATAGAACTACATCTGAACTACAATTGGAACCGTGTCCTGTGGCCGAATCAAGCTATTCCTGCACATCAGCGTTATGTTTGGTGTCCAAAGAATGCAAGTAATGTTGAAAAGCACCACATGCCTATGGTGAAACATGGTGGTGGATCTTTAATGCCTTGGGGTTGTTTTTCATCCACAGGGTCTGGGGCCCTTATTCATATAGTTGGAACCATGAACTTCAGCATGCACCAAGACATTTTGTCCAAAAACCTTGTTCCCTCTGCCAAGAAGCTACACCTTGGCCGCAGATGGACCTTCCAACAAGACAACGATCCCAAACATACTTCCAAAGAAACTAAGAAATGGTTGACAGAGCACAAGATCTGATGTCCTGACATGGCCATCTCAGTCTCCAGACCTGAATCCAATTGAACATTTGTGGTTTGAACTCAAAAAAGCAGTCCACAAACATCAACCCAAGAATCTGAAGGAACTAGAACAATTCTGCATAGAGGAATGGTTGAGGATCCCCCCCTCACCAAGAAGTTCCATAACCACACTAACGACACTACAGAAGGTGACTACTTGCTGTTATAATGGCCAAGGGAGGAACCACAAAGTACTGATAACAGGGGTGTGAATATGCAACTCACAATGTATCTTCTTTGTTGAGACTGGATTACAGAGATGTAGATTAAATTGTGTGGTCATTTTTGAGGTCGCCGTTTTGTGATTTGTAACAACTATCCTGTTAAGTGTCCGTCTATTCCTGCTGGTGAGCTCTGATTTGCGACCACTGTTCCTCTTTCCTGATGTAGTTTTTCCTTGTTTGGCGTATGCCCTCATGATTTTTGACACATTAAATAATTTAGCTGTTTCTGTGACTGACACACCTGTGATTTGGGCACCAACTATTTGACCTCTTTCAAATTATTTTAAGTCTCATGCTGTTTTAGAAACTCACATTTACAATTTTATAACAGAAACATATTGGTAATTAGTATTGACACTAATATGAAACACGTGCAGGCTTCTTTTAATTTATTTACTTATTTTATTATTTTGTCTACCCCTGTTTATCTATGAAAAGAAAACAAATGTCTTAGAGAACCCTGGTTTATAACATTTAAACATTAACTTGGTTATGCTTCTTATACCATCTTATTTTAAGGTTAAGTTGATTAATAGAGCACTCTGTCACTGTACGTAGGTGGGCGCTGTGTTTGAATACTCTTGGGCAGTAGTGTAAGGGCTGCCCAATGCGAATACACATTCCCCACAAGCTGATCTGTTTGTATACAGACAGTCTGGCATTGCCTCACACACTAAACGTCTGGCCAAGGTCCAGTAATATTTATTGTTTGAAATCAGAATGTCCAGTACTAGATGACAGTTATGCACATATATATTTATTTTTTTGTGAATTGATTGCACCTGATGCTTGTACATCATGTCGCTTGGTTCAGCCAGTTCCCCAGCTGGTTGTCATGGTGAAAGCAGGCTCGCAGGGTTCAGTTGCTCTGATCTCAAGGGCTGATTAAATTAGGCGTGGGCGGGGCACCGCGGAGAGGGATGAGCTCTGCACACCAGCTGTCTGTTAGGAGCCCGGGGCAGGGGGCGTGGGGTGGGGCACGTGGGGAGGCCTGGGGGGGCACTCAGCAGATGGACAATGGGAGAAATGCCACCACCCCCTACCCCCATCCACCTCTGCTCCACCAGCTCTCCAGGCCTGGCCTGACTGATCATCAGCCGGTTGCTTCGGCCCATGTCATACAAGACTTTAAACTCAACCTCCGATTACCGAAAAACAAAAAATACAAAACAAAAAATGTTTGTGTGTGGATGGAGGTAGTGGATTGGTGTGTTAGTGTGAGTGTGTGCGTGTGTGCGTGTGTGCGTGTGTGTGTGTGTGTGTGTGTATGGGGGTAGTGGATTGGTGTGTTAGTGTGTGTGTGTGTGTGTGTGGATGGGGGTAGAGGATTGGTGTGTTAGTGTGTGTGTGTGTGTGTGTGATTGGGGGTAGTGGATTGGTGTGTTTGTGTGTGTGTGTGTGTGTGTGTGTGTGTGTGTAGATGGGAGTAGTGGATTGGTGTGTTTGTGTGTGTGTGTGTGTGTGTGTGTGTGTGTGTGGATGGGGGTAGTAGATTGGTGTGTTAGTGTGTGTGTGTGTGTGTGTGTGTGAGATGAGGGGTATTTTCCCAAATTTTCCCCCATTTTCCAGTTTTTACACTTTGCAGCGGTAAGCCGGGCGTACAGATTCTTCCTGTATAACATCAGGAGAATCCGTTCCTTCCTTACCACGTACTCTACCCAGTTCCTGGTCCAAGCAATGGTACTGTCCCGCTTGGACTACTGCAACTCGCTCCTGGCTGGCCTTCCCGCATCTGCCATCAGACCCCTGCAACTCATCCAGAACGCTGCAGCCCGTCTGGTCTACAACCTTCCTAGACACTCCCATGTCACCCTCCTGCTCACTACCCTCCACTGGCTGCCTGTTATAGCTCGCATCAAATTCAAGACATTGGTCCTAGCATACCAGGCAGTCAAGGGATCAGCCCCAACATACCTCCTCAAGATCTTCAAACCCTACACACCTGCCAGACCACTCCGTTCTGCTACCTCAGGACGCCTAACACCTCCCCCCCTCCGCACCTGCGCTTCCCGGTCACGTCTCCTGTCGGTTCTGGCTCCACGATGGTGGAATGACCTTCCTGTGGAAGTCAGAACAGCTGAGACCCTGGCCACCTTCAAGCGACGACTGAAGACTCACCTCTTCAGGGTGCACCTCTCCCCGTAGTCCGGTTTTTGTTAACCTAGGGACATAGTTGTTTAGTATTACACATGTCTACTTGTTTATGTATTGTATTAGGCTTAGGCATGATTTTCTGCATTGATTGCTTTATTGCTACATTTGAATTGTGGCTACAGATTTACCTACAGGGTCCTAGTTTAACTATGTGGTTGCTCCTAGCACCTAGGAACTGTACTTCCCACTAGGGTGGCTTTCAGCTAAACTGTTCTTGACTACGGTTAACACTTTGTTGTACGTCGCTCTGGATAAGAGCATCTGCCAAATGCCTGTAATGTAATGTAATGTAATGTACTGAAATTTAAGCAGTTCAAGTCCAGTGAATAACCTGAAATGGTACAAAGGTAAACGGTAAACTGCCAGAGGTTAAAAACAGAAGTTTAGGTTACCAAAAACTGAAAACTAATGTAAATTTCAGAGTTATAAAAAAGGTCCTTTTCAGGGAACAAGTAATGGGTTAATGTGAGTTAACGTGGGTCACTCTGTGCAAGTTGCTGACTCTGGATCCAGCAAGAGCCCCAGACCATCATGCTTCCTCCTCTGTGTTTGACAGTTGGTGTGTCACACACTGAGGAACCATCCTTTCGCCTACTTGACAGCCTACAAAAACCCTGCGTGATGAACCGAAGATTTCAAATTTTGATTAATCGGTCCATAAGACCTTCTTCCAGTCTTCAGTAGTGCTTCATAACCCAAGCAAGCCTCTTTTTCTTATTTTGCCGTCTTAGCAATGGCTTTTTTACTGCCACTCGACCTGTCAAACCTGCAGCTCGAAGTCTTCTCTTCACAGTTGAAACTGAGACTTCCTTACTTTGACCAGTGTTAAGCTGTGCTTGAAGCTGTTGTCCTGTGAGCCGCCTATCACGCAAGCTGTTGACTCTCAGAAACTTGTCTTCTGATTTTGTTGTGGCCATGGGTCTGCCAGATCTGTTCCTGTCAGAGTTTCCTCCAGTTTCCAAGTGCCTTTTAATGGTGTAGGAAACTACTCACTGGCAAAAAATGTACATCATTTTTCAGTTTTTGGTAACCTAATGTCACACGCCATGTGACAATCCTTGGACTGGAGCAGAGCAGCTGATGGTAAAAACTGGCAGAGGAGTGGGGTTTGCCGGATCTTAAATTTTTCCACCTCTCCCAGACCCGGGAGAGAGAAACAGCGGGAGAGCAGGGTAAAATAAAACAAACACAAAAAGTCTTCACCCTACTTGCCGTGAAGCTTTCGAGCAAAAACAATTAACTAAAATAATTAACACAACAAACTAAAACAAACTAACAATAAAGGAAAGCCTGCCTCCCCTTTCGGGGAACACACAACAAACATACAGTCAGGGCTTTCCACACCGCCTTCATACATCCACATTTAACACACATCAACACTTAACAGGACAGGGTAGAACTCTACGCACTGTCCCGACACACACTCGACACACATCTCAAGACACCGCGCCTCCTCAGACCGGAGTTCCCCTAGAACCTCCCCAGGCACACACATATCCAGTGACTTTTCAAGTGCTTCCCAAACCCATGCACACAGAGACACTCAAACGTTTCAGTCCAAGTTCTCTTTTACCCCAAACACACAGAGACCCTCGCCACTCCTCACAGGGAGAGTTCTCTGGCAACCAGCCCCGAGACACTCTCCACTCTTTCAGTGAGAGTTCTCGGGCCGCTGTTCAGAAACACTCTCCACTGCCCTAGTGCGAGTTCTCTTCCAATCACACCGAGGGCGAGAGGCGGACCCTATTTCAGGGCGCCGTCTCGCTCTCTTTCACAATCACACCGAGGGAGAGAGGCGGACACTCTTAGTGCACCCTCTCTTGCTCTTTCCCACACACACAGCAAGCACTCTACTCAGTCACTCTAGACAAACGCACACAGAACTCAACAGACTCCACGTCCTCAGACACGGAAACCCCCTTGTGGGGAACCCACACGACAGTACGTCACACCTAACACCACATCAACACTGTACGACACGCGTGCACGCGCACACGAATGACAACACAACAACTCTGAATACATACACATTAATGCCACAACCAACCACTCAATACACACATGAATGACACAACTAACAACCTCTCAAGACGCACACATCAATGACAAGACAAAGACTTGTAACTGATTCCCCACTCGCTTACCGCTTACCTTTCTACCATATCAGGTTATTCACTGGACTTGAACTGCTTAAATTTCAGTAAAAACTGGAAAAAGGGGGTGTTATAAATATTTTGACTGGTAGTGTATATGTTGTGGCATCCCAAGGGGCAGGATGAGGAAATGGCTGCCTGCCTCTGACTCTTGGGAGCTACTAAAGCCAAGAAGAATACAATTATTGTTTTGTTTGAAATACTACCTCTTCCGGATTATTTAACTGCCTATGCCCTTTGAAAAGATCCTTGAGTGTCACCCCACCCCAAGGGACACTACAATATGTATGTATGTGTGTGTGTGTGTGTGTGTGTGTGTGCGCATGTCTGTGTGTGTGTGTGTGTGCATGTGTGCAGTTTTCTAATGCAAGGGGAACAGACTGCAGTGTTGCATAACTAAAGTCTTACTCATGGGGTTATTGGCGAGCTGCTTGGGGGACAGTGTGTAGTGGGGACAGGGCAGGCTTCCAGCACACAGTATTCATATCATCACAACCTGGTCACTGGCATTACCCCAGCCCACCCCGCCACCATCGCAGCTACACCATGTGTCCTGTTTCAACTTGCATCTTTCACTTGTGTTGTGAAGGGGCACTGCGGCCTGTTCTGGCTTGTCTTTCTGTTGGTGGGTGGGGGAGTTCAGCCCCAGAGGCAACGTGGGATGGAGGGGGTTACCCTGGAGTGTTTAAGTGAGAGAGGGAGGGGGAGAGAGCAAGACTGCCATTTGTAGCACTTTAAGATTGAATGAGTACAGTGTTGAGAGGGGATTGGAATACAGTCCTCGTGCATGAGGTGAGGGTGAGTGTGAGGTCTAGGGCCAGTGGGAACCCGCATAGAGCTATCAACACCACGGTTCCGTCACGAAAGTGGGCTCCTGCCCGCTGCTTCTGTGTTCCCAGCATGCTGTGCAGCACATCCCCGGCTGCCAAACAGGAGGGCCAGAGGGGTGACCAGGAGAGCCTTGGTTTGGCGAATTCCACAGGCCTGCTGCTCCGAGTGTCCGGGCAGGTGGTGTCACCACCCTCACCAAAATCCTCACACTGTCTGCGAATTATTGATGTGAAACCACGTTGCGGTTTTTCAGCAATTAGCCCCTCATTACCAAGTCAACCGAACAGGCCTAATTAAATGCTTGGCTCTTTGTGCGCAAGCGAAGGTGACGCACAGCAGGAGTGGGACGTTAGTATTAGAGTTGTTACATGCTTTCCCATTCCCCACCTTAACCTGTCACTCAACCAAAATGTTACTTGTTACATTTTCATAAGCAGCTTGTTACAATGAACTGAACAAGTTGTGCTTTGTCATTGGCAACAACCTGCAGTGTAACCACAAACACGAGTCAAAGCCACCTGCATTAGTGGGCACTTTTGAAAATGTCCCAGAATTAACTGTGTGGGTATTGTGAGCTGTTTGGGAGCAGAAACACAGGTTTTAAAAGGCTGGAATAGCTCAGGGTTGTCTCAGATAAGGTTTAGGAGAATGATAAAAGATATGTGTGCATGTGTGTGTGTGTGTGTGTGTGTGTGTGTGTTGTATGGGTGAGGGGGTAGTGGTTTAGTGTGTATTGTTGTGTGGGTGAGGGGGCATAGTGGATTGGTGTGTGTTGTTGTGTGGGTGAGGGGGCGTAGTGGATTGGTGTGTGTGTGTGTGTGTGTGGGGGGGTTGGGGTGATTGATGTGTGTGTGTGTGTGTGTGGTGGGGGGTTGGGGTGGTTGTTTTGTTTGTGTGTGTGTGTGGATGGGTAGTGGATTGATGTGTGTGTGTGGAGGTTGGCGAGTCGGTGGGGTTATGTGTGTGTTTGCTGGTGTAGGTATATGTTCATATGCCTGTGTGTGTGTTTGTGTGCTTGTTGGTGGGAGTATTGGTGTTTTAAACCCTGTTTATAAAATATTCCTCCTCTTTTCTTCACGTCCAGAGCACTCCCCTGGACATGCTTAATCTCGCCATTAATACCGCTGACCCAACTGAAACTAAAACCTTGGCCTCTGAAAGACACAATCCATCCATTGTTTGAGGAATTGATCCTCCCGTACCTAGTTTTTGCTGCGGGATAAAGGGGTATTTCATTTCTTTCCTTTCTCTCTCTGCTGTTCTTTCAAAGGCAGGACCTTAAACAAACTCACTGTGGCCCGTTCATGACTCGTCCGTCCAGCTGAAACTCTACCCAGGGCAACCGTAAACATAGGAACAGAACTTAAAGCACAGCGGCAAGCTGTTGCCTTCCTGCCAGTCTGGCCCGTGACGCCTGCCCGCATGCTGACTCATTGTTGCAAACCAGTGATGTCATAGGGGTCAGATTCTACCTGAATTTTTGAGCCCTGATTGGCTGGACAGCCTAGCCAGTGCCACCCATTGTTACTCAGGAGATTTGTCCTCAACAGATATTTGCATTTGTTGCAAAACACACACACACACACACACACACACACACACACACACATGTGCACATGCACACTAACCGGTTTTGAGATTATCCATACACAGTGCAGTACAGAGTGTCCCAGATGGTTCTTGTTGTTTAGTGATCTTATTATAAGCTGTCATTGGCATGTTACTCTGAGCGTTTGTAGCTTTTGATGTAGACTTAGTCATTGACAATACAGGTTGCCAGAATTGCCTTTCTGCCAGTTGACTGATGAATCAACTTTTATATGCTATAGTGCTCTTTACAATTAAATTCTCATAGAGCACTTTACAGTGGACTGTTTCCTACAAGCAAATAAAAACAATTATAACTCCTGGAAATATGTGGGAAAATAAATATGAAGGTAACTGTTAAAATAAAGGAAATACCAACATAAAGCATTCTGTGTGGCTCAGTAGGTAGAGCACGGCATTGGCAACGCTTAGGTTGTGGGTTCAATTCCCACTGGGACCACATATACTGAAAAACTTATGCATTCACTACTGAATGCCGCTTTGGATAAAAGCGTCTGCTAAATGGCATATATATATATATATATATATATATATATATATATATATATAAAACACGTATCATTGACATTTTAAGCATTTAGCAGACACTCTTATCCAGAGCGAGTTACAATATGTGCATAAATACATGGTAGGAACAATCATAGTTAGCGCAAGAGATCAGTGCAGTAATACAGCGATAGACATAATAGCAGGTAGCTGCGTACCATACCTGTAACACTGGGAAGGAAACGTTTTTTTAAAAATTATTATTTGTATTTATTAAGTGGAGTAAGCAGGGGTATACAGTGTTGAGCAAGTGGGCAGTGGTGATGACAATTAGCTAGATGTACAGTGTTCAGTGGTAGTGGAGTCTGAAAAGGTGGGTTTTGAGTCTCTTGCGAAAGAGAGGGGTCAGGACAGAGAAGAGACGAGACCGCAAGGAGCGGCTGCCCCCTTCCCCCCCTGGAAAGCAGCTGAAGCAGAAGGCCAGGACTGCTGGAGCCACCCAGCTCTATTTGAATGAGCACGTCCGACACTATTGACTCTCTCCTCGCAGACTGACGTGCTCCTCTGAGGGAATTTCGGAAGGTTCCAGCTGCACGTATTGAACTGGGAAGACAGCGTGTCAGTATTCATCTACACATCTAATTAATTTCCCAGTACGCGCTCGACCTGAATGAGCTTTGCAGATAACTGTACGTACAGGAAAGAGCTGATAGCTGCTGGGTGTCAGCGTGGTGTGTGGTACATTTGATGGATTCATATTGACTTGCTCTGTTTGCAGCCCCTACTGTCACTGTCTAGGGCAGGGGTGGCCAACCAGTCAGAGACTAAGAGCCAAATTTTTTGCTGTGTTACCGCAAAGAGCCACATCACCGGGGGTGCTGAAATAAAAACCGGACACCAGTTCATTTATTTCGCGAACCGGGGGGGTAAGAGGAATAAAAAAATTGCATGAAACCAGCCCGTGGTGCAAAAAGGTTGGGGACCGCTTTTTTTCGTCTTCTGAAATTTTGCGGTGCGCGTTTGACTACCGTGAACTCACTGATATGAACGTAAGAGCCGCATGAAACCAGGCAAAGGGCATGCGGCTCGGGGCTTGGCCACCCCTGGTCTAGGGGTCTCTATTATTTTTTTCTATATACAGTATATATATATTTTTTAAATTAATTCGGATGTTTCCCAGTTTTTCTCCAAATGTGTGGCCTATTACACCCTCTATTTATTTTGATTCGCCTTCTCCACACAAATTTGCCACTTCTCTCTACAAGGCAAGCTAATTCTCCCAAGAGCAACAAACTCCTTTTCCTTCGAGACGGAATCCACCCTTCCACGTTCTGGAGACACCCTTACCCACTTCTCGGTGAACTCGTGCCGGCTCACCCTCCCCCTGGAGTGGACAGTCAAACGGTGTGGTCAGTGTGATGTCACAGTGTGTTCAGCAGCAGGGTGGTTGTACCCTTTTATTTCTCTTTGCTGGTGCTGTTCTCTGTTCAGACTGGGCAGATGGCTTTTGTGCAGATGCGGAGACTGATTTAGCACCTGTGTAAACGGGCCATGGTTCTTAAAACTCCTGTTTTGTGGAAAATTTCCTTTCTTCGTGTTATGCCAGAAATGAAGCCTCTCGCCCTTGCCACCCTCTTGTGCCAGTGAAGTGGGCCCATCTGCTGCTTGTTCCCTTTTCCATGTGTGCCAGCAACCTCCCTGGCACTCCCACGTTGGACCCCTCCCCACCTGCCCTGCCCATGCTTCTGCCCGCCGCGAAGCCCCGCCACGGTTTGGAGATGGGCGCTCTCTTTTGTTCCTCCCGTCCCTTCTTACAAAAGGCTTTTATCCAGGTGCCTGACGTTGCATTTAGAACCACACTATCACACACGCCCATCTAGATGGCCCTCTCCTTTTGTGAAGAAGGGATCACTTCTTATACATGTCTGTTCCAGTGGAATAAACACCCATGCCAGGGTTATTTATTTATTTTCTTCCCATTCAAAAATATTTTGTTGGTAACTGGAGGCCGGTCACGTTCCTCTGGCCCCCATTTTGGCTCTCTGAACCTCACAGCTCGACAGAAGGAAATGAGCAGAGCGGTTCTGGAATGTTCCGCAGTCCCTCACGTCGCTTGCGGAGAAAAACTGACAATTCTGTTAGTGTAGTCTGAGCCTATTGCTAATCGTGATACTACAGTGCTGTCTATGTGGTGACTTACAGTGCTTCGTCTCAAAAATGTCACCTTTTGTATGCCTGGTAGTAGGGATGGGACGGTATGAGATTTTGACTTAATGATAACCTTGGGAAAAAATACTGCGGTATACCATTACCACGGTATTAGCGCGTCGGCGGCGCATCTCTAAAATCTGGGTAAAAAAACAAACAGATTTTTTTTTTTACGATTCTTTTATTTTAACAGAATATTTGTTCAATATTTTTGTTAACTTTATACTGTAAAACTATTATTTTCTGAAAAATAAAACACTTCAAAATAAGCACAGCTTTGTCTGCTCCACGGTAAGTAATTACTCTTATCAACCGTAAAATGTTATGCTGTTGTTATCAGATGTTAGCTGGTTAACCTAAATTATCGGGTTCGTAGCTATCCGTGGCGCTAGCAAGCTTAGCCAGCGACGCTATCGTGGCTACGGTCTGGATATACAGCTCCGGGTTTCAGTGATCCAGCCAGCTTGCTAACGTTAAGATGTTAAGGAGCAACACTGTTCCTGTAAAGCTGGGTAGGTCTTTATTCACTTTATGCACTAAAGTGTTTAATGTCGTTGTCCTCTGTCTCAATCGCCAGGTGATTCACTTTGTAATTGTGATATCCTGGATATAATCTTCGAAAGCATACTGTAGGCTCTTCTGTCCGGTTCTATCTGAAATCTCTTTTTCTATTTTGTGGGAGCGCCATGCTGGCTCCGAAAGCTTGACTGACTTAGCAACAATAACTAAGGCGGGCGTGGTTTAGCGAAGGGTCAATTACCTTAGGTTCGTTTTCGGGGGGGGGGTCCATAGATTTTCGGCATAGCATTATTTTTATTTTTTTGCTTCTTAAAATAAAAAATACCGTAGAGCATATACCGTGGAAACGAAATGTTTGTAGTTAGTTATACCGTGGCCTGTTATACTGCGGTATACCATTATTACGGTAACCGTCCCATCCCTACCTGGTAGAGACTGGTATATGTCTGGTAGATATATCCAAACAGACTCATGGCTGTAATTTAAGCAAAGGGTGCTTCTACCAAGTACTAACTCAGCGGGTTGTGGACTAGCCCAACTTATTCTTTTTAGTTTTAATTAATGTTCAGGAATTTTGAGAAATTATATTTCACTTTGAAGTTGTAGGATAAAATGTGTAAATAAAGGTGGAAAAGTCTGATTTAATATGATTTAATTTCAGGTTGTAAGGCAACAAAAGGTGACATTTTTTAGATGGGGAGTAGACTTTAAAGGGGAGGGGCTTTCAGTCATTGGTTTTCTTTCAGAGTATTTTCTCATGTAAGTCGTAAGATAATCAGAAATCAATGCAAGCCAGAATGATAACAAATTTATATTAGTAAACATATAAAATCACTGCAGTGTCATTGGTGTCTGTTCAGAAAGCTCAAGCTTGCTGGAGAAGCTTGTTGCTCTCTCTGTCTCTCTGTGCTTTATTTGAATGACGAGAGTACTTGTGGTGCTACAGCAGTGAATACATAGATGATGACATTAGCACAAAGAGGCGGTGAAACGCAGTGCTAATCCTACGTCTGCTATCTCAGACACACACTCAGAACCTTGAAAACCGGAATTTGAACAAAATTCTCTTTTTATATGATCTCTTTCTGTCTATTTCTCTCTCTTCATCCTCCTTTATTCTTCATCTCCCTTTCTCTCTCTGCCCCTTTATTTCTCTCTTTCCCTCCCAAATCCACTTCCTCTCCCTTGCATTTTCTGGTTCTCTCCTCCTCTCTCTTATCTCTGTCCTTATCTCCCTTGCTCCTCCATTTCTTTCTCCTCCTTGCCCTTCCTCTCTGTCCCCTCATCTCTATATTTCTGCCTGTCTTTTTCCCTTCCTCCTCCTGCCTTCATCTCCCTCTCTGTCACTCTTGCTCTTGCGCTGTAGTTTTTTTTCTCAGTGTCTCTAAGGGAACAGAATGCACTGTGCATCCAAAGTCTGTGGGAGGGTGGGTAATGAGATGGCTTTCAGGCCAAAAGTGCTACCATAATCGCTGCAGAGGAACTCTGAAGCTCTCTTAGAGTGGCCATTGAGTTCTTGGTCACCTCCCTGACCAAGGCCCTTCTTGCCCGGTTATTGAGTTTGGCCGGACGGCCAGCCCTAAGAAGAGTTGTGGTGGTTCCAAACTTCTTACATTTCACAATGATGGAGCCCATTGTTCTCCTGGGTGCTTTCAATGCTTTAGCAATGTTTTTATACCCTTCCCCAGATCTATGCCTCAACACAATTCTAACTCGGAGGTCTATGGACAGTTCTTAGGACTTCATGGCTTGGTTTTTACTCTGACATGCACTGTCAACTGTGGGACCTTATATAGACAGGTGTGTGCCTTTCCAAATCATGTCCAATCAATTGAATTTACCACAGGTGGACTAGAATCAAGTTGTAGAAACATCTCAAGCAGTATCAGTGGAAACAAAATGCACCTCAGCTCACTTTTGGGTGTCATATCAAAGGGTGTGCACACTTGTGTACATATGATATTTAACATTTAGATTTTTAATAAATTAGCACAAATGTCTAAAAACCTGTTTTCACTTTGTCATTATGGGCTATTTTGTGTAGAATTTTGAGACAAAAAATGAACTTAATCTATTTTAGAATAAGTCTGTAACGCAATGAAACGTGGAGAGGGTGAAAGGGGTGTGCAGACTTTCCGGCTTGACTGTATATATTAAATATGTTTTAACATTTAAATATTTTTGGATAAAAACTCCAATCAAAAACTTTATTTCAATGTATACACAACGTAAGCACCTTGCATTGTGCCAAAAAAATGGTTTGCCTAGTGTAGTCTATCCATTTAATCCGGCCCTGACAAGGGGTGCTGTGATCTGTGGCTGTGGGAGTGAGTCAGGTCTCTTTGATAGACCATCAGTGCCAGCTGGTTTGTACCACTTCCTCGATCAGTTGGCCCTTAAAAGGTCAGTGATGCCCTGTGCCACATTGTTTGTCTCTGTATGGACACGCGTTATTGCTGAGTGCCAAAAGTTGAGAGTCATGCTTTGTGGGGTGGGAATGCACAGTTTATTGTAATGGAAATAAGTTGCATTATCTTTCTCAAAGCCCTTCAGACGTCATGCAAAGTTACAACACTGTCTCTTCTGGCTTCGGGGACTGTGCGCCCATCATACTCGGGTCAAATAAGTAAAGGAAATTCTTTAACTCTTCCAACACCTGTAAAAATGGAAAACACTCTGCAGATCCCTGAGAATTTAAAATTGTAAGGAATCTGCAGCAGATGTAATGGTGTTAATGAGGCCCTGTAAGAATTGATGTGTCTTGTACACAGATTGAAATAAAAATATATGTGTGTGTGAGGTTATTGAATGACAACAGATTCTGCTATCTCCTCCAAGCTGCATGTACTAAAGCAGTCTGACTCTGGCCAGGAGCTCGATTGCGGCATTTGGTTGTCTGCCCCAGGGGGTGGGTGGGAGGGAAAGTCAGCACGAGCTTGCCGAGGAGGAGTAGGACATTCCAGAAGAACAGGTGGGTGAAGTTCCATCTCGGATATTATATCCTCGGGGATAATAGCTCGAACCGGAGGACGGGCAGCGGGCTTGTGAGGAGAGGGCGAATCGAAATAAATAGAGGGTTGAATTGGCTACTAAATAGATTGTTTACAGTCACGTGACTGTGCTGACACACGCTCCCTCAGTTGGTGGTCAGGGAGTGAAATCATGGAGGCAACCAGCAGTACTTAGTTTATGTAAACAGTTTTGAAGCCAATGTTCGAGAGAGATATAAACTAAAGTTTGGAAAATGTGAGATCCGTATTGTATGAAAAGGAATGATTTCTCACAATAAATGAAAGATTTTCCCACTGTCAGGTCTGTGGATATAGCTAACTATTCATTCTACAGATGTTGTTTTTCTCAATCCACCACCAAATATCGAAGTACTGTTTAGTTTTTTTGGTTTATTGTGTTTATGTTACATATTGATTACAGTTACGGATGCAAACCCTAAAGTGGCCATACATGGGAGCAAGTTGTCACTTGCAGCTGTCATGGAACTGGGATTTGTGAAATTAAGGTAACATTGATTTAAGTTCAATACAAATTGTGAGCAGGCACTCTCCAGGCACACGCAGCTTTCAGGTTTGACGCAGTGCGAATCACTCGAAACAGCATTATCCATTTCAGACATTGCGCCGAGACGGCTCCCCGAACAGAGGCTGCTGTCTGCCCGCCTCACGTAGCCGGCGTTGGTAAATGTTCACCAGGGACTCGGCTTCGACCGCCATCAGTGGAGCGGCGCGGAGCCTGCAACCCATCTGAGCCAGAGAAAGCCGAGAGCGTCATGAAGTATTAACCATCGTGTAAAACAGAGGTGACTTGTCAGCCAGCCTGGGAGACCGCCTGTCCCTGCGGTTGAATTTGCGATAAGCATTGCATGCAAACCCAGGCTGACAGACATGCCAGAGACAGAGTGTACAGCAAAGAAAAAACATGTCTCCCGGGTGTCACGGTTTTACCTTGTTCAGCCGCTGGAGGGCGCTTGACCATGTGATGGTCTGTTCCATCATGTTTTGTATGAGGAATCATTGTCATTGTCATTTCCCTTATATGGTCTTTTGTCGGGGTATTTCCCGGTCACGGCCAGCTGTGGATTATCAGTGTTTATTCCGCCTACTATTCAAGGGCTGCGTTTTCATATCACAAACGCTTCTGTGTAAACCATTGTTACGCTCTAGCCGGTACTAGAACTAAGGTATTAGTTTTAGTATTAGAAGGTACTATTTAGGATCTCTTATAAAAGGGTTAGTGTTACCACTCTGTGGTTGCCGTTCTAGGAGGATTATTTCCTTTCTAGCTTTAGGTTTATTGCTAGTCACTCCGGTGGCGTTTCCTTTTCAAGATTCATTCTTTTGTTTTTGGGTTAAAAAACTCCCAGAGCTAAAGTCTCTAAAATCATTTAAGTTTCTTACCTCTTCGTTGAAGAGTCCACAACCTTTGGGTTGTTTTGTTTTATTATTATTATCTTTATGCCCGGAGTTTCTTTTTCTTTGTCCATCCATTTTTTCCCCTGCTCCCTCATCTGTTCGCAGACTTAGTGGCTGACTATCCGTAGTTAGCTTTTAGATATTCGTGACATCTGCGAGTGGCTCTTCCATCCTCGACCCAGGATCTACACCGGGAGTCCTTTCTGTACGTTTGTAGTTATGGCCTTGCATTTACGTTTAGTGCGTAAACAGGAGCTGTGGTTTCTCATTCCTAAATAATGAAGTATATATATTTTTTTTATGATTACATATAGCACATTTCAATATCTGGTTCACAGGGGCATTCCACTCAACAAAGCACTGTGGAATGTCCTTCTTTGCACACTGTACCTGGAGTTTCATAATGTTAAACAGGAGTGAGCCAAACCATTGTGCTTTATCTGAGACTGTATTCCATACCAGTGGGGATGTTGAATGTCCTTCAAGCCTTGAATAGCCTAGTGCGCATACTGGGCCCTTAGCCATACCAATGGCATACGATTGACTAAAGAGTCTGGAAAACGTTGTCATTTCGTAATTAACAGAGGGTTTGACTTCATGTATTAAAACAAATCATAACTCATTTCTCTTGCAAGACCAAGACCACCCCCCCATCATAGTTATGTGTTATCCAAAAATGGGGGTTATGCAAAAAAGGGCTTTACCAGGCACAGTAGGTACTTAGCTGTGCTAATGTAACACAGGTCAGGCTGAAAGTTATGTAAAAGCACCTGGTAGGTGTGCTGTAAAAACGCAGGCATGCTGGAAGCGTGGGTGTTGAGTGTTGCACTTGTTTCTCCCGCAGCGATTAAAGTGAACTGTCTGGGCTCCTGTGGCGTCTCCAACAAGATGAACGACACGACGTGGGCTGTGGAGGAGCAGTACTTCAGCAGCACACTGGCAGTGGCTGACAAAGGTCAGTGTCCTGGCCAACTATGGAGGGAGATTGCCCCCCATACACACACACGCACACACTCACACACATGCGTGTCCTTAACACAGCGTTCAGCCCTTTCGCACAAAAAATGCCATTCACTCAGGGTGGCTTTACCTGAAAGACCGAAACTGGTTCTGTGGGCTTTCATTTGACCCCCTCCTGCAAGGTTAACACCCTCAAGGTTAATATTTAATTCCTCGCAGTGGGCTGGATGTTTAAAAATTCATTAAAAAAACTACTTAAAATGTCTGCCTCCTTTTCCTTTCCTTTCCTAACAGGGTGATGTCTGAGCTTCCTGCACTTTGGGTCTTGTGACACATGTATAGGGACTTATGGCGGTCACTCAGTTTATGTATGAAATAGCTGATATGTGTTAGAGCTTATAACATGCCACTCTCGTATGAGTGAACTGCATTGAGCAAAAATATCTATTCAACTGTCAGGACCTTTCGCGAGGGCCACATGATATCATGTCATGTGTATCATTCAAGCGCTATGATTGGCCAGGCATCTATTCTCTCGTGAGTGCGGCGGTGTTATTGAATCTTCTGATGAAGTCCTGCTGACAAAAAACAATTGAGTCTGAGCGCGGAGTGCCGACACCTGAGGTAAGAAACATTCGTTTTTTTTCGTTGGCTCAGGCTGGCTATAGTTTTGGGCATATTTAGCTATGTAGGTTATGTTGTCTTTTAGCCAAAGTTATGTCAGCGCTGTTTCTCATGCTAACTAGCACTAGCTAGATTAGCTTATTAGCTACGCTAGCTAGCCCTGAGTGTCGCAGAAGAAGTGTACATGTTGCTAACGTTAGGTCATCATGACGTTTACCTAACAGCATAAAGTTAATTCAACTATGCATTGATTTTCAGAATCGAATGAGGGAGTTTGAGGAAAGTGACGCCCTCATTGTCAAAGAACTGGATGCAGGGTGCAAGAGCAGCTGGAAGTGGTCCTGGTTAAAGCTAGATTCCACTATACAGATTAAGTCAGTCTGTATTAAGTTTGTTTTTCATTGTTGTGTTGTGTTAACGTTGCAATAAATTTTTCTCGCATATAAACGAATTGGTCTCAGCTTCTTTTCGCGCAGCGCACTTCCCCCGAATCTGTGGGTCTGATGCTGAAATTGACTATAAATTCATCTTTTAAAGCTGATCTTTAAAAAAAAATCTTTCCTCTCTTTTTTCACCATTTTGTGTTTGCATCCCTGTTATAAGCTCTTATATGCTTCTGGGTGTTGTCTTGCAGATAGTGACTGATCTGGACTGGATCACTCCACTTCCTGTCCTAGTACTGACACCACTAAAAAATAATAAAAACCAAGAATTGAGGCAATACCCCAGCTAACAATTTTTGGTTCTCAGAACATTTCCTTCTGTGTTATCTTTGACCATTGCAGGAACGGCCTTAGAACGTTATTCAGTTATTCCAGTTAACAAAATTCTTTAAAATGTCATTAATGTTAATTTGACCAGGAATCTGACCAGTGTTAAAACAATCTACCATGATAATACTTTCATTCCTAAACATTTGACACATGTCTTCCGTGATGTTTCTCTTATGACTAAACTGATAAACGACCAGGGAACGTTGCCTGTAAGTGTGTATGGAACATGCCTGGGATGTTTTTCTGTGACTTTGACAGAATTTGTTTGGCACAAAATGTTCAGGGAACACAAAGAGACTCCTTACTCGGGTAACTTCAAAGAACTAGCCCCAAATATGGGGATCTAGAGCACACACAGCTTAAATGCTGTCTACTATGTTTATTGAACAGACATATACGACACTGACATTCTGGTACCTCTGACGCCTCCCTCAGAGTGTTAGCTAAAACAGTACAGAAAAAACCCTGGTCTCCTCTCGGTGAGGAGCTTGATTTCAGGCCGGGAGTAATGTGTAATGCATTCAACCTGAGGAGCCATGTCTCTGACCCCTCACCACCTCCCTCGTAAAGTCCTTGTTAATGTACAACGTGTGACTGAGGAGCCATGTCTCTCCCCCGCTCGTAAAGTCCTTGTTAATGTACAACGTGAGACCTTTCATCACAGAGGCCCGTTCTCCGTCTCGGCGGAGCAGATGCGCTGGGTAATTACTCTCACCTGAGCCCCGGACCAAGGCCTGATGAAGAAGCAAGCATGTATCCCTGCCCATACCACGGAGCCCCTACGGTCTGCCCGTCCGCGCCAGCCTCTTATCAGCACTCTCTGGCCATGCGGACATTTTGTATAAGAGTTTGCGCCCCATTGATAGGGCCTCACAATGTGCCTCTCCAGCCCCTCCCCCACCTCAGCATGTACAGGGATGGAGTGCAGTGAGAGACCCCTGTTTTGCGGTGTGATACAGAGCTGTGAATCTCTCACACAGCGGGATCACCAGTGAGAGTACAAGAGGCTATGGTCCTTTCATTCTGCGCCTGTGTAATTCTGCGATACTGACAGTGATTCAGTGAAACTGACAAATTTATTCTTTGATAATTCTGTGAAAAAATGTGCTGACTGATTTTTCAAGAAAATACTGTTCCAAAATTCAGAGGCATTTTTGAACTAAGAACTGCTGATGCCATGTATTATTTTTCTCAAACACATGTATTTCTTTAGGCCTTCTTCATTAGCTGGGAAAGTCACTACATCATCAGCTTAGTAACATAAACATAAATACTGTGGAGACACCCTTCGCTGCAATGCTTTAGTAAACGTGCTGGCGACAGTCTTTTAGGGCATCTCCTTGTTATTCATAGATAATAATTAATAAAAAATGAGTGAAAAGGCCAATTTAATAAAGCTGTTTTTAATTGAAATACACTGTGCAAGTGTGATTTTGAATCTTTGGTAGATATTTTTTTTCTTCTTTTTTTAAAATTAAATTTGTTTCTGATTTTATCCCATTTTCTCCCAATTTGGTAGCCAATTAGACCCGCTATTTTTACGTCAATCCCCCCCTAGTAATGTGAGTTCGCTGCCGTAGTCCTGCGACCGGTAGTGACAAGGCGAAGTGACGCCTCTTCCGAGACGTCACTCGCCAGCCGTCGACCGAACCCCGGTACTTACAGGGCCACTCTTATACGCAGCGAACGTCACGTCGGCTTCCCTCCCCCCTCCCTGGGGCGGACAGCCAATCGCTGCCCCCTGGTGGCACTCCCGGCCAAAGCCGACACTTGGAGAGACGGGGAATTGAACCCCGGTCTCCGTGGCCAGCGTCGGACGTTGTAACCACTGGACCACATGGGAGGCCCAGATATTTTTTTCTTCTAACATACGATTACTCTTCCAAAGAGCAGTGCCAAAGAGCGCCATGAATTGAATGCCATTACCTGAACAAGTGTGCCACATTTTTTACCACTCTGCTAAAAAAGAGGGAAGTTGGGGCTCAACGCTGGCCATGAGACTGCCAGTGGGAGAGGCCTCTGGGTCTGTGTAACCTGGATTCTAGACACTCTGGGTCAATTGCAGTGAACTTAGCAGGAGCTTAAAGCCCTGATTTAAACCACTAGACCTTATTTCTAGGATAAGGAGTAGCTTTTCCAGTTTAAATCAAGTTCTGTGGTCGAGTGGTTTAAACCTGAGGTTCACAGTCCTGCTAAGTACAGTGCAATCTACCCTCTATCTCTAGAGCACCTAACCAGGGAAATGACAGCTTGTGAGATTTGTTTCCATAGTTCATAGTACGGTTAGGATCCTGAAATGAGGCTAATGTTGAGGCCCAAATGGTGTGCCGTCATCCTGAGATGCATTCCTCAGTACAGTGCTACTGCTGTTACTGTTTACTATCACCAGAAAAATGTGCTGCGGTCTGAGACCTGCCGGTGTTGGCTGTGTGTGTGGCTCACTCTCACTCCATGTCTCTGTCAGTTTGTCTATATGTGTGTATGTATGTGTGCGTGTGTGTGTGTGTGTGTGTCTGTATCAGTGCGTGTTTACGTGTTGTTATTTTTGTGTCCCTGTTTGTGTATATGTGTATCTGTCTGTGTGTCTCTATGTCTCAATGTGTGTGTGTTTGTGTCTCTCTCTGTGTCCTTGTTTGTGTATGTGTGTATCTGTGTACGTGCATGTTTGTGTATGTGCATGTGAATGTGTGTGTGTGTGTGTGTGTGTCTGTGTCCCTGTTGATTCTGTATTTTAAGAAATTACTTAAACTATTCCGTTCTGTTTCTGTGGCATAAACAACCTTTTTTTCCGAAAGGGAATATGAACTGTAAATAAGCTTCATTCATTCATTCATTCAAGAGTCCTATCCATTTCTTAATGTCAGATTAAATATCGGGAAGTTTTTTCAGGGTTGCCATGGTAACCCTTATACCACATATCTATCCCTACGGTCTCCGATATAGTTGTAGACACGTGTGATCGTGCATCGTGGTATTCTCCTGAAATATGACAAAATTACACCACTGCAACACGTTTTCCTTTCCTCTGCTTCCTTACACTGCATGTTCTACTTGTATTTATTCTAAAGGCACTGGAATGAGTGCCAGTGTACATTTTATTTATTTTAATTCATATGTAACCAGACGGGTCAACTGAGAACTTGGTTCTCTTTTGCTGTGATAATCTGGGGATTCAGAGTGGATGTCGCACCCAATGCCGAAGGATTGTGCAAACAATCAGATGTGCCAACAATGTACAAAACATTTCTTTTTTACATTTTGTGTGTAAGTACAAAAGTCAGCCACAGTTTTCCTACATTTTAAAACCAAGAACGTAACTGCTGCCTTTAAAAAAAACTATACAAATCAATACAGTGATAATATTTAATAATACTTGCTAAGGTGTTTACCATTGGCCATGTATCTGTGTGTTTACGCTGACCGCTTACCTTGTGCAGGTCATGGGCACAGATATGCATGGGATCTGGTTCTCCTGCTTTATTCCCTCATTATCATTCATGGTGAGCGGTCATAACACAGCCTGATTGGCTTGCGGGTGTGATTTACATATGCAAATTCTGCCACCCCTCCCCCTGGTGCATAATCACAGGCGTGATGGTGGCCAGAGGCTGATATGGAAAAGGTTTCCACTGATTATGGTCTGCTGGGCTCTGCATAGTGGAATGTCATCGAGAACAGGTTTTTCCAGCCTTGTTGAGAGGTAGGGAGGGACTAGGGAGGGAGAAAGGGAGAGATGAAGGCCCTGATGTAGGGAAACCTGAATCCAAGTGTTGGGTTTTTGTAGAAGGCGCATACTAGGACGCACCTCTGTGATAAGCAGGAAGTGCAGGGAGAGAGGCTTCCTGTGCCTCTGATTGGGTTTCTTGTACACATTTATTTCTGGGAAAAACAACTACCAAATTCAAGCTGGTACCATAACCAGTAGAAGGTCAGACAAATTCACCACAGATGCTGTTTACGTTCAAAGTGGCCTGATCGTGCCACAAGTGTGTAAAAAAAAATCTCTGGGTGTATTTGATTTTATATTGTTTAATTCTGCTGTTTATACATTAATTTCCCATGAAGTATCTATCTACACTATATGGCCAAAAGTCAGTGGACACCTGACCATCACACCTATATGAGCTTGTTGGACATCCCATTCTAAATCCATGGGCATTAATATGGAGTTGGACCCCCCTTTGCGGCTATGACAGTTGCCACTCTTCTGGGAAGGCTTTCCACAAGATGTTGGAGTGTGTCTGTGGGAATGTGTGCCCATTCAGCCAAAAGAGCATCTGTGAGGTCAGGCACTGATGTTGGACGAGAAGGCCTGGCTCGCAATCGGCGTTCTAATTCCTCCCAAAGGTGTTCAGTGGGGTTGAGGTCAGGGCTCTGTGCAGGCCAATCGAGTTCCTCCACACCAAACTCATCTAACCATGTCTTTATGGACCTCGCTTTGTGCACAGGGGCACAGTAATGCTGGACCAGCAAAGGGCCTTCCCCAAACTGTTGCCACAAAGTTGGAAGTGCCCAATTGGCTAAGATGTCTTCGTATCCTGTAGCATTAAGAATACCCTTCACTGGAACTAAGGGGCCTATTCCAAACCCTGAGAAACAGCCCGAGACCATTAGCCCTCCTCCACCAAACTTTACAGTAGGCACTATGCATTCCGGAAGGTAGCGTTCTCCTGGCATCCGCCAAACCCAGATTCGTCCATCAGACTGCCAGATAGTGAAGTGTGATTCATCACTCCAAAGTACACGTTTCACATTGCGGCGTGCTTTACACCACTACAGCCGACGCTTGGCTTATGTGAGGCTTGTGTGCAGTTGCTCGGCCATGGAAACCCATTCCATGAAGCTCCCAACGCACAGTTCTTGTGCTGATGGTGCTTCCAGAGCAGTGGCGGGCCGTGCATTTCACACCTAGGCCTTCAGTAGTGTTCCATCTGAATCAATCCACCCCTCAATAACTATTTTATGGCTATAAAAGCCATCTTATTGTTATGTTTTGAGTGTCTGTTCGGTTTGTTTTTGCACTTTGTTTATTTATCTTTCTTCAGTCATGTTTCATTCTCGTTCTGTCATGCACTTCGGGAAATTCTATGTTTCGGTTTTTCCGTCTTAGTTTCTAATCTCGTTTTACTTCCTTCTTACTTTCTAATTACACTTTGTATATATTAGTTAGATGTATATAGTACTAACCAACTAATCTACTAACATTAGGGATTTAGATTAAGTTACTAACACTACTAATCACTAAAGTAATTATCTCACGCTTCTAACTATCGCTGTCATTCACTCTCGTCCTATCTCTGTACGCTTCTCACGTTCCGCTTTATTCGCACGCAGATTTCTTTATGCGTTCCTCCTCCTCCCTAAAAAACCGAAACATAGAATTTCCCGAAGTGCATGACAAGACAAGGAGAGGAACTCGAACAGGAACAATGACAGACGTGGAACAGAACGAGAATGAAACATGACTGAAGAAAGATAAATAAACAAAGTGCAAAAACAAACCGTTGCACAAAGACACCCGTTGCCGTTGCATCGAAGATAGATAACTCGTGTATCCAGAATAAATGCCTTTACTGAAGAAACAAACCCGGGGTGCTACAGCTGTGACACACATAAAAAATCATCAATAATAACCTCATAAAATTGCAATATTATTTAGGAAAATAGCAACATTTTACTCACCAAAAATCCTTATTATTTGTACACAAAATCCATCCCCTTTCTTTCCTCAAAAGAGTTCAATTACTCTGTCGTACAGATTATCCGTGTGTTTCAGTTCCATCAAGAAGTCATTTTCTATCGCCATCGAAGCTAATGCTGAAAGTCGAGCCTGCCCTGTCGTATTTCTGGCATAAGTTTTAATTCGCTTTAGGGCTGAAAATGTCCGCTCAAATGTCTGAATCACAGACTGATGTTAATTATATTTTGTCCATGAATACTTATTAAATAATTCCAAATGGTCTGTCCGCTTCCTTTCATAGCTTTTCCCCTGATTGCGCTGATTCCAGACGTGTATTTTCATATTAAAGCATTTAACCAATCACATTACATCATAGTCAGACACTCTCTGACTATCCAATCAAAGGGTGTGAATACGCTGACGTTACCTAGGCCTTCTAGAAGGCCTTCGTGTCCCCAACTCAAAATCTGATTGGTTGAAGCAACAGTTTGATCAACACTTATTTTATGCTACAGGGCCTGCAGAACTGATTGTGAAGGCCTCCAGGCAGATTTCTTTGACCCTGGCAACAAATGATGGCTGAAATGTGATTGGTTAAATGCTTTAATATGAAAATACACGTCTGGAAGCAGCGCAACCAGAAAAGCTATGAAAGGAAGCGGACAGACCATTTGGAATGATTTAATAAGTATTAATGGAAAAAATATAATTAACATCAGTCTGTGATTCAGATATTTTTTAGGCCAGCAGAGAAGGCCTTGCAGGCCCTGACGGCCCACCACTGTTCCAGAGGCAGTTTGGTACTCTGTAGTGAGTGATGCACCAGATGATAGGCGATTTTTACGTGCTCAGCACTCGTCAGCCCCGCTCTGTGAGTTTGCGTGGTTTACCACTTCGTGGACGAGCTGTTGTTGCTCCTAGGCGCTTCCACTTCACAATAATAGCACTTTCAGTTGACCGGGGCACATCTAGTAGGGCAGAAATTTCACGAACTGACTTGTGGCAAAGGTGGCATCCTATGACAGTGGCGCATTTAAAGTCACTGAGCTCTTTACGAACCATTCTGAATTTTAAATGTTTGTCTGTGGAGATTATGTGTTGCACCTGTTGGCAATGGGTGTGGCTGAAACACCTGAACTCAATAATTAGTAGGGGTGTCCACTGACTTTTGGCCATATAGTGTATGTGTGTGTCTAAGAGTGTGTGTGTGTGTGTGTGTGTGTGTGTGTGTGTGTGTGTGTGTGTGTGTGTGTGTGTGTGTGTGTGTGTGTGTGTGTGTGTGTGTGTGTGTGTGTGTGTGTGTGTATCTGTGAGTGCATGTGTGTGTCTGTGAGTGTATGTGTGTGTGAGGATAAAAAGCTGGAGAAAGCACACAGCAGGCTCTTCCCTGAACTCAGGGCTGTGTTAACATTAGCGGAGCGATAGCCGTGCTGCTTTTCCTCGACCCACCCCAGCTGTAGGTGGGCTGTACCTGAGGAAAGGCTAGCTGGCCTGGGTGGTTCACCGGCGTATGACAGCAGGCTTGGCCTGGAGCCCAGACCAACCAAATGGAAGAAGTCATTAGGTAAAATTTCAACAGCCAAAAACACATTTGCTTAAGCTCCATCATTCATAATTTCACCTCCTGCAGAATGGAGCGGTCTGGCGGGTGTGTATGATCCTGATTTACGGTGTGTCCCTACCGCCTGTGACCTTAAAAGCCGAATGTTGGCTTCCTCTTTCCTCTGTCCCTCTGACGTCTCCAAGTTTAGATTAAATTCATCTGATTTAATCTGCACACAAGGTTTTATTGCTTAGGCATATTGCTTCTTGTCTAATTACTCATCGCATCGCAAAGACTCATTGTTCCCAAGACAAACCACACCTCTTCCTTCACACCACGCCCCACCCACCAGCAGACAAAAAAAAACATGTTTATTTGATTACTGTGATTTTTTGTGTAGCACAATATCACTAATGTTATGAGACCTTCTGTCACCTATCGAACATCAAATGCAGGACACATGATTCAAACTAACCACCTGCTGTGTCTCGTCTGTGTGCACGTGTCCGTCTGTCTGTTTGTCCGTCTGTCTGTTGGTTTCTCAGGCACTCTGGCACAGGGGGAACACAGCTTCCCCTTCCAGTTTCTGATCCCAGGTAAGACGGCCAAGCCATTACTCCCAGCACACCAGTGAATCTTTTACCCATAGGTGCATTGTGGGTATGTTTGCCAAGATATAGTAGTGTGATAAGCCAAAGGTTTTGTCTAGACTTTTGTCTTGACCAGGCTAGCATTAACCGATTGTTATTATTATTATTATTATTATTATTATTATTATTATTATTATTATTATTTTATTTATTTGCTCAAAAAATAGAGGAGCAGCCTATGAAATAAAGACAATATATACGCACATGGACATGTATGTACGCTATATGTAAAAGCCATCATTTGTTCACCATATTGTTAATAAATATTCCTGTTTGAACACATACTTAATTTTCGACACTGGGCTTTTTTGAGAGTGCAATAAACAGTTGGCTTTATTTCATACCAGTCTGCTTCAACATTTTCTCCACAATCACATTCTGAAATGTTGTTGTAAACAGCCTAAATATTTCCACTGCTTTACCAGTGATCTTTTGCTGGCTCAGCAGTCGTGCGTATCCACAGTAACCATTTGCACAGCTTGCATTTAAAAAGAATTGTGCAGCTGGGTATTTACTGAAGGGACTACTGGAGGTTGAGTAGCTGCAGTGCCCCACCTGGGATTCAAACCTGCAACACACCGGTTTTGTTCCTGCTGCACCGTTCTGCTTCCCGTAATTTAGACCTGAGCATGATTGCGCCTGAATCACGAATCCCCATGTGTCAGAGCCTGTGTGTACGCACACAGGACTGCACCAGAGTGTGTCCTCATATGGGATCTGTTTTTAACCCAGGCACAGCGCCCTCTGCAAGTCAGCGGCTCACTTTGTTCAGGGGTTTCATTACATTACATTACATTACATTACATTTACAGGCATTTAGCAGACGCTCTTATCCAGAGCGACTGACACAGTTTACATTTCTTTACATACAATCCATTTATACAGCTGGATATTTTACTGAAGCAATTCAGGTTAAGTACCTTGCCCAAGGGTACAATGGCAGTGCCCCACCTGGGATCAAACCTGCAACCTTTGCGTTACAAGCCCAGTTCCTTAACCATTATGCGAACACTGCCACACTGTTTCGGGAGGGGGAGAGCACATCCATGGTGTCCCGCGGCGCTGGGTGTTACTGTGACAACGCATGAGGCGCTGGTCTGAGGCTGCTGTCGCCAGGCAGCTCTGAGCCCTCCAGGCCCTCGTGCTGTGATTGGCCAGGCCAGCGCTGAGCGACGACAGTGTTTCAGCTGGGAGCAGTGGGGGAGCAGCGAGCGCGCTGTAATCCAGACACAGCGCTAAGCTGACTGAGTAAAGGCACTTAATGACCCTGCACGCCTGTCTCCTTCTCCGTCTCTCTGTGCTCAGAGTGTTTTTATTTTTCAATAATACATTTCTTTTTTATTGAAAAGAAAAAAACAAAAAATTTGAATTTTGTCTTTTGCCATCAGGCTCTGAAAGTGCCTCGCCTCTGGAGCCACCTCCTGTCAGCCCGCTTCTTCTGTTTATTTGTTTTTTCCTTCCTTTGTTCTTAATCATGTGTCCCGAGGAGGGATTACTGCTACAGTACCTCATCACGTTGTGGGGGAGATTTCACTGAAGGTGCTGGCGGCCAGGATCGTGCCATATTCATAACAGTAACAGTGTGGGTATACATCGGGGAGTGAAAGAGCGTTGTGTCAATATGAATTTCCAGTTGGATAGGAATCCCTCCGTTTGGGTTGTTAATGTTACCATAGTGACAGTAAGCGTCTAAAACGGGATGTAGACCACCAGTCTGTCTCCTCCCATTGGAGTCAAAATGGTGATGAGTCCCCCTCCTCTGCCATCATTCTCCATCTTTCTCCCCACCTTCCCCCTATTCTCTCCCCACCCATGTGCCTCCCTTTCCTTCCTTTCATCATCTTGCCTCTGTCCTTCCCCCCCCTTTCTCCCACCGCCTCCTGTTTTCTTCCTCCCCATAACCACAGTAATGACATGAGCCTCTTTCCCATCTCATCTCTGTACCTCGCTCTCCCACGACACTCCCTAAACACCCCCTCTCTCCCTCTCCCCTTCATTTTTCTTTATCCCTGTCCCTCTCCCTATCCTCTCTATTTTCATCCCCCTCTCTCCTCTATCTCTCCCTCTCCTCTTCCTTATTCTATTTCCCTGTCTCTCCCACTCCATGTGTCTCTCCCTCTCTCCTCTCCTCTCCTGTTTTCTGTGGCGCCAGCAGAATCACTTCCTCTTGAAGCCCTGGAAGGGTGCAGCGCTCCAGTGCAGAGGGAGGCTCAGATCAGATCAGTATAATGACCACTTGGCCTTTCCGATGGTTCTGTCCCCGGCCTCTGTTGGCGCATTCTCTGTTTTTTTTTCCCACCCACGCGCTGACTGGATGAAAAAACAGCCTAATCACTCTTATCTCAGCCTTTTCTGTTCCTGTTTGCCTTTTAAGCAGAGCATTTCTAACCACTGGCTGATAACCGGCCAGCCAACCTCTCTCAAACCTGCTGGCCGATGTTCTAAAATGATGTGGTGCCTTTGATTATTTACAAATGTGCAATAGCACTCAATAGGACTACAAACATGTTATTTTTGGGCGAATGGAGCATGGTGAATCTGTACAATATGAACACCAATCTGGTCACACACATTGCGTATCTCCATAAAGTGCAACTATTTCTCAGGTAGAATAATTTCCTTATTTGTTCACACTTAATGGCACAGTTTTAGTCCTTTCTTAAGTTCATGGGTTTGTGCTTCATGCTCTTGAGCGATATTGCTTTATGGTGCCTCTTATGCTGCGTGCGGCTAGTGACCCCTATCATGTTTATGAGACTGAAGCAGACGTGGCTCAAATACGTATTTGAAATTTCTGAACACTTGCCATTCACTGAGAATTTTTGATGAAACAAGCATTACAATCATTATTTTTTTTTAATATATGTATTTTCTGTTTATGCTTTTATTCCCTATTTTTCTCCCTATTTTTAGTTAACAATTATACCCTCTTTTTCATGTCAATTATCCCCCCTCATTTGAGAGGTCGCTGCCGTAGTCCTGAGACCGGTAGTGGGTGCTGTACCGCCTCCTCCGAGTCGGCATCTTCCACAGTCACCATAACACAGAGGACCACTCCTATGTGAGCTCATATCGGCTTCCCTCCCCCCTCCCTGGCGCAGACAGCCAATTGTCGCCCCCTAGTGGCACTCCAGGTCAGAGCCGAACTGGCGCGACCTGGTGGACTCGAACCCCAGTCGCAGTGGGCAGTGTCGAATGTTCTTACCGCTACATCACTCGGGAGGCCCTCCGTACAATCATTATTAAAGAAAAATATTGTCATGAACAGTGGTGAAAATAGATGCTTCTTTTCATTTTGTCAGTTTGCTGGTGTCTAAAGAGTTAAAGTTTTGGTAGTTATTTGACCCAGGTCTGGACTGAAGAGGCTTGATCCCTCCCTCCCCTCTGCTCTCATCTGTCCAGCCTCAGCCCCAACCTCCTTTGAAGGCCCCTTCGGAAAGATCACGTATAGAGTGAGAGCAGTCATAGACACGTCTCGCTTCTCTAAGGACTACAAGGCCCAGAAGCCGTTCTACCTGCTCAATCTCCTCAACCTCAACGAAGTTCCCGAAATAGAGGTGAGCAGGACCAGAGTCCCAGAGTGGCCACAGCCCCATTTGATCTCCTCACAAAGACTTCTCCCATTAGCACAGGGGTGGGCAACGAGGGACGATCTGTTTTTCCGATTTCATTCCAACCTCTGTTCTAAATTATTTAATTAGCCCAAATTTACATGATCTGATATGGTTTGATAGTGAAGAGGTACAGCTGCAGACTGCACACCCTTGGTGAAAGCATTTGATTGTGGTCTGACATAGGAGCGGACCAGCATTGGTGTACACAGCTGTTTAGAAAGTTAGGCCATAATAATTGGTTGGAACAGAAACAGGTGTGGAGACACTTTAGCCAATCAATGACTTAAATGAATCACTTAAATGCTGAAACACATCGAAAGCTAGTCTGACACCTCTGATTTGGCAGATGCTGTTTTTGGGGGTTTGTTTCAGATTTGTTCATGTTTTTATCCCAATTTGGTGGCCAATTGTACCCTCTACTGATTCAATTCCCCCTCCACCACCACCATGAGCCCGCGGCCTGCAACTACGGGACCAGCCGCTACACTGGGATTGGTAGTGACTAGGGCAAGCAAACCGGAACCCCACTGAGCCATCGACCGTGAATCCGATACACGCAGGGAAGTTTTGTGTACCTGCGGCGAGCTCATGCCGGCTTCCCTCCCCCCTCCCCCTGGGCGGGACTCCCCTGGCCAGAGCTCGGCTGGCACAGCTGGGGAGTCAAACCTCAGCCACAGTGGGCAACCTGCATTCCGGGCTTTTAGAGGGTGAAACACAGCCGAGTCCCGCCAGCAGATGCACTTATCCCACAGTGCATATTTCAAGACGAACACCTTACTACTGCTAGTGTGGATACATAGGTGTAAACATGTTGTTACAGTCTCATAGGGAAGGGCATTTACATTTGCATTTACGGCATTTAGCAGACGCTCTTATCCAGAGCGGCTTACACAGTTTTACATTTCTTTTACATACAATCCATTTATACAGCTGGATATTTACTGAAGTAATTCAGGTTAAGTGCCTTTAGCTCAAAGGTACAACAGCAGTGCCCCACCTGGGAATTAAACCTGTAACCTCTGAGTTACAAGACAAGCTCCCTAACCATTACGCTACACTAGGCTACGGGCCATATTAATAAGAGCTGTAATATTAAGGATGATTTGCAGCCATAGTAAAGAAGTGGCTGAAGATCAGCAAATCTAAGATGCTCATTAGAAATTGTATTAGCTGGATAACCCCCTTGAGATGCAGCGTCAATGGACCCAAGATGCGGCTGGGCAATATACCGAAAATTTACAGATACCAACACAATAGATCCCTTATGTTTCGGTGACAGACGACATTCCTCCAGTGCAAGCAACTTTCATCTATGCCTTTCATTTTAGCCAATAACATCTGTATTCCGTGTGTGACTGAGCACCGTTTCATCTCACCTGCTCCTCAAACCAAAAGTAGCCAAGCCTAGCTAGCCTACAACAATCACTCATCCTCAAATGACTGTGTGCACGCCGTAAATGTAAAAAGGACAAATGCGAGTGCTGAACCCACCTCAGATAGTGGAAATGACGACTCAAATGAAGATGAAGCTGGTACCGAAAAAAATTATTATTGTTGCATTTGTTGTTACCGAGATAAATGTTACAATATATTGTGGTATGAATTTTTGGTCATATCGCCCAGCCCTTAGTTGATGGACCCAGCTTTCATTTTTTTCCCCCTGAAAAAGTGTGAATGAAAACCAGAGGGTGCCCTGTTATATTCCACAGCATTGTGTTGTCTTCTGTCTGGGGGTCCAGTCCACGACACACAGGCACTTCCCTGCCACAGAGACATAAAGATATTAATTCAAACCGGGAGTTTGGGAAAGAAACTAGGTCTCTCTCTCTCTATTTGTTTCTCATTCACCTTTCTCTTCCTCCATGTTGTCGGTCTCTCCTCAGCAACCCAGCTCAGCGGTGATGACGCGGAAGTTCACCTACCTGCTGGTGAAGACGGGGATCCTCATGCTGAAGGCCCGGAGCGATCTGCGGGGATACACCCCCGGCCAGGTCATCAGGCTGGCCACCGAGATCCACAACAAGTCTGGCAAGGACACAGGCTGCGTGCTGGCCAGCCTGATACAGGTGATTAATTATGTTCATTTCGAAAGATTCGGCCATCACGCTCACCTGGCTTACGGATTCAAGAATTCTAAATCTTCTCTGAATCACTACATAGTATAGTTTTGAGATATTAAACTTTATAGCATCCCATAGATTTTGTATTCCATCTACAGTATGTCAGTTTTAACATGTTTAAAAAGTTATCTCAGCTATTTAAGCTGTTGCACAGCAAAAAGACACAACAAAGAGCATTCCCATGTTACAAACACATTTCTTTACAAAAATGTCATACTTCTATAAGCTCTTGAGTTACATTTATTTGTTTTGTAGATGCTTTTGTCCAAAGTGACTTCCAAGGCCAAACAATACCCAGTGTGCCTCAGCCATAAGGCAATGAAAGGAGATATTCAGTGCACGAATGCTTGACACAATGCTCTTAGTGCTAATCAATATTATAGTGCAGTCAATCAAAATGAGCTTGATTAGAATCACGTTATAGTGCTTAAGCTTCTGGATAGAACTAGCTAAGTCATTGTATGGAAACGTCACGGAAGTATAATGTTTAAAATTTGAAGTAAGTAGTGTATGCGCCTCTTAGGTAACGTATCACTGACTCTGCAGAACGAATTACCTAGGAAAATGTGCAGTGTTATCAGATACATAACTACTTCCTTTTGGCAAATAATTCACGGGAAACAAAATTGCCCTTTTACAGTGTCATTCTCCCTTTTTGTGCGTATTGCTCAATGGTTCCAGTAATTGAGTTCATAGATGTCACTATGATTGCAGTAATCTCACCAAGCACTTTACTTTTTAATGAAGAGAGTGATACCATGAAATCACATCTTGGTTTCTTTTAAGATTTAAGGGACTAAATTGAGGTAGTCATGCTTCCTTCCCTTAAAAGAAGGTGCTTAATTCTAAATAAGTGTAATTTTTTCCATAATGTTGCCATGTGATTATTGCCTTTTATTATTATTGAAAATACTGTCTCCAGGATTTCTGCTCACAGCCCCGATTAAACACATGCAATTCCTCAAATCTTCGCAGACGCACCATGATAAAAAAACATTAAAAAGTCAAAGATGAAAAGATGATAAAATCTTTTATAATTAGTGCTCCATGATGCATGTCTAATTAGAGGGTTTGTGGGTCAGACTGTCTGGACCTCTCCCGTTTCTGTGTCTCTGTACATGGCCATACGACATCTACTTTCTCCCCCCCACCGAGCAGAAAGTGACATACAAGACCAAGCGGGCGATCTACGACCTGCGGACAATCGCGGAAGTGGAGGGGGCCGGGGTCAAGGCAGGGAAGCACGCCGAGTGGAAGGAGCAGATTATCGTTCCACCCCTCCCCCAATCGGTCCTCGCCGGCTGCAGCCTCATCGAGATCGACTACTTCATCCAGGTCAGAGCAAGTTTGTCTGGGTAGCTTCTGAATGGGCAAAGGAGGACTCGATATGGATTTATGACACATTTGTGAATGCCTCTGCTCGTTGTAGTTTGGGAAACCACAGTGTAAACTTTGCCCCCCCATCAGAAGAGAGAGTTGGTGAATTTTAAGCGATGATGTCACAATGGTGGATAGAAGCAATGAAGTCACATTCCATTATTGTGGGAGAGCCTGTGGGGTCAGTCTGTGGTCCATGGTGAGAGTGATGTCATCCACTGCCCTTGTGGTTCCTCCCCCTGAAAGGCAGCACAGACATGTCTCAAAGGAAGGGACTGTGCATTAGAGTTTAAATTGTTGTGTGTCTGCACATTTCCCTTCTGGAGAGAGTTCTTCATAATAGTTTTTCTTTTTTTCTCTCACTCTCTCCCCCTCCCTTCCTTGCTCCCTCCTCCTTTTTTCCTCCCACATCTATGCTGTATTCTGATTCTATTATTCTTTCCTTTCCTCCTACTATTCTCCCTCTCTATTCTGAACCTCCTCTCTTTTCCTTCTCTCTTTTGACTTTATCTCCTCTGTATTTTTCTCTCCCTCCTTCTCTCTTTCTCTCTCTCTCTCTCCCTCCCTCTCTCTCTCTTTCCCTCTCACTCCCTCCCTCTCACTCCCTCCCTCTGTCTCCCTCCCTCCCTCTCTCTTTCCCTCTCCCTCCCTCTCTCTCTCTCTCTCTCTCTGCCTCTCTCTGCAGGTATCCCTGAAATCCCCTGATGCAGTGGTGACCCTCCCCATCTACATCGGCAACATTGCCATCAACGTAACGCCCTCCCGGAACACCCCCGCGCCTCCCAGCCCGCCCCCCCACGCGCCCCCTCGTCCCACCCCCCGCGCCAGCCCCGGCGGGGTGACCCCTAGCGCCCCCCCTGCAGAGGAGGATGAGGAGCTGGGTGCGGGGGGCCTGGTCAGTGAAGAGATCCCCACCAAGAGTCACTCCCAGCAGGACCAGTCTGCCCAGCTGCCCTGTCTGTCCCCCAGCGCCTTCAGCTACGCTCCGGGCCTCACCTTCTCCCAGAACCAGCAGCGCTGCGACACCCCTGCCCCCTCCGGGCCCCTGTTCTGCGTGTCCACGGGCGCCACCATCCCATTCTTCTCAGACGGCAGCGCCACACCCGTGCCCACTTCCTGTCCGCTCATCCTGCCACCAGAGTACAGCACCTGGGACTACCCGCATGGTGAGGCCCGCCACCAGGGGTGCATAGCGTTGTTTTCAGCATGCCTAAACTATACAAACCCCATAACAGCTACAGATTCCATATACCTGTTCAATCACACGCACTATGATTATCAGTACTTAGCACTGCTTTCCACATCATCACTATAATTGGTTCAAATCAGTCACGGATATAAACATGGTATTTCAACATATTAAGGGCTTCATGCAGCCTCATTCTCATATCAGTAGCCTAAACTGGTAAAAGGAGAGTAGAGTTTAATAGACTTTAATAGAGTACATGGGAGTACAGTAGATTATACCAGAGCAAAATGGAGTAGATTACAGTAGATTATACTGGAGCAGAGTGGAGTACAGTAGATTATACTAGAGTGGAGTAGATTACAGTAGATTATACTAGAGTGGAATGGAGTACAGTAGATTATACTAGAGTGGAGTAGATTACAGTAGATTATACTAGAGTGGAATGGAGTACAGTAGATTATACTAGAGTGGAGTAGATTACAGTAGATTATACTAGAGTGGAATGGAGTACAGTAGATTATAGCAGAGTGGAGTGGAGTACAGTAGATTATACCAGAGTGGAATGGAGTACAGTATATTATACTAGAGCGGAGTGGAGTAGATTACAGTAGATTATACTAGAGCAGAGTGGAGTAGATTACAGTAGATTATACCAGTGTGGAATGGAGTACAGTAGATTATACTAGAGCGGAGTGGAGTAGAATACAGTGCACAGGATTAACCCCAGGAGGGTCAGCAGACAGAGAGCACAAACTACAGATAAATGTGCTCTGTGTAATGTGCTAAAACTGGAGACAGAAAGAAGATATTACTCCAAGGTGCATGGCTAAATAAATACAGCTATTACAGAAAAAGGTTAATAGAAAAAAAATATTAACAAGTCTCTCATACTCTGGACTCTGGTCTGTGAGTGTGTGTGTGTGTGTGTGTGTGTGTGTTAATCTGGTTAATAAGCCAACTCTCTCTTTCAGAACCGCCTCCCACCTACGAGGAAAGCTGCAGCAGTAACAACTCCAGCTTCAGTGGCCGGCAGTAGAGCGAGCCTGCAGAGTACAAGATGCTTTCACCGCCAGTACTCTCCCTGCAGCACACTGCCGCCCCCTGCAGGCCAGATCGGACAGTACAACCCGGCTCTGACTAAACTGAACAAACCACTTCTTATATAGAATGTTCTTTTGTTCCCTGCCCAAATACATTTTAAAGGGATTGTGGCTTATTTTCATTTGAGTTGAATTTCTTTGTCCCCTCCTGAGGATACAGTTAGGCTCTATTCGAAGTGTGAACTCGGAGAACCGTCTCCGTCTGATTGGAAACTACATGTGCATAGTAGCACAACTGGAGAACCTTTTGATTAGTTTTTTTCCAGCATCTGTGATGCCTTAAATCAAAAGCAAAGTACTACTGAGTTTCTTTATTCTTCTTCTTTCAATTTTATTGCAACCAAAGCTGGCCTTTACATCTTGTTGATCAAATCGTGTGCTAAAGTGAATGTGTGAAATGAGTCCCACCTGCTCCTGAAAATCCCCAGTGCTAACGAGGGAAGCTCACCTTCATTGCTTGATGTGGTCGGACTGCACTTTCCCATCGTCAGAGCCAAACTCAAAACACAGACTGAGCCTCTGTATGCCTGGAATCGGAGCCTGGCACATGGTAATGAGGATGGCTGCAGTCAGTGGGCCAGCTGCTAAGGATTGTGGGTCTCCAAGTCCCATGGACCATTGGGAGGGGTCCTACAGGGGTTCAAGGCTCCCTTGAGGGACTGTGTCCCATCATGTCCACACCTGAAGAAAAGGAGGAGGGGGTTCCTGCGCTGTACCTTTCCATTTCCGGGGTCCCATTTTGGATGTTCTCGCCTGCCTCTGTGTCCCGAACAGAACAGTCCCCGCAGACCGCAGACACACGGTTCATGGTTCTCCTTGGAGCTGTGGGGCTGGGTGGGGGCCAACACAAAAACAGGCATACACGCACACAAATAATTCAAAGGCATAATTCATGCACACACACATGCACTCAGACAAACAAATACACAGGCGCATACACACGCATACACATGCAAACCAACACAAACATACGCACACACACAGCCTGGGGCGATATGCATTCTGGCTGGTTTTACTGGGATTGATGGGCCGACAGAGGTCATACGCTGCATATCCCACGATGCCTTACTGTATGTTCATACCGACACTGTTGTAGATTAACCACCATGCTCTTTTGACGGTTGTTTGTTTTTTGTTATGCATTTGAAACAGAGGTCAAGCTGGAAATTTGAATGAATTTGCTGTTGTTCAAACCAACAGAAAAAATGTACAAGCACAGACAGCACTTTGGAAAGATTAACTAAAAACTGTGTGTGTGTGTGTGTGTGTGTGTGTGTGTGTGTGTGTGTGTGTGTACCGTATGCATGCCTGTCGCAGAAGTTTGGTCAGGTTGCACAAGTGGTTCCTCCACCTGCATTCTGGGAATCCGAGACACGACTCGTTCATTGTTGCAGGTTTCAGAAGCTGTGCACAGGCAAATATTGCAATGTTTTGAAAACACCCGTTTGTTATCTTTAGCTGCCATTCCTTATGTAACCACATGATTTCTTATTCAATTTAGTATTACTGTAAAAAATGAGTAATCTTCTCGGGGGCCTCGGGTAGCGTAACGGCCAAAGCATTGATTGGCATGCTGCCCCAGAGGGAGGGGGGAGGGTGAGTCGGCACGGGCTCGCTGAGAAGCGCGAAGGAGTTGCTTTTAAAAAGAGTTATCTTCGATATTGAATATGACAGGGTTCCAAGCATGGAGCACGGTTTTCATTTTCATTTGAATGATTTTCCATTTTGGCCTCCTGCTGGAAGCTGCGGATCTCCGACGGGAAAGCCCTTCACTCCTTCACACTTCTTTCCAAAGTGCCACAAGCAGTCTGTTTTACAGGCTGCCAGTCTGAACATCTGCAAACACCTGTACACTCACACAGCGGCAAGCCTGCACTGTGTGGGAGGGAAATGGGAAGAGAGAGGGCAGGGAAGGAGAGAGAGAGAGAAGAGAGGAGCAGAGAGAGTGAGTGTGATTGACTGCAGGATGGGAAAATGTTGATCATCCACCTCCTCTAAGTGTCATGAGCACTGAAAATGCTTTGCAAATACAAAGAACATGCTGTTTCTTTCCCCTGCTGCATTTGGATTTTGACATTACTCCAGCATTGTAAAAGCACCTAGGGTGGTACAATGAGGAAGTGAAATTCAGTAAAGGAGTTTGGTTGGACACCTCATGCATTTATGAATCACCCTTACAAGGGCCGGGCAGAGGGTGCGTGCCCTTGGTGCATTTAACTGAAAAATCTTTACTGACTTTCCCCCAGACCGCCTAGGTTTTCATTCACACTCCAAATACATTTTGATTGACAATTGTAAGAGTAAATGTAAGCAAGGTGCCCTTTGGCCCCCTCAGCCACTCGGATGTGTTCCGGTGTTCCAGATATGAGGGTGTGGCCTACATTCCTTGTGAGCCTGTATCTTGGTTTTGGGCATGAGGGGAAGCCATCACAATGGCCTCTGGACATGCTTTGTGTATGACATCACAATGGCCTCTGAGCTTGCTGTGTGTATGACATCACAATGTCCCCTGGCCCAGGTCCTGCTGCTGTCTGTATGCTGTATTCTGCTTACTGTTACTAGAGCAACCGTATCCAACTCCATTTTTCTAATGAAAGTGGCTGACGGCTGAGGAGGACTTTATAATTTAAATAGTTTTTTTAATGCACCAAAATGAACATATACTGTATATCATCATCATATGTCAATATACAGTTCATATATGTCATCTATAATGTAAGGAATATATTTCTGATATGTGCTAAAGTACTTGACACAAATAAGAAAATATAGTAGGGAATAATTTCTGCTTCCATGCATGCAGTTTTTTGCACATATTTTATAATATAATTAATTTATAGCATATTCTAAAGTATACATGTAAATGTATGGTGTGCATACTGTCTATGAACATGGCAACAAATGAAATGCCTTTGATCCCATGGAGTATATTTTTATATTATATTTGGAATATATTCCTTAAATTTTTTACTTCATATTTTAGCAAGCACACACATTCACACACCCAAGTTAAGGACACTGCACAGGTCTTTTCATGGAAAGCAATGCTTTGACCCCACTCAGTCAAATTTGCCATACAATTTCCTAATTCTCCTCCTTGCATGCACACACACTCTCTCTCACACACACTAAATGTCAATGAGCCCGTACTCAGTAGAACATCATTACTGCTTATACACCTCTTCACCCATCATTAAGTGGGTCTTAAAAGTCCCAGCAACACTGTATCACAATCTACCAAGACAAAAGCCAGCAACCTTTTGATGTATGGCCGGTGACTTGGTTATGATGTAAAATGTACATGCAGAGTGCTTTTGCTTGTCCTCCAGACAGTACAGTACAGTGACAGAATGCTAATGTAACAGAGTGAGGTTTTTCTTTTTTGTTTGTCATTGAATTTCAGAACTGCTTGACGGACTCGTACCCATCCAATGTAAGATGCAATTTTTATTATCTCGTCCTTTTTCCAAGAATGCAGACTCCGCAAGGGTTGTAAGAAGTCAATCAAAGCTGCCTTTTTTGCGTTGTGTCTAGTTTCATTTTTCCACATGGTTCTATGGCTTTATTGCTTTTAATAGTTTTTTTTCTGATGTACAGCAGTTTTCATCTCATGTGAAAGACTTGTGGTTTTGTATTTTTCTACTTGTGATAGTTGTCCAGTTCATATAAGACCTCTGAATAATAATTCAAAACACCCCCCCCCCCTTTATCCTACCATTAATTTCTGAATAGCACCTTAGTGAATCTATGTTATGTTTAAATAAAGAGTTGTTCTAAATCAATATTATACACAGTAGTAATACAATTGTTTTAAATGTATCAGTCTTTTGATATTTCCAATTATTGTTTGAACAAAAATCATTGTATTTTTCAAATACCAACAAGCAGCACAAAAAACACAAACACTTAACATTTTTCTGTACTGATTTTCCCCATAAGACGATACAGTATAAGGCTAGTACCACCTCTTAACCTTATGTTCCTTATTATTTCAAGTTTTTCTTAAGAAAAAGGAGAAGAAGTGGAGCTCGTCTTGCATTCTTATATTTAATATAATAATATACACTCAGTGGCCACTTTATTAGGTACACCTGTAAACCTGCTTGTTGATTCAGTTATCTAATCAGCCAATCATGTGGCAGAAACTCAATGCATAAAAGCATGCAGAAATGGTCAAGAGGTTCAGTTGTTGTTCAGACCAAAAATCTGAATGGGAAATGTGATCAAAGTGACTGACCGTAGAATGATTGTTGGTGCCAGACAGGGTGGTGTGAGTATGTCAGAAACTGCTGATCTCATGGGATTTTCACGCACAACAGTCTCTAGAGTTTACAGAGAATGGTGCGAAAAACAAAAAACATCCAGTGAGCAGCAGTTCTGTGGACGAAAACACCTTGTTAATGAGAAAGGTCAGAGGAGAATGGCCAGACTGGTTCAAGCTCCCTGGTTCAAAACCCACCTTTTCAGACTCCACTACCACTGAATTCTGTACATCTAGCCAATTGTCATTACCACTGCCTACTTGTTTAATACTTTTTGTATATATATATATATATACTTGTTTACTCCTCAAAGAAAAAAAAAACTAACCTTTTCCTTCCCAGTGTTACAGGTTTGACATGCAGCTGCCAACGACGATGTCTATTGCTGTATTACTGCACATTTTACATTTACATTTTAGGCATTTAGCAGACGCTCTTATCCAGAGCAACTTACAAGATGTGCATTAATACATGGTAGGAACAATCATAGTTTGCGCACAAGATCAGAGCAGTAATACAGCAATAGACATAGTTGTAGGCAGCTGCATACCATACCTGTAACACTGGGAAGGAAAAGGTTAGTGTTTTTTATTTATTTATTTATTTTATTAAATGAGAAGGCAGGGATACATGTACAAGAAGTTGGCAGTGGTGATGACAATAGGCTAGATGTACAGAATTCAGTGGTAGTGGAGTCTGAAAAGGTGGGTTTTGAGTCTCTTGCGGAAGATCGCAAGTGATTCCGCGGTCCTGACCGATTGCAGAAGGTCGTTCCACCACCGAGGGGTCAGGACAGAGAAGAGGTGAGACCGCAAGGAGCGGCTGCTGGGCCCGGGAGGGATGGGACAGTCAGTTTACCGGAGGAGGCTGAGCGGAGGGGTCTGGCTGGGGTGTAGGGTGTGATGACTGTCTGGAAGTAAGGGGGGGCAGTTCCTCTAGCCGCCTGAAAGGCAAGCACCAGTGATTTGAATATTATGCATGCTGCGATGTGGAGCCAGTGCAGAGAGGAGAGTAGAGGGGTGACGTGGGTGAACTTGGGTTGATTGAACACCAGACGTGCGGCAGCATTCTGGATTAGTTGCAATGGCTTGATGGCACAGGCCGGTAGGCCTGCCAGCAAGGAATTGCAGTAGTCCAGACGCGAGATCACCAGGGCCTGGACCAGGAGTTGTGCGGCCTCTTGGGTGAGGAACGGTCGGATCCTCCCGATATTGTGGAGGGAGAATCGGCATGTCCGGGTGATCGCTGCTATGTGGCCCGAGACACTATGGAGCCTTCCATGGTGATTGAAGCATCAATCATCGGGGAGCCCTTCGCTGGGAGGAAGAGCAGCTCAGTCTTCCCCAGGTTCAGCTTCAGGTGGTGGGTGGACATCCAGGCAAAGATGTCAGCCAGGCATGCAGAGATCCGTGCCGGGACCTGCGTCTCAGATGGAGAGAAGGAGAGAAAGTTGAGTGTCATCAGCATAAAAGTGGTAAGAAAAACCATGAGCAGAGATAACAGAACCAAGTGACTTAGTGTACATGGAAAATAGGACTGGGCCTAGCACCGAGCCCTGCGGGACTCCGGTAGAGAGGGTGTGGGAAGAGGAGAGGGATCCTCTCCAGGCCACCTGGTAGGACCAGTCAGCCAGGTAGGATTTGAACCATGTCAGTGCAGATCCAGAAATTCCCATCTCGACGAGAGATGAGAGCAGGATCTGATGGTCCATGGTGTCAAATGCAGCTGACAAGTCGAGGAGGAGGAGGAGGACGGAGGTAAGGGATTGGGACTTAGCCATTTGAAGAGCCTCAGTGACCGCAAGGAGAGCAGTCTCTGTGGAGTGGCCTGCCTTGAACCCAGATTGGTTAGGATCAAGCAGGTCATTCTGTAGGAGATGAACACAGTTGGTTATATACAGCCTGCTCTAGTGTTTTGGAGAGGAAAGGGAGGAGAGAGACAGGTCGGTAGTTGGAAATGACAGCAGGATTCAGAGAGGATTTTTTGAGGAGGGGGACAGCATGGGCGCGTTTGAGGGAAGAGGGGACAGAGCCAGAGGAAAGAGAGGAGTTGATAACATTGGAGACAAAGGGGAGGATGTCCATAGCAATGGACTGGAAGAGGGGGGAAGGAATGGGATCAAGAGGGCAGGTGGTGGGACGGTGGGAGTGAACAAGTTGGAGGATGTCCGAGTCTAGGGAGGGGCGAGAAGGATGACAGAGGGATGAGAGGTTTAGGTAGCGAGGTGGGTGAGGGAGAGGATGTGGGGGAAGGAGTTGCGAATGTCATCAACCTTCTCGCGAAAGAAGGATGCGAAGTCATCCACGGTTAGAGAGGAGGGGGGTGGGGGAGGAGGAGGGGTGAGGAGAGAGGAGAACGTAGATTAGAGTTTACGAGAATTAGAAGCAGAAGATTGAATCTTGGAAAGGAAAAATGCAGATTTAGCAGAGGAGAGGTTAGAGGAAAAGGTAGCCAGGAGTGTGTGGAAGTCAGTCAGAGTCACAGGGGATTAGGATTTTCCGAATGGAGACAGTTAGCCAGGGGGTGGGGGGTCAGAGACGAGCAGGTTTAGTGGATAGAGGACAGAGTGAATCAAAGGAGGAGGAGAGATAGGACAGTAGGGTAGATGAGGCTACCTCAGCAGGTAGCCGAGAGAAGGAATCAGTAGGGGGAAGAGAGGATAGAACAGTAGCTGACAGGGCAGCGGGAGAGAGAGAGCGGAGGTTGTGATGGACAAAGACAGTGGGGGCAGGTGAAAATGGTTTAATCACAGAGGGGAGGGGGAGGGAAAAAGACAGAAAGCAGTGGTCGGACACATGTAGAGAAGATACCATAATGTTGGGTGAGGTGCAGTTCCTATTGAAGACCAGGTCCAGTCGGTTACCAGCCTTGTGGGTGGATGGGGATTCAGCCAGGGTGAAGTCGAAGGACTGAAGCAGGGGGAGGAATGTGGAGGACTGAGGGGTGTCCAGCAGCAGGTTGAAGTCACCGAGGAGTAAGACAGGACTGCCGTCCTCAGGGAATGAGCTGAGTAGGGCATCCATCTCATCTAGGAAATTCCCCAGTGGACCTGGTGGGCGATAGAGAACAATGAGGTGCAGTTTACATGGAACAGTGACAGCATGAAATTCAAAGGAGGAGGGTGAGAAGTGAAGAGGAACAATACCAAATCTCCACAGGGGGGAGATCAGTATACCTGTCCCTCCACCTCTACCTATGGGTCGTGGAGTGTGTGAGAAGGTGTAGGCAGCACCGATCTCTTGCACGAACAATGATTGTTCTTACCATGTATTAATGCACATCTTGTAAGTCGCTCTGGATAAGAGCGTCTGCTAAATTGTTAAAATGTAAAATGTAAATGTAGGCTGACAGGAAGGTGACAATAACTCAAATAACCACGCGTTGCAACAGTGGTATGCAGAAGAGCATCTGAATGCATAACACGTCGAACCTTGAAATGGATGGGCTACAGCAGCAGAAGACCACACCAGGTTCCACTCCTGTCAGCTAAGAACAGGAAAGTGAGGTTACAGTGGGCACGGGCTCACCAAAACTGAACAGTTGAAGATTGGAAAAATGTCGCCTGGTCTGACGAATCTCGATTTCTGCTGTGACATGCAGATGGTAGGGTCAGAATTTGGTGTAGACAACATGAATCCATGCATCCTGGCCATGGCATAATGGTTAGGGAGCTGGGCTTGTAACTCAGAGGTTGCAGGTTCAATTCCCAGGTGGGGCACTGCTGTTGTACCCTTGAGCAAGGTACTTAACCTGAATTGCTTCAGTAAAAATATCCAGCTGTATAAATGGATTGTATGAAAATAAATGTAAACTGTGTAAATCGCTCTAGATAAGAGCGTCTGCTAAAATGCCTAAAATGTCAATGTAATGTAAAATGCAACCATCCTGCCTTGTGTCAATGGTTCAGGCTGGTGGTGGTGTAATGGTGTGGGGAATGTTTTCACACATTAAGCCCCTTAATACCAATTGACCATAATTTAAATGCCACAGCTTACCTGAGTCTTGTTGCTGACCATGTGCATCCCTCTATGGCCACAGTCTTCCCATCTTCTAATGGCTACTTCCAGCAGGATAATGCGCCATGTCACAAAGCACACGTCATCTCAAGCTGGTTCCATGAACATGACAATGAGTTCAGTGTACTCCAATAGCCTCCACAGTCACCAGGGCCGGTATTCACAAATAATTTTATCTTACCACTAGGAGTACTCCTAAATCGCACTAAAACATTTTAGTTAGGAGTCCCCTCTTAAAACCTATTCACAAAGCTGCAAAGACAAACTCATACTAAGGAAGTCCTAGAATTTTCAAGCTAAGAGTGAGGGCGGGGTTTGCGTCATTGCTATGGATGATGTTGTGTCTCATGAATGAGCTTACTCAGAATGCCCACAGCGATTGGCTGATATAGGGGATGGGTCTCTGCCCGCGATTTCAACCTAGAAAATCTATTATATGCTACTGTAAAGGGGTATGTAGGCCTACCTGTTCCTGTTATATTCTAGTGGTGTAACGGATCGCAGTTGATCCGTGATCTGTACGGATCAACCCCCACGGTTCGGCACGCATATGATCCGCGGATTAATAGCTAAATTGAACCATCATAGAGAAATACAGCCGCTGTTACGTTTTAAAGTAACAATTCCCTAAATCTTGATGCAGAGTTACAGTGAAGAGATAGACAACCATGTATGTTTTGATTTGCTTTGTTTTTCATACTAAATGCCTTTCTGGGAGGCAGGTTTTTAGAAACGTGACCGAATTAAATAAAATTTAAACATTAGCGATCTTTTAATTTTTTATTAAATTAATTCAGGCATAAGACCACCCTAGTTAAATCGCCTAAGGCGTACTGAATCTAAAAATGTATTTTGTGAAATTTTCGAATAAAGATTTAGTGAAATAACTTGAATTGAAAAACTGAAATCATTCATTTAATTCCTTGAGAATAGTTCCTGGTAATTTTTGGTGATAATGCGCCTTTGGCCCCCGTTTTTTTTTTTTTGCTGATCCGAAAAATGATCCTATGCAGCTCTATTATATTCTAATAAAGATTCTAAATAATGTAGGCTACGTGTCACTGATTTAACATGAAACCAAGAATACCGACTAGTCAATTGGTTACATGTCTGCATCTCGTAAACAATCATCGGGTATCTATATATAATTTATATATCCATCCATCCATCCATCCATTATCTAAGCCGCTTATTCCTGGTCAGGTTCGCGGGGGGAGCTGGAGCCTATCCCAGCATGCGTTCCGGGCGAGAGGCAGGAATACACCCTGGACAGGTCGCCAATCCATCGCAGGGCACACACACCATTCACTCACACACTCATACCTACGGGCAATTTAGACTCTCCAATTAGCCTAACCTGCATGTCTTTGGACTGTGAGAGGAAACCGGAGTACCCGGAGGAAACCCACGCGGACACGGGGAGAACATGCAAACTCCGCACAGAAAGGCCCCCGGCCTGGATTCGAACCCGAGACCTTCTTGCTGTGAGGCGACAGTGCTATCCACTGCACCACCGTGCCGCATATAATATATATAATATTATATATATATAATACCCTCGGGATTGAGGCGGTACCTTTTTATGAACTCTATCATTCAATATCTCCAAAGTGTTGACGCGATTGCGACAACGATTGCCGGCAGCAGCAGATTTTCGGATCGCTGTGAGTAGGTCTTTAGCGACTTAGAAGTCCTCTTGACTGCTTCAAACTTCTCCTGGACTTAGGAGCTGTTTTTAGCTCTCAAACCCTTTGTGAAATACTCTTATCCCAAAAATGTAGGAGTCCTAAATTTATGAGTGACACGCCTATTATTTTTCGGAGTTGGTCCTAAATTGCCGACTTAGGACCAACTTTTACCTTTAAAATGCTTTGTGAATACCGGCCCAGATTTCAGTCCAATAGAGCACATTTGGGATGTGGTGGAACAGGAGATACGCAACATGTCACGGTTTTACCTCGCCCGGCCTCTGAGTTGTTTTCTGTTGGGTTTATTCCCGTGGAGTTTTGTCCCGGGGGTTTTCTTTTGTTTCCCCACTCCCTAGTCTGTTTTCAGATTTAGTGGCTGATCGCTTGCGTTCAGCTTTTAGATACCCGTGAGATCTGCGTGTGGCTCTTCCACCTTCGATCCACACTACACAACATGAATGTGCAGCCGACAAATCTGCAGCAACTGTGTGATGCTATCATGTCAACATGGACCAGCATCTCTGAGGAATGTTTCCAGCACCTTGTTGAATCCATGCCACAAAGAATTCAAGCTGTTGAAGCCACTGAGTGTGTGTGTATATATGTACAGTATATATTTCCAGTGACGTGCCGTGAGGTTCATGGCTGGTGAGGCACTGACTTCATCACAATCAGATTTACAAACATATGAACCCTACAGAGTAGCTTATTCACCATTTGATTGGCAGCAGTTAACGGGTTATGTTTAAAATTTCATATCAGCTTTCTTTACACTTACAAACTGTAGCACACAAAAAGCACATTTAATTAAAAAACTTTATTATGGTCTTACCGTTACTTATAAATGAAGTCCATGCGCCGCTCCTTCAAAACAAAAGCATCGATAACTTGTTTGTAGAAGTTTTCCTTGTCTTCCTTCAGTTTTAAAATTCTCTCTGTCTCAATGGAGATCACTGCCAGGGAAGAAAGTCGTCCTTGATCAGTCCTGTTCCGACTGTATGTTTTTAGTCTTTTCAGTGCTGAGAATGACCGCTCCACCGATGCTGTAGTAGCTGGAATAGTGAGCACTAGCTGGAGCAACTTTGTCGCCTCAGGAACAGTTTGAATGAGATCCTTCTGGGCCAAAAAGCTAAGAAGCTGTCCAAGAGACTTACATTCATCCCTCACCGTTTGTGAGCTATACAGTCCAACGAGATTCGCCTTTAGTTCCACAAAGTGGAAAGCGGCTCTTCTGACCCGTAGTCTGAAGCAAATCCTTTAGCTCCGGCGTTGTTCTTCCGTTAGTTATTACCTCCTGCTTCGATTGAAAGTCCATTTTAGAAAATTGTTTGAGTTTATATATGTAATCCTCTATTGTGAAAGTAAGGCCAGACACGACGAAAAAATAAACTGATGGCGGCACTTTACTTGCTAACTGAAGATCGTAGCTTGCTGTCTTACTCTGCAGCCGAGGAGTCGCAAGAAGAATCACTGGGATCACGACGAGTGCCCCCTACCGTGAGGCAGGAGAACTGCGTGCCTCACTTAGTGCCTCTTCGCAGCCGTTTTATGATTGCTCAGCACAAGAAACACGTTACACACATACAGTTGTTGACAAAAAAAACACTGTACTTTATATACATCAGCTAAACTACGGAAATTTAATTCATATAGCAAAAGTGTTTGAACATTTTAATAGCGACATACAGAGAGACAGCAATACGGTCTCACTGCATAGTCATTGCGCAATCCATGGTGAGGCTCATCTAGCTGCTGCCTCACAGCACGTCTCTTCTCAGTATTTGAACAGTAAATGTGAAAATTCGGCGATTTTGAATTAAAAAATTAAAAAAATAATAATCTAAAACTGGTGAAGTTAGATAAAAAGTAACTTTATAGTGCAAATCACTGGATAAATATAGCCATTTAATTAATTTTTTCATTTTACATTTTTTTCTTTCCATGATGACAGATGAGGCACGGCCTCCCCTGCCTCCCCTGACGGCACGTCACTGTATATATCATGAGGCAACACGTTGGGGCATTCGTCAGAGACTTTCATGTTTTAGGAGAGCCTGGTGGTTACCTTAAAAACAAAACAGAAAAAAGTCTTCTTCCTTTCATTGCTGCCTCCTTAGTGTCTAGACATCATTTTCTTTCATATAACTTCATTCATTCAGTGGAGAAAATGGAAGTGCATACCACATATTATAATGAGAAAATGTGTATACATTTTTCATATTAAGCCTGAATTCAGTTCTTAGTCCAAAAATTGTTATGTTATTATGTTAACCATGTCTGCTAGTTTTATATCTACCAGTGGTCAATTGTAGTAGTTTCCTATAGAAATGTGTTGAGCAGCAAAGACTATGGGAAACTTTCTATTGAAATGGTGCTAATTCACACATAACTATCAATATGAGTGAATGAGGAGCTCACTGGAAATGTGGTTTCACATCTTGGGGGAGTGGCATTGCCATTAGTGTGGGGGGAATTATTATTTTATTTTTTTATAAATTTGTTTCTGATTTTATCCCATTTTTCTCCCAATTTGGTAGCCAATTAGACCCGCTATTTTAACGTCAATCCCCCCCTAGTAATGTGAGTTCGCTGCCTTAGTCCTGCGACCGGTAGTGACGAAGCGAAGTGACGCCTCTTACGAGATGGCACCCGCAGGCCGTCGACCGTAACCTGGTACTACAGGGCCACTCTACGCAGCGAACGTCACGTCGGCTCCCCTCCCCTCCCCTCCCCTCCCTGGGGCGGACAGCCAATCGCTGCCCCCTGGTGGCACTCCCGGCCAGAGCCGACACTTGGCGAGACGGGGAATTGAACCCCGGTCTCCGTGGCCAGCGTCGGACGTTGTAACCACTGGACCACGCGAGAGGCCCCAGTGTGGGGGGAATTTTAATATGAAGCTTTTCTCATCTCAGCTCATCTCAGCTCCTTTTGTTCATATTTGGCGCTTATCTATGAAACATTAGTAGAGGGCCAATGTCCAGATTAGGAGTGCTGGCCTAGGATCAGTTTCCCCTGTACATATCCCAACTTTGTACTTTGCAAGGGAACAAGGAAGGGAAGAAGGAGAAGGCAGAGGAGACAAAAAGACAAAGGAGACAGATGCACCCCAGGTATCTCAATTTAAAAAAAGATTTGTATCCTTTATTTAACCAGGGAGTCGACATTGAGATTTGCATCTCTTTTTCAAGTGAGCCCTGGCCAAGAAGGCAGCAAATCCAATTTACAATACAATACAGCACAACACATAAGATACATAAGAGTCAGCAAATTAAAACAGTGCAAAAAAAGCATCAGAGAACTTAAAAGAACAGGCTTCCCAAACATTGGTCTATAAAATTTAAAAAAAAACATTTGCATTCTGCTTCCCCAAATAATTCTCCAATCCGGGTTTTAAAACAACCAATTGATATAAAACGGTCAAGTTTCAGGTCCTTTTGCAGTATTTTCCAGGCTGATGGAGCAACATAACTAAAAGCCCTTTTTACCAAACTCTGTTCTTGTATTTGGAACAGTGTATGATATAACATTTTGTGATCTTAACCTATAATTTCCTAGGTTTGGTAAGGTGAGTAATATGCTTAGATATGTTGGTAGCTGACCCAAGATCGCCTTTTATACAAATATGTACAAATGAATTTGTCTCCTTACAGTTAACGATGGACATCCTGCTAACTGATACAGGGTACAGTGATGTGTAAGGGATCTTGTGTTAGTCACAAACCTTAGAACTCCATGGTACACTGTGTCTAGTGGATGCAGATAAGACTTTGAGACGTGCATATACAGGATATCGCCATAGCCCAGTAAAGGTAAAAAAGTAGCTGCAACTAGGCTTTTCCTGGCCTGGAATGAAAAACACGCTTTATTTAAGCTTTTTAGTAAGCTGTTGGATGTGGGACTTAAAAGACAATGTTTCATCAAGATGAAACCCTAAATATTTGTATGATGGCACTACCTCTATTGGCTTCTTTTGCAATGTAACTATCTGAGGCAGTGTAAGACATGGCCCATGGCCCTAGAGGTGCACCCCAGTGGAAACATGCAGGCTGTATTAAACCCAGGCTGAGTGAGATGGACACTGGAGGTGAAAGGTGTGTGTGGACAGGAGGGTCAGGAGGGCATACCATGGGAGGGGCAATGGGGAATATACAGTGATTTGTACATTGTGAAGTGGGGTGGTTGGAAGGGTTGCTCCCACAGTACAATACATGGTTCCTATGCTTTAATATGTATGCACTGTACTGAACGATTAAAGAAAAATAAGCTGAAAATAAACCTTGTTTAAAAAAAAAGCAAGCTGCGCAAGTTGCTCTGAATGACGGACTCAGCAAAGCAAATGATTTAAATACAACATATTTTACCTGCTGAAATATTGCTCAGCACTCTTCCTGGCACAATCAAAACAGGCTGAAAGTGAACTCCTCTTCCTGAGTGAATCACTTGCTCCCCATACAGTCATACTGAGTCACCGCAGAGGTGTTTTTCGATGGCACTGTTGGGAAAGGAAAAGAAAGTGCCACACACTGTGAAGACAGAAATGTTTTGGTTTTTGAATCGTGAGAATTGCTGTATACAGAGTACATCTACTATATATTAATTCAGATAAAACAGAGATGATGGTCTTGGGCCCCAAAAAGTTAAGGAATAAGTTGGATCTGCAGTTAAATGCAGGTGATTGCCTGGTTGCATAAAATCTGAAGGTCAAGAACCTTGGTTTTATTATTGATCAGGATCTTACATTTGAGGCTCATATTACAGTTTTTCACAATTGTTAACACACAAAAAACAAAAATTCGGCACAATTTGCACAACCTTGACTTCATGTACCAATCGCTCGACCCAATTTGGGACTACTTCACACTCCCTTATTTGCATTAGACTCTGACTTTCCTTCTTTACACTCTGATGTCAATTACACATCACCTTGTTGTCAAAACACTACACACAATGTTCAGTTGTTGCACACACTTCTCAAGTAAAATCTCAAAGCATCAACCTACAACACACAAATAGTCAAATCTCTAAACATTCAGGTCTGTTGAGCAATTTGCAATCAGGACTGCAGCATAAAAGTGCCTTGAGCCTCTGTTTTGTTTGGTGAACAATGGAGAACTTTGAAGAGAGAGACAACCAGAGAAGGAGAGGGGTAAGAGTGAGAGGTGGAGGAGGAGGAGGAGGAGGAGGAGGAGGAGGAGGAGGGAGAGGAGGAGGAGAAGGAGGAGAACGGTCATCTCTAATGAGATTCGGGCCACTGTGGTAGACCATGTGCTCAACCATGGTTTGAGCATGAGGGAGGCTGGCCAGAGGGTCCGACCAAATCTCAGCCGCTTTACAGTTGCTGCCATCATTAGAACCTTCAAGAAAGAGAACAGGTATTTCTCTTTTTTTTTGTGTACTGTAATACTGCATATCAATAGAATACAGTGTGCTCACAGTATTTGTATTTTGCAGGACTGAAAGAGAACCACACCGTGGAGGAAGAACACGCACTTTCACAGTCGAACAGGAGACTGAAATTGTAAATATGGTTTGTGAGAACAATGCTATCACACTCCGACAGATACAAACTAGGATCCTGGCTGACCATGCTACATTCAGGAACGTCCAGACCATCAGCCTCTCTACATTGGACCGTATTCTTCGCAGGAATGCCATGCGGATGAAACAGGTGTACAGGGTCCCATTCGACCGAACACAGACCGCGTCAAGGAGTTACGGAGAGAGTTTGTGCTTGTAAGTCCCATACATTCAGCACTGACACATGCATGTATTGTACCTGTAATCCAATATTGTCCCTTTTCTACAGTGTCTCACTGTAGCCCACAGTGTTGACCTCTGTGTCCATACTGTAACTCGCATTCTCATTCTGTCTGTTTCAGCGGATCCAGGAGCATGACACAGCTAATGAGGTATACGAGTATATCTTCATTGATGAGGTTGGATTCAACCTGGCGAAGAGGAGGCGCCGGGGCAGAAATGTCATTGGCCAGCGGGCCATTGTTGAGGTCCCGGCCAGCGTGGTGGGAACATCACAATGTGTGCTGCAATGAACCACCATGGGATCCTGCACCATCATGCCCACCTAGGGGCCTATAACACTGCCCGTCTCCTCGCCTTCCTGGATGGCCTGCATGACCTGCTGGTACCACCTGGCCAGATAGATGGCCCACAGCGGATCGATCACGTCGTCATCTGGGACAATGTGAGCTTCCACCGGGCTGCTCAAGTGCATGAGTGGTTCCAGGACCACCCACATTTTCCGTTCTATACCTTCCACCTTATTCTCCTTTCCTGAATCCCATTGAGGAGTTTTTTTCAGCTTGGAGGTGGAAGGTATATGAACGGAACCCACAGGGCGGTCCCACTGCTCCAGGCCATGGAGGAGGCTTGTGGCGACGTGAGTGTTGAGGCCTGTCAGGGCTTCATGCGCCACTCGAGGCGTTTCTTCCAACGCTGCTTGGACAGGGAGAACGTTGCCTGTGATGTGGATGAGGCCCTCTGGCCAGACATGAACCGGAGGCGTGATGCCTAATTTATTTTTGTGAAGGGGGAGGGGGGGGGTTGAGCAGGCCGGTTTACTGTACTGTACTGTTCTCTGTGTGTACCAAAATAAAACTTTTTGCTGCATATTTGTGTGCTGTTTTATGTTTGACTATGAACAAAGTAGGCCTACACTGAGACATTTTACAAAAGGAGAAATGGCTCATTCTCCAGAGTCATTGTCATTCATATGGTGTGTTCCATTTCTATGATTGTGTTTTAAATTTTGCACTTCAGTGTGCTGTAAATGCTTGGTAGTGTGCAGCAAATGCTTAGTTGTGTGTACCAAATGAAAACATGAGTTCCATTTTGTGAACAGTTACAGTAAGAGATTTGATGGCAAAGAGTCATCTTGCAAAGGGAGTGTCAGGTTTAGAATTTTGTGTGTGAGGTTTTCAGTTTTGTGTGTGCAGTTTTGAGAAAGCCGTTATTGTTTTGAGAAACGTGTGTTAACAATTGTGAAAAACTGTAAAAAAACTTCCAGAGTGGCTTTTTCACCAGGGAAACATAGCTAAAATTAGGCACTAATTAGAGGATGTAAAAACGTTGATGCATGCTTTTGTCGCATCGAGGCTAGACTATTGTAATGCCTTACTGGCTGCTCTAGTAGCTCTCTTAAGAGTCTTCAACTAGTACAGAATACAGTGGCACGTATTTTGACAAGATGTAAGAAGTATGAGCACATTACTCCTGTGTTAGCATCACATTGGCTTCCTGTTAAATATTGGGCTGATTATAAAGTACTGCTGCTAACTTTTAAAGCAGTGCACAGATTGCACCTATATATCAGACCGAAATGATTATTCCTTATAAGCCTTGTTCACAAGAAGCCGGCCATCTATTACTCCCTAGAATTCTTATAGAGCTCCTCTGTTGTGGAATGGTTTACCAAAGCATGTGAGGATTCGGACACAGTTTACATTTTTAAGTCTACATTAAAAACATATTTTCAGCCTAGCCTACTGCCAAACATAGTCTAGGTGTAGAGATGGAGAAGGCCGTGCCCTAGTGTCTTATGGAGTGAGAAACTTTCCATACTGTCACCTCCTCAACGTGTCTCTGTCCCTCTCCTAATAGTTGCCGTAGCTTACACCTGTTGGGGTTATCTATATATTTCCTATGCTTGTGCTCCCTTGCTCTCACATAATGCTATTGGCTATAGCACTGCTTTTTCTGATGACATGTTCTCTTCTCTGCCTCAGCCTCTGACTCGGGGGCACCCGCGCCCGAGCCCTAGATCTTGCGAGAAGTGTGAGCTGCCCCCATCAACCCTCACCTCCACGCGTACCCCAGTCCCTGGATCTGGACCCCCTTCACATGGTTTAGCCCCCCCCCACCGACTACCTAACTCGGAGGCGCAAAGTCAGCCAGCCCTGAGTCACCTTTGGACTGACCATAATACGGTCTTTTTTGGACACACCCTTTTAGTCTGGTTCCTCCCAAGTTTTCTCTTGACACTGTCACTGTAGGCCTGCGTTTGGGGGGGTTTAGGCCTGGGTTCCCTTTTGTTAAGTGTTTTGTGACAATGCATTTGTGAAAAGTGCTATACAAATACATTTGATTTGATTTAATTTATATACAGTACTATACACCAGTGTGGGTTCACTCGCCTTACCGGATCACAGTAATACAGTAAAACCTCAATCAAATCCCCCCTAAGTCTCCATTTGCTAAGCTTAAATAGATTGAGTGCCTTAAGTCTATCCTCATAAGTTTTACCTTACCAGGTACCAATTTAGTTGCCCTTCTCTGAACTTTTTCAAGAGCTTCTACATCTTTGGCATTTCAATTTCGTTGTACGTGTTACAATGACAAATAAAGGATCTATCTATCTATCTATCTTTCTTGTAGTGTGGTGTAATAATATAACCTCCTTTGATTTATACTCAATGCTTTTTGCTATGTATCCCAGCATGGTGTTGGCATTTTTCACTGCAGTAGCACACTGCTTTGATGCAGATAGGCTTTGATCAACTACAATTCCTAAGTCTTTTTCAAACTGAACACCTACTAACTTTTCTCCTCTCATAAAATACTCCTGTCTTATGTTTTTATTTCCCACATGCATAACTTTACATTTAACAATATTGAATGTCATCTCCTACGTTTCTGCCCATTCTTGTATTTTGTTTAAATCATCTTGGATTACTTTAATTCGATTACAAACTGTTTGCCAAACTCCCAAGTTTAGCATCATCTGCAAATTTAACCATGTAAATAAGGAAGAGCAGAGGTCCCAGCACCGATCCATGTGGGACTCCACTGCCCACAGCACCTAGGTCCGATACAACCCCACCTACTGTTACTCTTTGTATTCGCCCTTGCAACCAATTATGAACCCACTCTGAAACAACTCCTACTGTTTCTCCTTCCTACTCTGAAATTCCTACTGAATTCATTTTAACAATGGGCCTCTCGTGTGGTACCTTGTCAAATGCTTTTTGAAAGTCCAAATATATAATATAAGCCTGGTTCAGGCCAACACACTTTGTAGCCTCTTCAAAAAAGTCCAGGTTTGTATTGGCCTCCCGCGTGGTCTAGTGGTTTCAACGTCTGATGCTGGCCATGGTGACTGGGCACGGCCGGGGGAATCCGGCTCTGGCTGGGAGTGCCACTGGGGGCAGCAATTATCTGTCTGCCCCAGGGAGGGGGGAGGGAAGCCAACAAGACGTTCGCTGCGCACAGGAGTGCCTCTGAGGTGCCAGAGTTACGGTCGTCAGCATGACGAGTGCCGTCTCAGAGGAGACAATACTTCGCCTTTGTCACTACCGGTCACAGGGCTATGGCAGCAAACTACGAGGGAGGGAATGACCTGAAAATAGCGGGTGTAATTGGCTACCAAATTGGGAGAAAGTCAGAAAACAAAATTTAAGAAAAAAAAGTCCAGGTTTGTTAGGCATGACCTCTCTTTGAGAAAACCATGTTGGCTCTCCCTTAAAATACTATTATTATTCAAGAATGATTCCAACCTTTCCCTAATCATACATTCCGGCATTTTACATGAGATGCAAGTTAAACTGACAGGCCTACAGTTCCCTGGGTCAGTATGGTCCCCTTTCGTATATATCGGAATTATACTACCCTGCTTCCAGTCATCTAGTATTTCTCCAGTGTTTAGGGTTTGCATACAAATATCTGTCTATAAAGCTTATATATAATTTCCCCAAGTTCTTTGAGTACACTGGGATATATGCCATCAGGTCCTGCTGCCTTATTTGTCTTAAGTTTTTGTAGTTTTCCTAGTACTTTTACATCCCTTATCTCAAAGTCCTCCAAACCATTCTGTACATTGGCTATACATTTAGGCATATTTATAACCTCTTCTCTGGTAAAGCTCTCAACAAAGTAACTATTTAGTGTGATAGCAATATCCTTATTATTATAAACCAAAGTTCCTTCCTTATTCTTAAAACACTTATTCTCATCATTACCTTTCCTTTTTCTACTACAATATTGAAAAAACTTCTTAGGATTACCTTTTGCATCTTGGGAACTTTTAATTTCAAACTGCCTTTTTGCTGCTCTTGTTTCCTTTTTAGCCTTAGCCAATTATGACAATAATCTACCTTGTTTCTCTCTGACTTTTCCTTTTTATATATTCTGTACAGTTGCTTTTTTGCCTCAAAATTTCCTGTAAAGATTCAGTTGTCCACTGTGAAGACAGTTTTTTTCATCCTATTTTTACTTACTTTTGGGATGAATTTACACTGTACATCGACAATAACCCTTTTAAATTTAGTCAATTTTTAATTCATAGTTTTGCAATCTAGAAGTTTTACCCAATCTATATTACTTAAATTATCTCTCAATTTATTAAAGCAGTCAAAAAGCAGTCATTAACTACATCTAAAAACTGCTCTTCACATTTACCCTGACCTGACACTACTTCCCAATTGATAGAGGGGTAATTGCATTTGCCCATTATTAACATCTCTCCTTAGCTGGCTTACCATAGAGTATAGTATTTATTTTGCTGTCTGAAGCTGGTGGTCTATAGCATACTCCTATATTAAGGCCTTTCTCATGATCTCCCAGTAATCTAATCCAGATGTCCTCACAAGGAATGAATGAGTTAATACCTGCAATTTCCTACACATTAAGATTGTCTTTCACACAAAGGGCCACCCCCACTCCTATTTTATTAGTTCAAAAAAACTATTTGTACCCCTACACATTATATTCATCCACATCCGCTGCACCAAGCAATGTTTCAGCAATCCCAATGATGTCATAACCCCCATTTAACAGTTTTTATGCTTCTAGCATTTAAACACAGGAACTTCAGAGCCTTACTCATACTTATGTTGCCCTTCTTCTTCACACAAGACTGTGCCGAACCCTAATTTAAATATTCCTCTGCTACCCTAAGCATACACTGGCCTAATGCAGCTGTACCCCTCCGATTCAGATGTAGCCCATCCCGCTTGTACAGGTCACCCCTGTTCCAAAACAAGTCCCAGTACCCAATAAACCTGTACCCCTATTTCCTACACCAGGGCCCGTATTCACAAAGCATTTTAAGGGTAAAAGTTGGTCCTAACTCCGCAATTTAGGAGCAAGTCCGAAAAATAATGGGCGTGTCACTCATAAATTTAGGACTCCTACATTTTGGGGATAAGAGTATTTCACAAAGGGTTTGAGAGATAAAAACAGCTCCTAAGTCCAGGAGAAGTTAGAAGCAGGCAAGAGGACTTCTAAGTCCTACTCACTTAGACCTTTTAAGACCTACTCACGGCGATCGCGTCAACACTGGAGATATTGAATGATACAAAGCTCATAAAAAGGTACCGCCTCAATCGCGAGGGTATTATATATATAATATTACATATATTATATATAGATACCCGCTGAATGTTTACGAGATGCAGACATGTAACCAATTGACTAGTCAGTATTCTTGGTTTCATGTTAAATCAGTGACACGTAGCCTACATTTGTATTTTAGAATCTTTATTAGAATATAATAGGGGTGCATGGGATCATTTGTCGGATCAGCAAAAATAATAATAACGGGACCAAAGGCGCGTTTCCACCAAAAATTGCCAGGAACTATTCTCAAGGAATTGAATGAATGATAATTTCAGTTTTTCAATTTAAGTTATTTCACTAAATCTTTATTCGAAAATTTCACAAAATACATTTTTAGATTCAGTACACCTCAGGCGATTTAACTAGGGTGGTCTTATTGAATTAATTTAATAAAAAATTAAAAGATCGCTAATGTTTAAATTCTATTTAATTCGGTCGCGTTTCTAAAAACATGCCTCCCAGAAAGGCATTTAGTATGAAAAACAAAGCAAACCAAAACATATATATATAACAGCGGCTGTATTTGTATTTCTCTATGATGGTTCAATTTAGCTATTAATCCGCGGATCATATGCGTGCCGAACCGTGGGGGTTGATCCGTACGCGAGCAGAGACCCATCCCCTATATCAGCCAATAGCTGTGGGCATTCTGAGTAAGCTCGTTCATGAGAAACAACGTCATCCTTAGCAACGACGTCAACCCCGCCCTCACTCTTAGCTTGACAATTCTAGGAATTCCTTAGTATGAGTTTGTCTTTGCAGCTTTGTGAATAGGTTGGGACTCCTAACTAAAAGGTTTTAGTGCGATTTAGAAATACTCCTAGTGGTAAGATAAAATGCTTAATGAATACAGGCCAGGTTTGTAGCCATGTGTTAAATCTTCATATAAGATTCTGCTTCCCTTTACTAGCATGTGGTACTGGCAGAATTCCTGAGAAGACCACCGTGGAGGTTCTGCTCCTTGACTTTGATCCTAAATCTATAAATTTGTCCTGCAGAATCTCAAACCTACCCTTACCTATGTCATTGGCTCCAGCATGGACCATGACCACTGGATCCACCCCTATTCTGGCCAGGAGCTTGTCCGCATGTTCCTCTCTGACCTGAGCACCAGGCAGTCAACATACCATTCGAGACTCCTTTTCCCACGAACAGACTATACTGTCTACACCTCAAATGAGGGGGCTCATCAGTCCTCCCACTCACAGAGGACTGGGCCAGATCCTCTTCCTGCAAGGGCTGGAATCGGTTGGACACCACAAACTGTGGAGATGCCGCCCCTGCATGTGCACGCCCTTTTCTAAGCTTACGCCCTACCGTCACCAAACTCTCTCTCCCTACCTGCTCTAGAGTCTCCCCCTACCCAGCTTCGGCATGCATGCTAACTTTGTAAAGGGTGTACTAATAAGTTCCTGGAACTCCACAAATTCTGCAGGGCAATCGAGACTAGCAAGTTCAGCTTCGAGATCAAGAGTCTTTCTCTCGAGATGTTTCACAAGCTGACAAAAGCCTCCTGGAAGTCTCCTTCCGGAATCACAATCATTCTACAACACTCACGCTGCATTACTGATGGCCACATTTTAACCCTTAAGTATATTCATCTGACTCTCCCTAAAACCTCTGCACCTGACTTTCTCAAAAATGTCAGATCGAATAAATTAATGGGCTAATCAAATAAATAAGATCAGAAAAATTCCATTGAAATGAAATCCCATTGTACACCCCTGGAATAAGGGAAACACCCATATATTTAAAAACTGTTTACTTTTCAACCCTGGTCCTGGAGGGGTGCAGAGTATGCTGAATTTCATTATTACTCAACACTGAAATTATCAATAAAAGCTGTTTCAGTTTCAGTTCTCATCTCATCTCATCTGATTTGTCGGGTCTAAATCAGTTGCTGATTTTAAGGTGAAAAAACCCCCCAGTAGACCTCCAAGACCAGAGTTGAAGACCCCTGCCTTACACTTTTCATTTTAATAGGCATGTCCAGTTGAAGCTGGAAATGGTTAATGTCCTGGAAAAAGTCAGCTAGGCCTACTATTTTTAAATGATCCTTCTGAAATGCATTTGGTTTGGTGCACAATAGCAACCCCAATAGCATATCAACTGTCCTCACAAGCTGTCCAGCCAAACAGTTTCCATTGGTTTTATTTTCTCGTAGAATAAGCTGAAGCGCCTTTAGAGGGAGTCAAAATACCATGAAGACAAAGAAGGAGCAGTGTCACAGTGGTATGTTGAATGTGTATTAGAAAATTCATGGCGGTAGCTTTGTGTGTCTTGAGTTGTGTCTGTTGGAGTATGTATACACTACTAGAACACCCCCATTTTTCCAGTTTTTACTGAAATTTAAGCAGTTCAAGTCCAGTGAATAACCTGAAATGGTACAAAGGTAAGCGGTAAACTGCCAGAGGTTTAAAAAAAAAAAAGTTTAGGTTACCAAAAACTGAAAAATAATGTGAATTTCAGTTATAAAAAAAGGCCCTTTTCAGCGAACAAGTAATGGGTTAACGTGGGTTAACTGTCACTCTGCAAGTCGCTGAGTCTCGATCCAGCAAAAGAGCCCCAGACCATCACGCTTCCTTCTCCATGTTTGACAGTTGGTGTCACACACTGAGGAACCATCCTTTTGCCTACTCGACAGAGTACAAAAACTTTGCGTGATGAACCGAAGATTTCAAATTTTGATTCATTTGTCCATAAGACCTTCTTCCAGTCTTCAGTAGTCCACTAGCGATGCTTCATGGCCCAGGCAAGCCTCTTTATCTTTATTTTATCATCTTAGCAATGGCTTTCTTACTGCCACTCGACCTGTCAAACCTGCAGCTCCTTACTTCTGCCAGTGTTAAGCTGTGCTTGAAGCTGTTGTCCTGTGAGCCGCCTATCACCCAAGCTGTTGGCTCTCAGAAACTTGTCTTCTGATTTTGTTGTGGCTTTGGGTCTGCCAGACCTCTTCCTGTCAGAGTTTCCTCCAGTTTCCAAGTGCCTTTTGATGGAAACTACTCACTGCCAAAAAACTTTACATTATTTTTCAGTTTTTGGTAATCTAAACTTTTTTTTAACCTCTGGCAGTTTACCGCTTATCTTTGTACCATTTCAGGTTAGTCACTGGATTTGAACTGCTTAAATGTAAGTAAAAACTGGAAAATGGGGGTGTTCTAAACTTTTGACTGGTAGTGTATATCGGACCCATCTTTTTTTAGTATAGGACAGTAATATGTGCTTTGTATGCTCTGTAGAGAGCATATTGGCTGGCACTATTTTTGATACAAGCTTCCAGCTGAAGCACAAACCCACAGGTGCTGTATGACAGAATGAATCCTTCGCTCCCGAAGATGAGGCCGTGTTTTAACGGCTACTCTGACGCGATCCAGACCTTGTGTGGGAGCGACTAGAAATCATGGCTGAGCCTTGTTGGCAGAGGAGCGAGCGCTCTTATAGGTTGCGACCGGATCGCCTGTGAACTAGCGAGCGCAATCGAGCCGGCGTTGCGACCACATTTCCCCGGCTCCAGCCCCTGCTGAAATGTTCTGTCCAGTTTCCATGGAAACAGTCTTGATCCGTCAGCTTCACGGTGTCGTGCAAGGACATGGACTTCAGGGCTCAGCCAGGCCCGTATACCTGCCAGTGTGTGTGTGTGTGTGTGTGTGTGTGTGTGTGTGTGTGAGAGACAGAGCAGAGAGAGAGTGAGAGAGCCGAAGAACATACGTATATCCTCTAGAACAGAGGAAACTGCTCTCCTCCAAAAGGTCCTCATTCCCACCTCCACTGGACACACGCACTTTCATGTTTGTCTGTTGATACCAGAAATGATCTTACAATGCAGAAACCAGACAGACAATATACAGCAGGGAGCGGCCGGTTTCCTTTGATGTTACTACATCCCACTCAGATTTCTCTGTTTATAAGTCCCATGATCTTTAGCTCTCACGAACAATCAAATGGTCATATGTTTGCTATTGCCTGTTTTACTATGGGGTGTATGTTATTAGTTATCAAGCCTTCCTCGTTTATAATCGTGGCCGTTAATTGATCACTCTGTTCGTTGATGCATGTTCCGTCACGGTTCAAAGCAACGGATCCATGCAGTTATCCAAATATCTTCTCAAATGTTTCAAGTAAATGAATAATCAAACATAAACGGGTTCCCCATTCAATTTGACAAACAGCCAAAACATTCACGAGTTTAAAATAAAATAATCAAATGCATTTCTCCAAGGACATCTCAATCACGAGTCATCGTTTCCTATCGTAAAGAACAGAAAATGGAAAGGAATCATTGTGACCAGCAATGAATGACTTACATTCTGGCCGAATGCTTAAACATTGAATATCCCCAACATTAGCCAGGGGTTTAGAAATGAATGCAGTGACGTCGCGCATAAGTAGGCGGGGACTAGTAGAAGGCTGAGGAGCCATGGCTTCAGTGAAAGCTGAGGTAAGGGAAAAGCGCTTAACGTTGTAACTTTCCATCGCTGCAAGCTCTCAATTTTGTTGTCGAACGATTGTATTTAACCGGAACACAACACTCAAAGGTGCGTATAGCACTGGGCCGAAGCCAAAATATAGTGTTACGTTACCTCTGTGCACCTTAATTTTCAAACTGCCCGCCTGTGTTTTTCAATTCGGAAACTGCGCTTTTGTGTGGACTCGGGCGATTGAGTGTGCGTGAATCCTTATGGACAGAATTAATGGGGGTGGCCTCAAACGAGAGGGTTTCGTGCCCTGACATCTGTATGGACCATAGTTTGCGCGAGGAGAGAATGGAGAGCGTATCAGTCATACTAGTTCCTGGGCCCCGGTGCCATCCGGCAGTCCAATTTCACTGTTGCCATTGTAAATAGAAACAAAAACAGCAAAACTATGCAATCTGCACACTTCTCTAAACTGCCGTTCGGTACATTAAATTGGATCGTATTCATGTGTTACATTGAACATAATATGCCAGTTGCGTTTAACGTTAGTTTGCTTTGTGTACTGCTAGCTGGCTTGCGTGCATTGGCGGGGCAGTGGGCAGCTAGGTTAGCTAGCTAGATAAATCAGATTATTTTTTGAAAATCAATACATAACAAGCTAGGCACCAGTATGCGCAAGAAATGCATTGGCTAGTTAGCCAAGTGTTTAATCTCCTAATGTTAACATCTCGTAGCCAGCTGAACGGTGTAGTTTCCTTTCATTAAGTTAGACCTAACAATCTAGCTAGCTTGGCATCTAGGTGAACAAACGAGCGAACACTGGATTTTTGTACAGCTGGAGCGATGTACTAGCTAGCCAGTTGTCATAGCGTGTAAAATATTACGATTGTAAAATATAGAAATTTGACCAAAAATCGTAATTCTTCCGAGCTACAGCTTCTGAAATGAGGTGTAAGCTATATTGCCATCAATGCAGCTTGCTATCACCATGTATTAGGTAGCAAAACTTTTAGGTCGGGTTCATAGATATAGCTTGCAACCTAACGCGTAAATTGAATTGACGTGCACATTGCATTGACAATAGTCCCAAACCTTTCTCATCCCTATCATATTTCTAATGCACTCATCCCTCATGACAATGAATTCGCCTCCCTGCTAGCTTCATTTCTTGTGCGTGTGTACTGAAATGTTTCCACCTTTTCTCGTGTGGCAAAGATCAGCAATAAATAACGTGTCATTTGACCACAGCTCGCAAAATGCGCGCTCGTTGGTTAGCTGGACCCGTCCTGAACTGTCGGGAACCGCCAGCATAGTCAGTAACGACGTAGCTGTTAGTTCCCATATGGTGTGTTGCTTGCTAGTTGGCGTAGCCTTTCTTTACAACTATAGCGCGAGGAAGGCTTGGTATTCCGGCTCATAAAGTCAATTAAAATTACTACTTTGCTCAGAAACATGAAACACTATGATACAATTTCACTATATGATACGATTTCTCGTGCCTTGTCACGTTGCACACTATCTGGTCTATGCTATTGAAAATGCTAGCTAGTTAGCTAGCTAAATTATAAGGCAATTTCTTTCGTCCGTCCTATAGTCACTAAGTTACATTGTCATGACTCTTAACAAATTCACTTTCGTGCAATCTGGCATAAATACATAGGAGATCTGGCTAAATTACTGAAATGTTTGGGTTTATACTTTGGCGACTAATAGCATTAAGGTTTCCTTCCGGCTGCAGTTTCATTCGCGTTTTGTCCCGTACCCTTTTGATTGACGTTGGCTCTAAATGGCGATCAGTGGTTCCCCTAGAGGGAGCTCGAGAGTCGCGAACAAGCAGACTTTTTAGTCTTACTACCGCGGCCTCGTGTAATTTCCTGTATCACCTCGAAAAGCATGTACAGTGTCTCACAGACGATGTCAGTTAATTCAGAGCTCACTTCAGGGACGTGCGAGCCCGCCACACAGTTACAGGAAATGATCCCAGATCATAAATAGTAGCCCCTATATATCACAAGTACCACAAATATCTTCAGTTTTCAATGAATGTGTTATACAATATCATACATAATAGTGTGCAGTATCTGCTTTTGCTAGCAGTGCGAACAGTGTTTGGTCATTTTGCAAAACGGTATTTAAATGACTCCAAAGTGTATGTTGAAATGTACCTTTTGTGTAATTATGTATGAAGTCAAATGTTAAACCTGCCCATTTTGCCAAAAACTAAAGTTATTTGAGTCAGTCCAGATGGCCTTTGAACATTCAAGTTTTTTTTCTTGACTGAAAAATGGCTCAACTGCCAGATTTGTTGTGGCCATTGTTGTCCAACTGAGAATCAACAGCAGCCCACATTGCACAACCCACAGGGTTTAGCTATGTCATGTTTGATGAGCACTAGAACGTATGTTGAGATAAGCATAAGCACAAGGACAAGGCTATATATTACTGCACATCTTAAAGAAGCCTCTTCGTACAGCATGAGTCACAAAAGAAGTGGCTGCCAGCACTGAAGATGGCCGACAGCTTTGAGGCATTTGAAGGTGTTTAAAAAAAATATTTTTCTTTTTATAAATACATACTTTGCTTGTTGTGGGCTAGAGGAAGCAGCCATCACACCCAGCTTCTCCAACCCTTGGCAATGACAGTGAGATGGGATGTGTTGGTCTTGGGGTGGAAATGTAAAGGGGAGAAGGCAAGCAAACCTAAAGCTTGACTAAGTTTTTCCTCTTTAAAGATCTAAAAAACATGTTTGGTTGTAAAGAAAAGAAAGAAAAAGTAAAGAATGAGGAGAACACAAATCCAAATCAGACTCTTGACTGCCATGCGCGAATGTAGGGAGGTGAGACCAGCTCTGCTGTTCAGCCCTCAGGGAGAGATCCTTAGCTTGCACGCCATGAGACATAATAGCTGGTTCTCCCTGCTCTCTCAGCCCCAGCCACACTGAGCATGCTCAGATCTGGCTAGGCTGCACCTACTGGGGGAAGGGAGTTGTGGGCTGAGCGGCTGTGTAGGCCTCAAAAGCCTTGAGGATTGCCTGGTGCTGCCCTGTATCTCAAAGCAAGGCCTCTCAGCTGACAAAGGTATGGTGGTGCCTTCTCTGCAGAAAGACGCTCCCCCCTCCCATTCTCGTTGGATGTCCTCTGTTTCTTTGTGGGTTTTGTTGTTGTTGTCTTTTCCCTCTCCCTTTCCTGATTTGTTCAGTCATGTTGCCATGTTTCATTACAGTCTTCTCTTGTCTTCAGAGTGCCTGAGGTTTTTGTTTTTGTTTCATCTTTATTTGATGGCTTTTTTTCCCCGCTGCTGTTTTGCTTTTAATTGCATTTGAAGAGGTTAGCCATAAGGCTACCAGAGAGATCCTTTTTTGAGCTGGGTATAAGTGCACATGATCACTGTAAACCTCCCCAGTTGACTGCATAGAAGCTCCATTTAGCTTGTTGGAAACAAGACGAGAGGACATGCCGTAATGGTGAATCATGGATTAAGATTGAATTTCTCTTTTACTCATGAGTCACATTTGGGAATGTGTATTTTCTCTAGCACGGAAATCTACATTCATCTTCAAGACTAAAGCTTTAGATTAAAGCTTATGTTTAGTTTTTAAAAATGTATTTGTACATCATGGCTGCTTGTTTTTATCGAGATGTGCATGTATGGCGTTTTTCCAACGCACAGTACGGTATGGCACGGCGCGGTAACCATCCATACCCGTAACTATCCCCTTCACGGGTCAAGTCCCTTGTTGTTTTTCCATCACACAACAGAACCGTGAAGATAGGAGTTAGACAGGAGGAGTTGTCTAAAGTGGCAAAAAAGAATGCGACCACAATATATACAGTAGACTGTTTTTATTCATACCCTTGATAAAGATGAACAAAAGAGATTGTATAAAATAAACTATATACAGTGGGGAAAATAAGTATTTCACCCCCTGCTGATTTTGTGAGTTTGCCCCCTTACAAAGAAAGGAACGGTCTATAATTTTCATGGTAGGTTCATCTTAACAGTGAGAGACAGAATATTAAAAAATCCCAGAAAATTACATTATATGAATTTTAAACATTTATTTGTGTTTTATTGAGGAAAATAAGTATTTCACCCCTAGCAAAACATGACTCAGTACTTGGTGGAGAAACCCTTGTTGGCAAGCACAGCGGTCAGACGTTTCTTGTAGTTGGTCACCAAGTTTGCGCAGATCCCAGGAGGGATTTTGGCCCACTCCTCTTTGCAGATCCTCTCCAAATCCTTAGAAATCCATTTTCAGTGTCCTGGCTGAGGGAAGGAGGTTCTCACCCAAGATTTCCCAGTGCATGGCCCCATTCATCCTCCCCTCGATCCGGTGAAGTCGTCCTGTGCCCTTAGCAGAGAAACAGCCCCAAAGCATAATGTTTCCACCGCCATGCTTGACGGTGGGGATGGTGTTCTTGGGGTCCAAGGCAGCTTTTTCTTCCTCCAAACACGGCGAGTCGAGTTGATGCCAAAGAGCTCGATTTTAGTCTCATCTGACCACAGCACTTTCTCCCAAGCCTCCTCTGAATCATCCAGGTGCTCATTGGCAAACTTCAGACGGGCCTGTACATGTGCCTTCTTGAGCAGGGGGACCTTGCGGGCACTACAGGATTTCAATCCATTACGGCGTAGTGTGTTACCAATGGTCATCTTGGTGACTGTGGTCCCAGCTGCCTTGAGATCATCAACAAGCTCCAGCCGTGTAGTTCTGGGTTGTTCCCTCACCTTTCTCATGATCAGGTTCACTCCACGAGGTGAGATCTTGTCTGGAGCCCCAGACCGAGGGAGATTGATGGTCAATTGGTGTTTCTTCCATTTTCTAATTATCGCACCAACAGTTGACTCCTTCTCACCAAGCTGCTTGCCAATGGTCTTGTAGCCCATTCCAGTCTTGTGCAGGTCTACAATTTTGTCCCTGATGTCCTTAGACAATTCTTTGGTCTTGCCCATTGTGGAGAGGTTGGAATCTGATTCATTGATTGATTCTGTGGACAGTTGTCTTTTATACAGGTAACGAGTACTTAATTAGGAGTACTAATTAAGTAAGAGGACTAATCTGTGTGCCTCCTGGTCACATAACCGGTCTGTGGGAGCCAGAATTCTTGCTGTTTTGCTAGGGGGTGAAATACTTATTTTCCTCAATAAAACACAAATAAATGTTTAAAATTCATATAATGTGATTTTCTGGGATTTTTTTTTATATTCTGTCTCTCACTGTTAAGATTAACCTACCATGAAATGTATAGACCGACAGTTCCGTTCCTTTCTTTGTAAGGGGGCAAACTCACAAAATCAGCAGGGGGTGAAATACTTATTTTCCCCACTGTAAGTAATGAGCTCACAAAATTCAGAAATGGCACAAACCTCAATTAAACGGTTCACAAATTATAATTTATTTCCCAGAAGAATCAAGAATCACAAATATTCACACCCTTGTTATCAGTACTTTGTGGTTCCTCCCTTAGCCATATAACAGCAAGTAGTCGCCTTCTGTAGTGTCGTACGAGGTTATGGAACTTCTTGGGGGGGATCCTCAACCATTACTCCATGCAGGATTGTTCTACTTCCTTCAGATTCTTGGGTTGATGTTTGTGGACTGCTTTTTTGAGTTCAAACCACAAATGTTCAGTTGGATTTAGGCATGGGACGGTTACCGTAATAATGGTATACCGCGGTATAACAGGCCACGGTATAACTAACTACAAACATTTAGTTTCCACGGTATATGCTCTACGGTATTTTTTATTAAAAGAAGCACAAAAAAAAAGAATACAGTGGTCCCTCGTTTATCGCGGGGTTACGTTCTAAAAATAACCCGCAATAGGCGAAATCCGCGAAGTAGTCAGCTTTATTTTTTACAATTATTATATATGTTTTAAGGCTGTAAAACCCCTCACCACACACTTTATACACTTTTCTCAGACAGGCATTAACATTTTCTCACATTTCTCTCTTGTTTAAACACTCTCAAAGTTCAAACCTTCGTAGATTTAAAAAAATAAGTACAGTATTATAGAATGAAACCAAAGATCAAAGCTGTTTTCAGGCCCAAACATTTATTTGAGAAATAAAAATATAAACGTTTTCCATATACATAAATATGATAGCTTTTAGAAACAAATTTAATTTTAATGATCAACCTACGAGGATGGACACATAAGAAATTATTAATAGTGACTCGCGTATTTCACAGTTCCTTTGACCGTGCCTCTTCGTCCTGGCGCCGCTCCGCTGTAGCGTCTTTTTTTCCACTGAAGGCCTTGGAGCAGGTGTCATTTTTCGGTGAAGAACATAGTTATGGGTAGTTGTTGGCGCTGTTTTTCTTCTGGGCGAAAAGATTCTTATAAACAGACATGCTACCTTCGATTATATTTGAGAACTGTAATGAACTGTAGACCATTGTCAATCAGGACGCAGAACACAATGCGCGTTCATACGCTGTAAAAAAAAAAAAAAATGCAAAATTGCACTAAAAAAATCCGCGAAACAGCGAGGCCGCGAAAGGTGAACCGCGTTATAGCGAGGACCACTGTAATGCTATGCCGAAAATCTATGCACCCCCGAAAACGAACCTAAGGTAATTGAGATTCCGAATTTCACTTGGTGCAGAATTCTACTTATGGCGGCATTGCGCGCGAGTCAGTTGTGGAGTCAGTGAGATTTGTCGTCTGCTCCACGTTGATTCAGTCATGGCAGCCAGGTTCGAAATAGGAGGTGAACCACCCGAACTGTATCCCAAAATACTTATTTTGAAGTGTTTTATTTTTCAGAAAATAATAGTTTTACAGTATAAAGTTTACAAAAATATTGAACAAATATTCTGTTAAAATAAAAGAAATTGTAAAAAAAAAATCTGTTTGTTTTTTTACCCAGATTTTAGAGGTGCGCTGCCGCCGCGCTAATACCGTGGTAATGGTATATCGCGGTATTTTTCCCAAGGTTATCATTAAGTCAAAATCTCATACCGTCCCATGCCTAGTTGGATTCAGGTCTGGAGACTGGATGGCCACGTCAGGACAATGATCTTGTGCTTGTGCATTTATTAGTTGCTTGGATGTATGTTTGGGATTGTTGTCTTGTTGGAAGGCCCATCTGCGGCCAAGGTGTAGCTTCTTGGCAGAGGGAACAAGGTTTTTGGACAAAATGTCTTGGTACATACTGGAGTTCATGGTTCCATCCATTTTAATAATGGCCCCAGGGCTTGTGGATGCAAAACAACCCCAAAGAATTAAAGATCCACCACCATGTTTCACCATAGACATGAGGTGTTTTTCAACATTACTTGCATTCTTTGGACACCAAACATAACGCTGATGTGCATGTCCAAAGTCTCGATTTTAGTTTCATCTGACCACAAGACACGGTTCCAATTGTAGTTCAGAAGTAGTTTGGAAAATTCAAGATGCTTTTTTTGGTGAATTGTCTTCAGAAGTGGCCTCCTCCTTGCAACTCTGCCATAAAGGCCATTGTCATCTAGGCATTGTCGAATGGTAGCTTTAGACACCTTGTAACCCCAAGATGCCAGGTTGTTTTGGAGATCTTGAATTGTGCTCCTTGGACTTATTTTTGTCTGTCGAACCATCCGTTAGGGGTGGGCGATATGAGCTAAAATTCATATCGCGATATTTTCCACTGTCCAGACGATATCGATATGATATCACGATATATGAGAAAAAAAATCGGAATCACATTTTAATAGCCCTTCTTAGTTAAATGACATTAGTTAAGGCAAAATATGTATTTTAACCTTATATAACCAGAAAGAGTTATAGCGAGTACCGGCAGCGAATGATGACTTGATTGATTGCTGAGTGGGAGTCTGGCTTGTCTTCGGGCGAGCTCCTGGGCTAACTGTTTCACGCATTCGGGTACATTCCTCATATTCACGGACATGCATGTTTTTCAGGTGGGTAAACAGGTTGCTGGTGTTTCCACCTTTGGCTAAAACAACACGGCGACACAACTTGCATAGTATTGTTTGTTGGTCGAGGTCAGAGATTTTGAACCCAAACCAGTTCCAAACGACAGAGGAGCCCCCTTTCTTTTAAACCAATTCGTCATCATCCTGCTCTTGAGCAACATCACTTTCTGCGTGTTCGCTCATTTTCGATTCTTCACTTTTGCACTTGTAATAGGCTATAAATATTCGTACGTAGTCTGCCTGCTAACTGCAGCTGCCTGCACGCTTGTTTGTTGCTACATGCGCGCAACAAATGCATAAAACGTCCGCTCAAAAAAATTGGTCAACATATTAACATGCTTCTTTTTTTCGTAGGAACCTGGAGGTTAGATTAAAATAAAAAATAGATGTAGCTACTAATTACTATCACTCAATTGAAATTTTGAACAAAACAATATGAATGCCAAATTAGAATTTATGAATATATAACGGTATCCACGGTATAGCAAAATCCATATCGTGGCGCAGCATAATACCGGTAGTCACTTTCATACCGGTATAGCGCCCACTCCTACCATCCGTCCCACTACACATGGGGGCAAGATAGACTTGTGTCCTCTAACTGGAAGGTTAGCCACTGTTCTTGTGGCCTTAACCTTCCTAATAATTGACGCTAGGGCTGTCCCCGACTAAAACAAATCTTGGTCGACCAACAGTTGTCCGTTTTGGTCGAAACTTTAAAAAATATATATGACACACCCTATTTGTTTGAATAAATACAACTATATACACACTGCGCTTGTCTCATGTTTTATAACTTTCTTAAGTGAATACATTTACATTTACATTTTAAGCATTTAGCAGACGCTCTTATCCAGAGCGACTTACAAGATGTGCATTAGTACAAGGTGAGAACAATCAAAGTTAGCGTACAAGATCAGTGCAGTAAAACGGCAAAAGACATCATTGCAGGCGTCTGCGTATCATACCTGTAACATTGGGAAAGAAAAGGTTAGTTTTCTTTTTTTTTTCTTTTTTTTTTATGAACAAGTAAACAGTGGTGACGACAGATTGACTAGATGGACAGTGTTCAGTGGTAGTGGAGTCTGAAGAGGTGGGTTTTGAGTCTCTTGCGGAAGATTGGAAGTGATTCCGCAGTCCTGACCGATTGCGGGAGGTCATTCCACCAACGAGGGACCAGGACAGAGAAGAGGCGAGACCGCGAGGAGAGCGTGCCAGGCGCCCGGAGGGATGGGGCAGTCAGTCTGCCAGCGGAGGCAGAGCGGAGGGGGTCTGGATGGGGTGTAGGGCGTGATGAGTGACTGGAGGTATGGGGGAGCAGTACCTCTGGCCGCTTGAAAAGCAAGCACCAGTGACTTGAATCTGATGCGTGCTGCGATGGGGAGCCAATGCAGAGAGGAGAGTAGAGGGGTGACGTGGGTGAACTTCGGCTGGTTGAACACCAGGCGAGCAGCAGCGTTCTGGACTAGTTGCAGTGGCTTGATGGCACAGGCCGGAAGGCCTGCCAGCAAGGAATTGCAGTAGTCCAGACGTGAGATCACCAGGGCCTGGACCAGGAGTTGAGTGGCCTCTTGGGTGAGGAACGGTCTGATCCTCCGGATGTTGTGGAGGGAGAAACGGCAGGTCCGGGAGATCGCTGCAATATGGCTCGAGAAGCACAGCTGGTTGTCCAGGGTTACCCCAAGACTCCTGGCAGACTGGGACGGAGACACTATGGAGCCTTCCACGGTAATTGATGCATCAATCATCGGGGAGCCCTTCGCTGGGAGGAAGAGCAGCTCTGTCTTCCCCAGGTTCAGCTTCAGGTGGTGGGTGGACATCCATGCGGAGATGTCAGCCAGGCATGCAGAGATCCGTGCTGGGACCTGGGTATCAGATGGAGGGAAGGAGAGAAACAGTTGAGTGTCATCAGCATAACAGTGATAGGAAAAACCATGAGCAGAAATAACAGAGCCAAGTGACTTGGTGTACACAAATGAGTAACAATCGGCTAATGACTTTATGGAGCCGGAGTTCAAGATTACCTGAAAGGAAAATGTTTTACCTCAGTTCCGAGCCTCTTCATGCTACCCTTGCAGATTCTGCTGTTGCACTTGTGAAGTTGCGGTATGGCCACATAATAGGCTGATGCTTTTATTTGACCACAATTATAACACATTCTAATGCGTAGGCTATGTTTGATTTAATTAACCAGGTTGGTCTCATTGGGATTTAAAATCTATTTAGCAAAAAAAATAGGCTAACAAACGAATGATCACACATAGCCTAATGTCTTAAATTGTAGCCTAAAGCTGAACATAAAGTGGCTATAGCCTATCGAAAATAACTTACTTGAGTCGGAGACCATCCGATGGCCTACTTCCCCAGTCATTTCATGTTATGGCACAGGAACACTAGCTTGTCTCCATTTTTTGGCAAAAGGCTGCTCCTCGTTTTATTAAGATCAGTTGCATGATCCAGGGGTACAGGACGTATCCAGTATATAAATTGGCAAAAAAATATACTAAAGAAAATGGCAATCAAATTGATACTTTCCACATAAGTTACTATGTAGCTAATCTACTATTATGCCAAGTATCATAAGAATAAAGTGAACGTATTTTTTTTGCGATTTTGGTTTTTGTTAGTTTGCGCCAAATTCCTTTGTAACGTGTAACATGCAATCGACTCAGCAACAAGGCTTTTACTCGCTGTTTCAAAGAATGCATCAAATATCTTCAAATTTTGACTGAATTCCATACTATAGCTGTTGTACTAAGAATATAGCTCACAATTAGAGAATATGGATGTTGAGAAAGAAAGATTTCAAGCAAAATACAACAAGACACATTATGTAACGCTGCTCACATGAAACAGAAATCCATAAATTTACACGAACACATTTACGCACTCAAAATTTGCATGGAGATCCTGCACTGTTGTTTTGGAAAAAGGTTTCTTAGGACCGCGTAAAATACGAGTTAACTATAGCAATGCTTGAACTGTCATTCTCATATCCTAAGTGTTCTTTTGGTACCAAATGTTCTTGATTTCTTGGTAAATAACTCCCAAAATGTAACATTTTCTTGTACTCCAAACACATATTTTAATCATCGATAGCTGTGGATTGTTGTAGTGGTATCAGTTTACACATCAAGTTAGCGTGGTGAATATGAAATGCTCGATCTCTCAAATTGACCAAAACCTTTGTTCTCCTAATCAAGGCTTACAAAATTATTAATGTTCTGATGATTAATTAGTGACTTTGTGAAGTTGTCATTTTTTCCTTATGTTACACCTTTGTACCCCTGGACCATGCAACTGATCTTAACGATAAACCCTGCCTTGGAAAACGCGCTTGCAAAGTTTACATTCCACTATTTTTGGATCGTCCGCGACTAAAACGAAATGCTGCCATACTCCAGATTTTTTCTTTGACATTATGTTCTTAGGTTATATCGAAATGAGTACTGGTTATATCGAAATGAGTATGCCGGGCCTCCCGCGTGGTCCAGTGGTTACAACGTTCGACACTGGCCACAGAGACCGGGGTTCGATTCCCCGTCCCGCCAGAGTCGGCTCTGGCCGGGAGTGCCATCGGGGCGGCAATTGGCTGTCTGCCCCAGGGAGGGGGGAGGGAAGCCGATACACACAGTTCGCTGTGCACAGGAGTGGTTCTGGGGTACCGGAATTACAGTCGACGGCACGACGAGTGTTGTCTCGGAGGAGGGAGCGCTACGCCCTTGTCACTGCCGGTCACAGGACTACGGCAGCGAACTATAGGGGTAAGGATTGAACTAAGCACACGGGTAATTGGCTACCAAATTGGGAGAAAACGGGGTAAAATAAAAATAAAAATTATAAAGTATACCTATATCACCAATCTTAACTGTAGGCAAATCTTAGCCTACAATTAAAATGCACATTCGCGTGCCTAAAACAAGAAGGATACAATATAGGCTACATGAAAGGGGGTGTTACGCTTGCTAGTTATAAATATATAAACCATACAATTAGCAAAACACATTTATTACAAAATGTTACTTGTATTAGTTTTTTATTTAATTATTCACAACATTACTATTACCTTAACTGCCTAATATAATTGAAAGAGAACATATATAGGCCTAGCTATGTTAAGACTGAAGGACGTAACACTCCCTTTCACTGCCATACTCGCAGCATCCAGAATGGATTATTCTACTGACAAGCGCGCCAAACTGTGGCGCGAATCTAGGTGTCTCATGCTGCGTGGAGATTTCTTTTAATTATTATTATTTTTTTTTTTTGCACGACTGCTTGACCAAAACAAATATCGGTCAACCAACAGCCCATCGACCAAACAATCAACGAGTTGACTAAATGGGGTCAGCCCTGATTGACACAACCGTGGAAAGTGGTCTTTTTTTTTTAAAAGCTATCTCCTGATCTGTAGATAAGATAACCTTTTGTCTGATACTTCCAGGCAGTTCTTTGCCTTTCACCATGATGATGACTGACCACAGTATTACAAACGTTTTTATACCGTAAGGAAACAGGAAACCATTGTAAGCCACTGTATAGTTCCATAACCTTCCAATGAACTTTAAATAAGTTGTATATTTATGAATATTTGTTTTTGTTGGATTATATTTAACAGAATAGTTAGGGGTGTGAATAATTGTGATCCAGATGTTTTCTGGCAAAAAATATTATTAATAAAACAAAATGTTTTTCTGAACAATTGTATTTGTAATGTAGGTTTGGAATTTTCTGAATTTTTTGACCATAAAATATACCATTACTTATATTGTTTATTTTACACAATCTCTTTTGTTCATCTTCATCAAGGGTATGAATAAAAGCGGAGTCTACTCTATATTGGCAAGTTTCCTCAAGGGGACAAATAAAGTAGGTCTTATAGTATATTTATTATTCAGCGTTGGTCCTCCAATGAATTGCAATTTACCAAGATCACATTTAATACCTCATATTTCTTACATCTGTAGCCTACATTTCTTCAATTGTATAAAAATGAAAACATTAACTCGAGCATCGGAATGCATCAAAGTGATTCCTGTATCTTTCTAAAAATCAATTTGTGATGAATGAAAATGTACTATGAAAATATATATTCTAATTGCGTTAATGAAAATGAAAATGACAATACTATACTAAGAAAGCGTGTTTTGTTCTGCTCGCTAGTACCTAAACAGAGCAGTAGCTAAATTCAGGGTAATTAGGTTCGGTACGGTTTGCTTGGTGGTGGAAAAAACGATAAAGCGTCGGTGCACGGATTGTTACTGTGCCGTGCCGTACTGTACTGTGCAGTGGAAAAGCGCCAGTAGTCTGCACAGTGTTCACTTATCTGCACAATATGTCAGACCTGGGCATACACTGTCATGTCAATAGAGCTGTGTTGTCATAAGATATTTTGTTTTTGAAAGATCTATGTATCTGTGGCTCTTGAAATAACCAAGCAATCACTTTTTCTCCCTTGCTAAAACAAAAACCTTCCCATATGAGTGTCACAACAGCATCACATCAACAATCTGCAACCACTCTGCGAGCAAAATCTGGGACATCACACAGGTCCTCAGGGAAAAAGAAAGTGGTACATGTGATCATTTTACACATTTAAAAACGGCAATGGGAGACAGAGCTGGTTGGGATGTTGTTGGCTCATCTGTTGATGTTAGTATGTGTTTCAGTGTGAGGAGGGAGTTGGTAAACCAGCAGAGCTCGACCTGAGCTCTCCTGTTCTGGTGCTCAGGGCTTTGAATCCCCTGTAGGAGTAGAGGAGGGGAATTCTTCAATCTGAGAGCTACTCGCATCACTCAGTCTTTGTTTAAGAGGTTAACCGCACAAGGACGGTTGTACTCGAATCTGGCCCGCTGATATGACCATGACAACAGCAGATTGCTTGCAAGTTTGCTGCCGGTCACGTAAATCACGTCATGCCCACTCCACGCAAGTTTTATCGTTAGGCGTTGCCTGAGCAAGCGGAATTGGCACACAGCAGAAGCTGATTAATAGTTATTTTAGCTTCTAGCAGGCTATGGTTTCCAAGCTCCTCTTCCCTCTCATCTGTGTCTGTTTCTACAGTAAGGAGACCTGTGGTTCCAGTGGCGTTCTCCGGGGCCTCACCAACTTGTCAACATCTTACCGAATGCACTGCTTCTAAATCAGGGCGCCAGATTTACATTATAGCCTGCAGTAGGCAGAACCTGCAGTGACTTCAAACTGTGATGTAGAGAGAGTCTCTGTTCCTGCTTACCAAGAGACCCTCTTCTTTCTTGAGAATCTCATGTCCCCTTCACACCTACCCTGTTTGGTCTGTTTTAATCGAACCATGGTGCGTTTACTCCATTAGTCCGGTTAGTTTGGAGAGGGGAGAACACGCATTCGAACTCTGGTGCGGACCAAACAATTGAACCATGATTGGTCCTCCCGAAAAGTCGGGACTCGGTCCGGTTCCAAATGAACCACGGTTTGGTTTGTTACATGTGTGAACGTAATCGGACTTAATATAGGAAGCAAACCAAAATACAGTGCATTGTGGGTTGAAAGCAGATGTTGACACTCTTGTACACGTGAATTGTGTGAAGCAATAAGCCTACATTGTTCACATGTCTCGAGATGTGCTCACACGTTTCCGCTGTTCTTATTTGGTTGGAACACCAAATCATAATTATGAAAGCGATGACCGCAATCGCAATACGCTGCTGTTGCTCCATGTTGTCCGCAACCAGAAAGTGATTTTCCCACTGAAATTTTCTGTCCAATAGATAAACGACCTGTACGACAGTGTGTCATTTGTTTACAAATTTTGGTTCGCTTAACACAGGACCACTAACCGGACCTAATGAAAACTGCAACAAAGTAGCAACTTGCTCTTGAATCGGACCAAATCTATCGAACTATAGATGTGAAAGCGACATTACAGTCGACTTCCTGGAGAAGCAGTGAGTTCCTTTTTTTCATTTTAAGAGACCAAATAAAAAGGGCAGAGATGTTTTGCGCCCTTTTGTCTTCCAAGTTTTTTTTGTCATTTCATTCTCTTGTTCTCTGACAAGAACCCAGTCCTTTGCACTGAGCTTAAATTTACAGGCTCAGCTGTGAGGGGGTGATCAGGTGGCACCAAAACCATGGTTCCTGTCTGTGTCTGACTTCCTCTCTACTGGTTCAATGCTCAATGGTGCACAGACCCTGCAAAACTCTGGGGATGTTAAATTGGTACACATCGATCATTTTAAAATGTAACTAGGTTGTTTTATAATTCAATTCCATTTGAAATTGTGCTGCTTGATTGGTGCTGTGCATAAGATGACTTAGGCCTACAGTGTAGAGGGTGAAAGAAATTGGCCCATTGTAGCCCAACAACTAATTTCTGTCACCTGCACATGAAAAACAATCAGTCATACTTCCATTTAAGAAACAAACAAGAACCACCATATAGCCCTGTGGCAAAACTTGTGGTACACAGTGAGTTTATGAAAAAAATTAAACTGAACACCTTGATGCTGAAAAATGATGATTCGATCCACTGATTAAAGCAGAAAGAAAGCAAAGCATATACCTTACGGTGTATGAGAATTTAAAATGAAATTTAATTTAATATCAAATTAATTACCAGTCCAGCATTTAAGGACATTTTAAATTGTTTAGTACATTTAGTACTTTTTTGTACTGTTTAATCCTGTTAAAAGGTAACCAATTGACACCCCTACAGATTTTTCAGAACTTGTGAAATGAACATGTTTACATTAACAGGTGTCAGGTTTGAGTAGTATAGGTTCCAGATTAAATAAAAAGAGAAGAACATTTTGATGACAAGAACATGCCATTGTGCCCATCTTGGCTTGTGTTGTCTGAATCATAGGTTTCCAAAATATTTGCTTTTATATTCAACATTTACATTTTAATGGGAGAGCAGTCGTCTCATGATGTAATTGCAGCGCAAAAGCCAAAAAACCTTTTTTTCTTTGATGTGTGTTTCTTCCACTTAAAAAGGCCTTCCACTTAAAAAGGCTGTTTTTGGGTAAAAAAAAAAAAAAGCATTGCCACGTCCCTCTTGCATGGGAGGCAGTGGGAAGCCTGTGATTTGGCAGGCACTTCCAGAGTAGCACATTTAGAGCTGTCTTCACACTCTGACTTGATGGCAAGATGTGCTTATTTTTCCACTGCGCAGTTCACACAGCTAGTTAACTCGCTACTGATCAAATGATCAATATAGCTAAATTATGGCTTCGCCAACAGCTAGTTAGGGCACTAACCAACCACACTGACTCCTTATTTGCCATAATCAGAATCCAAATTGGATAATGCAAAATCAGAAACGCTACTTTCCACGGGTTAAACATAAGTAGGGTGGGTCTGTGCTTATTTCAGGATTACCAAGCACAGTCACTAACACGTGCATGCATGAGATGGCCAAATCGCTCAAACCCGAACCGCCACAAGATGTCATCTGGCACCAGGCCAGCGAGAGAGTGGCTGCAGACTGCAGTGGTTTTTACACCTGGGACTGTGCCCAAACCTGTTTGTTTTGCTTTTCCCAGTCTAAACGGCCCTCCAGAAATTCTCTGCCAAAATATCTCGACCGTCTGTGCTCAATTTGTGAAGGAAGATGGATAATCCCATTTAGTTAACATTGAGGTAGAGCGGCATTGTTGACACCAAGCACATCCGTGTTAGGATAATTAATATCAGTGCTGGTTATGCTCTTATTGACTGCCTCTGCCCAGTTAGGAGGCCTGATAATCAACAGTTTTTCTCCACGGTATTTGATTGCGGTAACAGTTCAAACTGTCTGAGGGTCATGAGCAAGACAAATATTCCTGTTTAAATGAGTAAGTAAAGTACACACATCATCCTTTCATGTTCTAGTGGGGGGTTTTTTAGAACAAAAAATGTTTTAATCGTGGCCAATGCATAACTTTAATGAAGAACAAGTGGTTAGATCATCTTGTGATTGGCTCACTGAGAAGGGGCGTGGGGCAAGCAGTCAAACAATGGCCCTACTGGATGATGAGACTCGCTGCCTGATTCCCATGTCACTGGGTACTGCATGGCCCTCCGTGATAGGAGCTACAGAGGCAAATCGGTGATGCCTACTTAACATCCCATGCACTGTGCCCCCTCACTGTTAACACAGCTCAGGGGGTGGAGGAGAGTAAACACTTCCGCCAGTGCAGGCCATCCAACACACCACCGTAAGATCTAACTGGCAGACTATTTACAAATTTTAGTTTTTTTAAATGCTCAATTTATTTGACCTGCTACAGTAACTCCTTTATTGGGGAGCGGAAGTGCTTTTCTCATCAGAATTGATGCCAGGGCTGTAGTGTAATGGTTAGGGAGTTGGGCTTGTAACTCAGAAGTTGCAGGTTCAATTCCCAGGTGGGGCACTGCTGTTGTACCCTTGAGCAAGGTACTTAACCTGAATTGCTTCAGTAAAAAAGAAATCCAGCTGTATAAATGGATTGTATGTAAAGAAATGTAAGCCCTTGTATGTCGCTCTGGATAAGAGCGTCTGCTAAATGCTCCCCCCACCCAAAAAAAAGAATTCTGATGGCTTCAGCTAATTGGAGTTTGTTTATTGTAAGGGCATATAGGCGTACTGTACTTTACTACACCAGTGTGGCCCTGCCCCCGTGCGTGCATGCGTACGTGCGTGTGTATGTCCATGCATCATGGCAATGGTGGACTGAGGAGACCGGCTCAGAGAACCCTCGCACACACACAACTTGCCTCTCTGACCAATGCGTGCACATACTCTGTGGACCGTCACACTCACCGTGGTCACGGGGACATTGCACACGTCCTTTATAATTCCTCAGGCTTAAAGTGCTCATTTTCAAAACGCTTTCATAAATATCCCCAGTGACTGGGAATGCATTACTCTGTCCTGGTGGTGAGAGTGGCTCTAAAGAGAGCGGAGGGAAGCAGTGGGCAGCAGGGACTCCACCCCTGCTGTTTTGAGGCATGCGCTTTGCCAACAGCGCAATGTCGAGAGGTCACGATGTCCCATTGCCCTCCCGGACATTCTGTCGCAAGTTTGGTTCTTGTAATGAGTGGGATCAATCACAAATATTCAATTCAATTTCAATTCCGTCATTTTAGCAGATGAATTGAAATTCAACTCATGAATAGAAAAATGCCCACAGTGTTCTATGTGGATTCTTCAATTAAGTGAATTTCATTTTATTTCCTGAATTGATCGAATCAACATGGAATTGACCCCAACTCTTGCTGCGATACGATCATTTATCATTATCATTTTCAGCTCCTTAAATGGAATCAGTATTGGTGCATTTATGTCCATGTAATATAATTTTGTAAATCTACTTCAACACTTATTTATTCTAGGTTAACTACAGTCAACGAGTTCTAGGTGAACAAGTAATCTCCTTGAAATAAATAGTGAAAATCAGGAGTCAGTGGGGAAAAATAGCCTCTGTTTCGTTTGTGTGTATTTCTTCATTTTTCTATAGAACAAAAATGGTGTTACATATAAGTGTATTATTATATTATTGGATATAAATGGCTGTGGATTCTCTTCATGTTCATTCGCCTATTTTGCTTAGTAACTGAAACTTGTTTATATCACCCTTTTGTGACAGTGCTAAGTTTGAATGTTTCTGTTTTGTGTATACTTTGCTAGCTTTGCTTGCTAGTTAAAGTGAACTATTACTATTAACTGTTTTAACTGCTACTTTACCATAGTTTACCAGGCTGTGTAAGTGACATTCGTATGTGCATACATATACAGTGGGTATAAAAAATATTCTACCCCTTTGGCATTTTCCATACTTTATATTCTTTATGGAACTTAATTGGGATTTATTGTCTGATCAACACTAAATAATGCCAAATTAAAAAAACAAACATTTTTTTGTAATTAAACTTGTGTTAAACTATGTTAAACTTGCATACCTAACTAACTACCAGATAGAGAATATTCTCTGTCTAGGTTGCTGCATTACATAGCTAGTTGGCTACTTTTCTGGAAAGCAGTAGCCAGTAGTGATTGGTCGTTCAAGAATGATTTGTTTATTTGATTCTTCTCACTCCCTTCGCTCGTGACTGCTAGCAGGTGGGTTCTCTTTGAATATTTCTGAAGAGAGCCAATGGAAACAGTTTATACAGTGATCGATACCTTTGAATGGGGCGGGCTGCTTTTTATCAAAAAGCTCATTGATTTCGCTGTGAAGCACATAAGGGTGTCTCCAGAATGTGGGTGGCCAAATGACATCTTGAAGGAAGCGGAGTTCGCTGCCCTCTGAGAATTGTTTTTTTTTTTTTTTTTTTTGCCCTCTGAGAATTAGCTTGCCTCGAGTGGCGAACTCATGTGGGCAGTGCAGATCGATATAAATAGAGGGTATAATTGGCCACTAAATTGGGATAAAAACTGGAAAAAATCAGAAACAAATTAAAAAAATAAATAATAATTTGACTAGGATTGAAGGTGGAATTATGCTTCTGCGAATCTGCGAACATGCACGTGGGTCCCACGCAAACGTCCGCATGGATTTTTGCCAACATACTTGCATATAATTAGGCATGGGACGGTATGAGATTTTGACTTAATGATAACCTTGGGAAAAAATACCGTGGTATACCATTACCACGGTATTAGCGCGGCGGCGGCGCACCTCTAAAATCTGGGTAAAAAAACAAACAGATTTTTTTTAACGATTTCTACGTTAGATAGCTAGTAATCAGCTAGCTTTCCCCCCCTAACGTTACTTCACTGAGCGAACGTCTTGCCGTGTTATCTGCCTTGCTAACTATCCTATAGTATTTATTTCACTAATGTTAGCTAGCAAGGCACCTAAGTATTGCTAAAGACTACGTTACCTTGAACTTGGCTAGGAGTGCTGGGTGGTGATCCCGGAGATGCGTTATCAGGTTTGATGTATTGCCTCCTCTTGCTGCCACGCTTCTCAGGCATGTTTTACATGTTGGGGCACCTTCCTCCTCCAAGTTGCCTTCTGTGTTTTTCTTGTATCCAAAATATTCCCATACTGCTGATTTAGTCTTTTTGGACGGGGGATACAGTTCGGGTGGTTCACCTCCTATTTCGAACCTGGCTGCCATGACTGAATCAACGTGGAGCAGACAACAAATCTCACTGACTCCACAACTGACTCCGCGCGCAATGCCGCCATAAGTAGAATTCTGCACCAAGTGAAATTCGGAATCTCAATTACCTTAGGTTCGTTTTTGGGGGGGTGCATAGATTTTCGGCATAGCATTATATATATTTTTTTGCTTCTTTTAATAAAAAATACCGTAGAGCATATCGTGGAAACTAAATATTTGTAGTTAGTTATACCGTGGCCTGTTATACCGCGGTATACCATTATTACGGTAACCGTCCCATGCCTACATATAATGTTAACGTGTGCACTAGGGGGCAGTCTCGCATTCTTTCAAACTAAAGAATGTACAAAAAACAAATAAGAAACCCAGAAACAAATCCGTTTTCACCCCCGGTGTAAACAAAGAGATGTGCTCGTTGCATTGTAGTGGATCAATTTCTCTAGCCTACAGAAATGGATAGGAGAAAGATATTAATTTAGTTGGCTACGCGGTGCTTGAGGATTAGTTGTGGCAATATTATGCTAAGGTCCGCTGTAACCCACAAAAGGAGATGGTCTGTAAGGCCTGTTTTGATGTTTTGGTTCTTGGAGCAGATGGTTGAGCTAGCTGATCTCTGGATAAGTCAAAGTAAATAACTAAATCTAAAGTAGATGGTATTAGAAGAATATGCACTTAGCTTTCATACTGTTCTATCGGTAGACTGTCCGCCATCATGAAATATTTTTTACTTCTCAATTTGGCAGTGATTGGTCGGTCTCGTCCACGTTATCAAGCACATCAATGAAAGTTCAAATAGTCATACATTCAGCTCATGCGCTTTTTGCTTTTCTCTCCAATGAAAAGAATGAAGGGGTCGCAATTGCGCAAATGATATGAAAGACCCGTGACGGAGCAGCCTGGCTCTCGTTTGTGAGTCTCGACTTGACCAGTTCGTTCTCGTGATGGGAAGTTCGATCATTTTTCGTAACTCATTTGCGAATGATTTGTTCAGTGAAAAGAACACTTGATTCAGTAATCACCACTTCCCCAGAGCGCATAGGAACCCCCATACCAGCGAACAAAGACTCAAAAATGTTGTGATTCTCGTTCAGAGCTGGGTTAACGGTTCGCGAATGATTCGTTCAGACACGTCTCGTTCGTTCAGTGGAGTGGGGATAGCCGTTCGTTGGCGTGATAGATTAACTTGGCTCATGAGTGCTAAACCATTGCAAGGCGTCATTCTGATAGCAAACACAAGTAGATAATGCACCCGATTAGAATAACTAAGGAGTTGTTATTCTCGAGCCCCGAAAGAGTTGTGATTGTCGTTGATTTTGTTCAGTAGCCTTTGGTAATGCCCATTCCTTCACTCATAAAACACGAGTTTAGGCAGTCAGCAGCTAATGGGTTTACTTTTGGTTTTACAATGTTATGTCCTGCAACATCGCGTCATTTAAATTATTTTGCACATTGTGATAAATGATTGTAACGGTGAGCAGCTAGCTCAGCTACAGGAATTCTAGCTGCCCTCCATTTAGTTTGTGTGTAGCATGCTAGGTGGCTACATATTTGTAGGCCACAGGCCACGGGCTACGAGGTCATCACATGTCCCAGGGGCCCTTGCGGGCAGCTGAACTTAAGAGTGTTCGGCTAGTTGTGTTCATAAATATTCAAGTATGAAAACCAAGATGTTTGAGTGAAAGCCCCTTTCTCCCTCGGACGAATGTTGTGTGTTTCAGTGTATGTGACGTTATCACCGTCACTGGGTATGTATGCGTTGAGAATGAACCCCGCGTGACTTGTTCTTATACTTAATATAATAATAATTCCCCTGTACTACATGCTTCATTGTAAATAAAGAAGTAGTACTGAAATGGAAAAGCATGCTACATTACCATGTTTAAAAACATGTTGGTTGAAAGCAGAGTGCGATGTAGGTGGAGCCGCTCGGTCAATCGAACGAGTAAAATGAAAGACTCAATTGAGAAAACAAATCATTACTCCCAAGTCAGTGAAAAGAGTCGTTCTATTCGAAAGAATCGTTCGCAAACTGCACATCACTAGTTCATTCACTGATTAGTTCCTTCAGGTTTGTCACTGATTTGTTCGAACAAGTCATTCCCAACTGATGTCACAAGTTTCTTCAATTAAGAACTCGATACGCTGATGTGTTTACGGACTGTGTCCTCATTCGTTTGGAGCGTATATATTCAGTAAGTCCTCGCCAATTAGCTTTTTGATTTAAAAAAAGCAGCCTGCCCCACTCAAAGGTATTAATCTCTGAATTGTTCGAACGACCCATCACTACTGGCTACAGCTTTCCAGAAAATTGGCCAACTTGTTATGTAATGCAGCAACCTAGACAGAGAATATTCTATCTGGTAGCTAGTTAAGTATGCAAGTTTAACATAGCTTGTAACAAATTTAATTGCTAGACATAATAGTTTTACCTCTCACTAGAAGTGGGCGCTATACCGGTATGAAAGTGACTACCGGTATTATGCTGCGCCACGATATGGATTTTGCTATACCGTGGATACCGTTATATATTCATAAATTCTAATTTGGCATTCATATTGTTTTGTTCAAAATTTCAATTGAGTGATAGTAATTAGTAGCTACATCTATTTTTTATTTTAATCTAACCTCCAGGTTCCTACGAAAAAGAAGCATGTTAATATGTTGACCAATTTTTTTTAGAGCGGACGTTTTATGCATTTGTTGCGAAAATTAAGATTGACAATTCTGCATGTAGCAACAAACAAGCCAGGTTACTGGAGGCAGCTGCAGTTAGCAAGAGCAGACTACGTACTAATATTTATAGCCTATTACAAGTGCAAAAGTGAAGAATCAAAAATGATGCGCGACTAATTTGTTTGCACCCAATTCTATATAGTGCAATGAAAGTGATGTTGCTCAAGAGCAGGATGATGACAGGTAATTGATTTAAAAGAAAAAATTTTCAAACTAGGGGGCTCCTCTGTTTGTTTGATAGTGGAAACGCGCTTTGGAACTGGTTTGGGTTCAAAATCTCCGACCTCGACCAACAAACAATACTATGCAAGTTGTGTCCCCGCCGTGTTGTCTTACCCCGCATTCTGTCTGATTAGGTTGGTCGCTTCGAACGCTTTCGAGGTTGTTCCTCCGCGGCTTATTTTCGATTGACATGTATGACAAACTGGCGACTGACTGTGAAAAACGCCCATACTCTGTTTGCAGGCTCACGGGTGCGCGCACGTCCACGTGAAAAAGAGGGGGCTAAATCACCCAGTGGGTTGCTCAAGAGCAGGATTGCTGGTTTGGGTTCAAAATCTCCGACCTCGACCAACAAACAATACTATGAAAGTTGTGTCGTTTGGGCGTTGCCCACGCTTGAATGGCTTCCTCAAAAATGCTTCCGGCGTGCTTACAAAATTTTTTGCATGGTAAACGAATAGTTCATCATAGATTTTGAGAATCTTTATTATAAATATTAGTTGGCTAGCAGTATTGTTTCCTTCAATCATGAACCGCAAACTCAAACTCAGAAGGCTTTTTACAATTGCGGCCATTTACTTTTTCCAAACGTACCCATGCGATACAAAATTGCCTTTTAACCAACACAAACATTAAATAAGATGTATGTAGGCCATATAAGTCTAGCTAGCTATAAATATTTATGCTTTTAGGATTAAATAACGTATGGCGGTACTGCAGACCGCTGTTATCAGTTTCTCCTCATTCATGTTGAAGTGTCTGAACTAGGAACAACATTTCGGTGTTGTGTTGGTTTCCGCGTGGGAGGTAAAAGGAGCAAGACATGAATTTGATTGGCTCTTACCGGGCGACATCGCCCGAAAGTTCAGAATTTTCAACTTTTCTGGGTCGCCGCCACGCCCATAAATCGGCCAATCGGTCAAGCACCGGAAGTCGCCCACTCTCATAGAGAATCAATGCATTTCCGGCAGCTCGTCGCCGAATCGCCCCCTGTTAGAATGCGGGGTTAGCCAAAGGTGGAAACACCAGCAACCTGTTTACCCACCTGAAAAACATGCATGTCCGTGAATATGAGGAATGTACCCGAATGAGTGAAACAGTTAGCCCAGGAGCTCGCCCGAAGACAAGCCAGACTTCCACTCAGCAATCAATCAAGTCATCATTCGCTGCCGGTACTCGCTATAACTCTTTCTGGTTATATAAGGTTAAAATACATATTTTGCCTTAACTAATGTAATTTAAATAAGAAGGGCTATTAAAATGTGATTCAGATTTTTTTTCTCATATATCGTGATATCATATCGATATCGTCTGGACAGTGGAAAATATTGCGATATGAATTTTAGCTCATATCGCCCACCCCTACCTCTCACTATTATCACCGACTGCATGTTAGGAAATAAGCATTGTGTTTTGCAGTGCATCAACATGTAGCCTGTTAGAAAAAGCTACTCAGCCCTAAGCTACTAGTCCCTGCTAACCAATTTTCAGTATCAATGTAGATTCTTTATTTTTTATTTAAATTTTTTATTTTTAAAATCAGTGTTTTTTTAAATTCATGTATTGATTATTTACCATCAATGAATGTTTCTAATATAATTTATAGCATGGTAAGTTACCTGCATATGGTGCATTTACAGCCTAATTATTAGAGCATATCATCACATTCATATTTGCTCATTTTTGTAATGCAGCTGATACTGTGCAACTGATCATTCTTATTCTGTCACTGATAAGAGATTCTGTGCTAAAAGTGTATATTCATTGCAGATTTGGTCCTCTTTGTATATTTCTTCACCCCCAAAAGCACTTGCTAAGTAACAATCTATTGAGCAGTTTAACGAGTTGTGCAGTAAAACAAGAAATGTCTGCAGCCGTTATTACAATTCTAGAAATAAACATTATGTAAAATGTCCCATTCATTGTAGATTCATGACGCCCAATTCAAGTATTCGTCCAGTGGGGTCTCAAGACAATGCACTATATAGGGAGATGTGGCAAAAAATCAAGGCACCAACATTTTTTTTTTGCAGTGACAGGTTTCACATGCAGCAACTCAGTTCTGACCAATGAAGATTTCCAAATATCAAACGACTGAACCTGATGATCTGAGCCATGCCTTTTTAGAGCCTTCTAGCTAGCTTATCTAATATTGAGAGTTCATATTTTGTTAGAAAGCTGATGGTCGGTAGTGGTAGGATTTAGATCCAGCATACATTTTTCTTGAAAATGCACTTGAAAAATAATCAAGCTTTTTTTATCCTGAGGGAATGAGGTAGTTGGAGGGGTTGAGTGGGGTGTGATGGGGTGGAATCGGTGTTCGTTGTTGTTACATACGATTGTCTAAGTTGACTGCAATGGTAGCATATTTGTTGAATGAAAACATGACACCAACACCAATAACATGAAGCTTTTTTGCTTTTTTTTTTTCATTTGAAGTCAGGTTTGTTTTAGGAACTGTAAAAGATTGTATTCTAAAAAAAAGATTGTATTCACAAAGAAAGAAGTTGAAGTAGTTGAAATATAAGGTGCTGTTAAGGGAAGCTTTTTTTGTTATTTGTGTTGATGGACTAAAGCTCGAGAGCAGAGAAAGCCAAACCTTGTGTGCTTGAATGGTGTCATGAATTACTCAGACATATTTAAAAAAAAATATTGCCATATTAAATTTCAACAGAGTTGGTGTAGAAATGCATAAATTGGCCAGCTATCATGACGGCCCTCCATTGTTCACATAAGGTTCCGTTCCACGAAATGGCTGTGTTTCACCCCCCCTTCTTCTCTGTCAAGAACAGCCGGGCTCTCACTGAGCATGCTCAGTGAGGCCTATGTCAGAGATTCTACAGAGAGATTGATCATGTGACTTGAGCAGGGACTGTGCATGTGTGGGAAGCTAAACGAAAGTGTGTGGAGCTCCTCTCTCTCTTCTTTCTCTCTCTCTTTCTCTCTTCCTCCCCATCAATGGAAATCCACAGACTTATCCAGGTACTGCCATATTGCTGGAGGGCACAACTTAAAGCAAAATGGGCCTTTTTCCTTTTTATTTATTTCTTGTCCTTCTTAGACAGGTTGGGTAGAATGGGTGGAATGGTCTGTGTTTCAGAGCTTGGTTCTCATGTGCTGTTTTTTTTTTTTTTTTTTTCCCCTACTATTTTTCTTGATCTCTGGTCTTTAGATTTGTTTTTGTTGTTGTTTTTTTTACCCTCTCTGAATTTATCTGCCTGTGATGTGTGTTGCAGTGATGATTGATGAGATTGGAAGAATTGATTTTGCGGGGCTTGATTGATTGGGTCTTTGACACCTGATCAAGCTGTGTTTTTCTATCTTCAAAGCCTATGTGTTGCAGTACAGGCACCAATAGAGAATTACCTGTTAAGGGTCTACAGAGGCTCCGTGAAGACTAAAGTCTAACTCGGGCCTTTTAATGGTAGGTTAGATTTGGAGGCCTGTTCAGGAACTTCTGTTGTGGAACTCATGACCACTGCTCATTTATTCCCCCACTTTGTGTAAAATGAAAAATCTCAAAGCCTTGGACTCATTCATTACTTTAAATATTAGCCTTTTTTCTTTCTTTCTTTGTTCTTGAAAGTGGTTTTCAGAATTTTTTTGTCTCAACCTGATATCTCCCAGGATGTGATGGTTGATGTGACTCAGAGACTTGTTTGGGGCTTTGTGAAGAAAAGGAAAATGGAAGGCAAAACGCAGCAGTCAGATTGTCACTTACCTTGCATGCTGTTCTACAAAATGGCTGAAAGATGCTAATTGGGACTTTGACGTTTCGTGTGTGTTGTGTGTGTGTGTGTGTGTGCGCGCGGGCGGTGGTCTGTCTGTCTGTCTGTGAGTGTGTGTGTGTGTGTGAGTGTGTGAGTGTGTGAGTGTGTGAGTGTGTGAGTGTGTGAGTGTGTGAGTGTGTGTGAGAGTGTGTGAGAGAGAGCCTGTAGCCTTGTTTCACAGCTCCATCCGCAGTGAGTGCCAGGTTTTTGAGGTGGAATGTAGAATACGATTGCAGTTGTTGTTTTTTCCTCAGTGAGTCATAACCCACCAAAATATATAATGTATATAAAAACCCTGGCTACCATAGGTGAAGGCCCTGTGGTGTGCAAGTGTGCTGTTCTGGCCTTGGTTGTTGTAGTCAGCCAGGCTTTGGAAGGTGTGTTTCTGAGTCTGACCATCCAGCAAAAAAAACTGCCTTCCACTGCAGCAACAGCAGTCTGTTCTTCCATTGGTTGTTCTGGAGGCTCAGGGATGACAGGAAGGAGATGTTTATGGTGTTCCTGTTTACCCACTGTCTGAAGCTACTGTAGTAACTGCTCATCAGAAGGAAGAGAAAAAAAAATGCTGGACTCTGGTTTTAGGAAAGCTTTTCATGGGAGGCTGTGCTAAATCAGCAGTGAGATGTGAACAGCAGTGGGAAAAAGAAAGAGGAGTGACCTCGACCTGTAATCTTAACCTATAGCACTGCTCAGAACCTGGAAGTGAAAGTCCAGGTCTTGTTCAAGACCGCAGGAGTTTAGCCGAGGGGGATTCGTGGAAACTGGTGGCAGTTCTGAAGTGACTGGTGATAATTGATGTAATTTGAAGACCGGAACTTAAACCTTGTGTAGTGTGGCTTTTTAGTAGTGAGGGGTTTGTTTGAGGGCAGGATAGGACAGCTGTGGTGAGTTGGTATCTAGTATCTACGCTGACGGTAGGTTTAAGTGGTAGTCTTATTCTTGAAATGCCCCACACACACGGCTGCCATCCTGGTAAAAGTTGCATCTTGGGGATGGACAGAAAGGGCAAGTGGAGTGATACAGTGGGGAAAATAAGTATTTCACCCCCTGCTGATTTTGTGAGTTTGCCCCCTTACAAAGAAAGGAACGGAACGGTCGGTCTATACATTTCATGGTAGGTTCATCTTAACAGTGAGAGACAGAATATTTTTTAAAAATCCCAGAAAATCACATTATATGAATTTTAAACATTTATTTGTGTTTTATTGAGGAAAATAAGTATTTCACCCCCTAGCAAAACAGCAAGAATTCTGGCTCCCACAGACCGGTTATGTGACCAGGAGGCACACAGATTAGTCCTCTTACTTAATTAGTACTCCTAATTAAGTACTCGTTACCTGTATAAAAGACAACTGTCCACAGAATCAATCAATGAATCAGATTCCAACCTCTCCACAATGGGCAAGACCAAAGAATTGTCTAAGGACATCAGGGACAAAATTGTAGACCTGCACAAGACTGGAATGGGCTACAAGACCATTGGCAAGCAGCTTGGTGAGTCAACTGTTGGTGCGATAATTAGAAAATGGAAGAAACACCAATTGACCATCAATCTCCCTCGGTCTGGGGCTCCACGCAAGATCTCACCTCGTGGAGTGAACCTGATCATTTGAAAGGTGAGGTAACAACCCAGAACTACACGGCTGGAGCTTGTTGATGATCTCAAGGCAGCTGGGACCACAGTCACCAAGATGACCATTGGTAACACACTACGCCGTAATGGATTGAAATCCTGTAGTGCCCGCAAGGTCCCCTGCTCAAGAAGGCACATGTACAGGCCCATCTGAAGTTTGCCAATGAGCACCTGGATGATTCAGAGGAGGCTTGGGAGAAAGTGCTGTGGTCAGATGAGACTAAAATCGAGCTCTTTGGCATCGACTCGCCGTGTTTGGAGGAAGAAAAAAGCTGCCTTGGACCCCAAGAACACCATCCCCACCGTCAAGCATGGCGGTGGAAACATTATGCTTTGGGGCTGTTTCTCTGCTAAGGGCACAGGACGACTTCACCGGATCGAGGGGAGGATGAATGGGGCCATGTACTGGGAAATCTTGGGTGAGAACCTCCTTCCCTCAGCCAGGACACTGAAAATGGATTTCTAAGGATTTGGAGAGGATCTGCAAAGAGGAGTGGGCCAAAATCCCTCCTGGGATCTGCGCAAACTTGGTGACCAACTACAAGAAATGTCTGACCGCTGTGCTTGCCAACAAGGGTTTCTCCACCAAGTACTGAGTCATGTTTTGCTAGGGGGTGAAATACTTATTTTCCTCAATAAAACACAAATAAATGCTTTCTGCTAAATGGTGTATATATTAAATGTTTAAAATTCATATAATGTAATTTTCTGGGAATTTTTTTATATTCTGTCTCTCACTGTTAAGATGAACCTACCATGAAAATTATAGACCGTTCCTTTCTTTGTAAGGGGGCAAACTCACAAAATCAGCAGGGGGTGAAATACTTATTTTCCCCACTGTATATTGGAGAGAGAGAAAGGAGATACTTTTTTTTAAATGTATATTATTCTGTAGCATTGATAGCGCTGTAGGTCAGGTCAACAAAGCACATTTGACTGAAGTTGAGAGAAGGAGATGAAGGATAAATAATGTATATGCATAGTAGGCTCCGTTTTTATTCAGACCCTTGATAAAGATGAACAAAAGAGATTGTATGAAATAAACTACAGTATATAAGTAATGAGGTATATTTTATGCTCAGAATTCTGAAAATTATATTCTTTAATAATAATGCATTGGCACAAACCACAATCAAATGGTTCACAAATTATAATAGAATTACAAATATTCACACCCCTGTTATCAGTACTTTGTGGTTCCTCCCTTGGCAATTATAACAGCAAGTAGTCACCTTCTGTAGTGTCATACGAGGTTATGAAACTTCTTGGGGGGATCCTCAACCATTCCTCCATGCAGAATTGTTCTAGTTTCTTGGGTTGACGTTTGTGGACTGCTTTTTTGAGTTCAAACCAGAAATGTTAAATTGGATTCAGGTCTGGAGACTGAGATGGCCACGTCAGGACATTGATCTTGTGCTCTGTCAACCATTTCTTAGTTTCTTTGGACGTATGTTTGGGATTGTTGTCTCGTTGGAAGGTCCATCTGTGGCCAAGGTGTAGCTTGCTGGCAGAGGGAACAAGGTTTTTGGAGAAAATGTCTTGGTACATGCTGGAGTTCATGGTTCCATCTATTTTAATAAGGGTCCCAGGGCCTGTGGATGCAAAACAACCCCAAAGCATTAAAGATCCACCACCAAGTTTCAGGCATGAGGTGCTTTTCAACATTACTGGCATTCTTTGGAAGGCAACATAATGTTGATATGTATGTCCAAAAAGCTTGACCACAAGACATGATTCCAATTGTAGTTCAGATGTAGTTTGGCAAATTCAAGAAGCCTTTTTCAGTGAATTGTCTTCAAAAGAGGCTTCAGTCTTGCAACTCTGCCATAAGGCCATTGTCATGTAGGCGATGTCGAATGGTAGCTTTGGACACCTTGTAACCCCAAGATGCCAGGTTGTTTTGGAGATCTTGAACTGTGCCCCTTGGACTTCTTTTTGCCTCTCGAACCATCCGTCTCACATCCGTGGGGACAAGATAGACTTGCGTCATCTACGTGGCAGGTTAGCCACTGTTCCAGGGCCTTAAACTTCCTAATAATTGATACTAGGGATGTCCCCGACTAAAACAAATCTTGGTCGACCAACAGTCGTCTGTTTTTTTTCTATATGACACACCCTATTTGTTTTAATAAATACAACTATATGCACACTGCGCTTCTCTCATGTTTTATAACTTTCTTAAGTGAATGACACAAATGACTAACAATAAGCTAATGACTCTATGGAGCCGGAGTTCAAGATTACCTGAAAGAAAGAATAAAAAACTTCTCCGTTCCGAGCTCATGCTGCCCTTGCAGATTCTGCCGTTGCGCTTGTGAAGTTACGGTATTTGACCACAACCACAACACATTCTATGTTTTATTTAATTAACCAGGTTGGTCTCATTGGGATTTAAAATCTCTTTTGCGAAAAAATAGATAGGCTAACAAACGAATGATCACACATAGCCTAATGTTTTAAATTGTAGCCTAAAGCTGAACATAGTTGCTATAGCCTATCGAAAATAACTTACTCGAGTTGGAGACCATCCGACTTCCCCAGTCGTTTCATGTTATGGCACAGGAACACTAGCTTGTCCAAATTTTTTGGCAAAAGGCTGTTCCTCGTTTTATTAACGATAAACCCTGCCTTGGAAAATGCACTTCCAATTTTTGGGGATCGTCCACGATTAAAACGAAATGCTGCCATACTCCAGATTCTTTCTTTTACATTGTTTTTAGGTTATATCGAAATGAGTAATTAAAGTATGCCTATATCACTAATCTTAACTGTAGGCAAATCTTAGGCTACAATTAAAATGCACATTCACGTGCCTAAAACAAGAAGGATGCAATATAGGCTACATGAAAGGGGGTGTTACGCATGTTAGTTATAAATATATAAACCATACAATTAGCAAAACACATGGGCCGCGGAACACATTTCGAATGGGTAGGGCCAAGAATGACGTGACGTTGCCCTCACCTCCCAAGTATCAAAAGCTCATAATCCATACATGTATTCTGATTATGATACACGTTTTGTTTTATGATACGTGTAGTTTTTTATGTCGTCATACATCCATATGATCCAATCAGATGGCAGATTTGGATACGCGTATGCTTAGTAATTTCTGTGTAAATGTCACCACCACATAATAGTGACAAACTATGACAGTAACACTAACCTCTGGTTTGTCATCTGTAACATGCGTTCACGTAGTAGTGACTAATGGTGAAATCACAGTTTTTCACAAAACTGATAGCATAAGCATTCAGTTCCAGAGAAGGGAAATCCTAACGCTACAGCATATAATAACATTCTAGACGATTGTCTGCTTCCAACTTTGTTGCAACAGTTTAATCATAATAAGAATAAGAATACGTGTATGGATTATGAGCTGTCTGGCTTTCAATAGCAGAGGGGCTAGCTGGACCAGCGACAGTTACAAATTCTACTGCTGGTTCCTCAGAGGGCTCATCATGGGCTGGAGTGACGGTGGTTGTCTCAGCCGCCTTGGTTAACTTTGACCCGAAGAAATCAGTTATTTTTCGACCCTTCATCGTTCAATTTAACGTTACTGTTGCTTAAACTTTACCGAACACACTAGCAGTCTGCTTAAGTAGAGCGCTGGTTTGTTCTGTGAAATTCACGTTAGTGTGATGCTAAGCTCACATGACACAAATAACCAATCAATCATTAGGAAACAGAGTTTGTTGCTTGTGATGGGCTACGTACTGTACGTAGGCTTACAGCGAGTGGAAATTAGCCCGGGAAGCGTGTAAAAGTGCAATACATTAAGAACGTAATGCATTTGCTGATGGATTTGAATTTTTGCACAATGTTTGATGTTTGATGCACGCCAAAGTAGGTATGGCCACGGCCCTACTGGCCATACTGGTTCCACGGCCTATGGCAAAAACACATTTATTATGAAATGTTACTTTTATTAGTTTTGCAGAATTATTCACAACATTACTATTACCTTAACTGCCTAATATAATTTAAAGAAACCATGTATAGGCCTAGCTATGTTAAGAGTAAAGGACTGTCACTGCCATACCCGCAGCATCCAGAATGAATTATTCTACTGACAAGCGTGCCGAACTGTGGCGCGAATCTAGGTGTCTCATGCTGCGTGGATAATTTTAAAAGTATTTTTCTGAACAATTGTATTGGTAATGTAGGTTTGGAATTTTCTGAATTTTTTTTGCACAAAATATACCTCATTACTTATATAGTTTATTTTATATGATCTCTTTTGTTCATCTTTATCAAGGGTGTGAATAAAAACAGAGTCTACAGTATATTATTCTTAAGTGATAATTGAAAGTAAAACTGCTGGTGAGGTCAATGGGGAGAGAGATGATAGAAAGAAACGGAGCTCATGGTGTGTGTGTGTGTGTGTGAGAGAGAGAGATCCTATTTAAATGTATATTATTGTTTAGTGATGATTGATAGCACTGTATTCCAAATAAATAAAGGTTAAATTTGAATTTGAGAGAGAGACCACAGGTAGAGCAAAGAAGGGAAGGAAACAGACTGAGAGAGCAAGATAATGTGAGAGAAATGAAAGCGCAACACTCTAAAGGCGTTTTGGTTTTGTTCTCTTGAATGTGTCGTATAGGGAGGCCTGTGGTCTTGGTCAGGGGTGGAGAGTCACGTGGGACAGGACGTATGTTACCTACAGCTGCGAGAAGACTGGAATGACGAAAAATGAGGATGCTTGGCTTTTGTGTAGATGAGCAGCGCAGTGACACTTGAGTGTGTATCCGTGGCGAGTGCTTTTCATCTGGGGAACAGATCCATGCCTTCTCTCTGTCTGGAGTGTGGGAGCTTGGCTGCAAGGGCGTGACTTCGATCTGTTCCGTAACTTGATAGTCTAAAAACACAAACCCATTATATATGGGGCAGTCTCTCTTCACAAGTACTGCATGTAAAAACATAGTCTATTTCTTCTTGATTAAACAGAGTTAAATATTATAATGTTTTGGTGTTATATTCCCCAGTGGTGAAAATGTCCTCTTTTTAATTATGTAACTGCCATATTGTATTACCAGCACTTTGTGTGGTCTAAAAGGGACCGTTTTAAGCACTACGAAGATGCTAGCCTACATGCTGGTAGATCTTCTAGGGTCTACTATATATATATATATATATATATATATATACTATATACTATATACTATATATAGGCCTATACAACAGTGGTGTGTATCCTCTCACATTTTGTTTAAGAAAAAACGAATATAAAATATACTTTTAGAAAAATTGTATTTAAAAAAAAATAATAATAATTTTAAAAGAAATTCCCAGACTGGAAATGATGAAGGCAAGGGGTATAAAAATGTGTGTCCAATTAGCTGCAATCCCAAAAATATTTAGGGGCCAAAAAACAACAACACACGGTTTTTGTTACAGCCCTGTTTAGTTGGTTCGAACAGAAAATAGCGCTCTCAAACACTGGAACTGAAGAGCAGGAGACCAGCCAGCTGCCTGTCACCTCTCAAGGTTGTTTTCGGTAAATGTCCTGTCCAGATCGAAAGAAAATCTTGGTTTGTTGGTTTGGCTGGGTTAATGGTGGATTTCTTTCTGGGTGAGGGGGCAGAGGGACCCTTCAATTGGTCTATGGGGGTGAAGGATTACTTCTGTGCCATGCAGTGTTGTGCCCTGGCCATGATTGTTTTGGGGGAGCAGGCCCAAGCCGTGTTGCTGCTCATTGGCATGTGCCTCCTCGGGCCCTCTCATACCTTACTATTCCTGAAATGGCTGCGCACATTCATCAGAGCCCAGCTCTTGTGTGTTTAAAAAAAAAAAAAAAAAACACTGAAATTCGAACTCACTGGGCATGCTCTGTCTGAGCTGTGCAAAAGGAACCAACAGAGGGAGCATTTGGGTCACATGACTGGAGCTGGGTGAGTCGTGCATGCGGGGAGGAGGAGAAGGGAAGAGGAACAATCTGTTCGAGACTCCCTCTCTCTTCAATGGAGGCCACCAAGAGACAGCAGGTACGACGTCGGCCTGTTAGAGCCTAGTTTGTAGCCGGATTTGGCCAGATTCAGCATGTTTTCAGCCTTCCATGGCTCTGACTGTTCTTCTCTGGAGGCGCTTTCTCTTGTTTCATGTTTTTTTTTCTGTTGCCTTCTGAACCTCTTCTCAGTATCTACCTTTCAGATGTAGGTCTGGTAAAGGACATTTCCCTCTCCTGCTGTTGAAACAAGACTGCTTGCTCTTTCAGAACTAAGCCGTACAACCAGTCCTGTCAGATTCAGTGACTGCAGGCTAGAACAAATTGCTTTAGCCACACCAATAGTTTAGGCATTTTCAGGTGAGGGCAAAAAAGTAGTCCTGATAGGGCAAGTCTTTCAGTAATTCAGCTAGTAGCCAGAAGCCTTCCCAGTTGGGAAGGGTCAAGACTCACCCGAAATCTCTGTGAGGCCGGTGCATTTGAAATGGTCAAGAAGGATTCTGCGGCCTTTGGAAGGAAATCAAAAAGAGCAACCATAGCCTTGTCCTAATGTAGCGTTTTAGTAAGGCAGGAGGACTAAAAATGAGGGAGAGAAGGACGCCAGGGAGAATTCATCTTTCCGAACCATGTCAAGCTTCCGGAACCTTCCTGGCGCTTAGCCTGAGCCTCTATCTTTGAGAGAGAGAGAGGGGGCGGGGGTTGACATCCCCAGCAACCTGCTCATCTCCCTGGAAACAGGGCTGCAAAGCCTTCCTCCTCATCCCCCGTGTGCGATTCCTCCCTCCTGACCTCGGAACAGGCATCACGAGGGTCCTTCCTGCGTAGAGGCACTGGGCGGGCGGAGACCGGAAGCCAAGACCAGAGAACAGACAGGAAAAGCAGGTTTTGAGGGACACATCCTGGGACTTCGACAAACTAATATATAGCCTACGCTCTCGGAAGAACACAGTGCCTTAGAGTTCAAATCTGGATCATTATCACATTTTTATCCTCAATCATCTCCTTTTACCGGTTTAGATCATTTTTGCCTTGATCTTTCACCCTCCAAAATCAGTTTGTGTCCTAAAGCCCAAGAAGGCTGAGTTCTTGCAGAAAGATGGTAACAGACAGAACCAGGGTTTTCTTTATGGCGAGAAAGCATCTCAGGCATCGTATTGGTTTCAGTGCACCCAGAATCCTGATTATGCTAACGTGGTAAAATTTCAGATTAATCAGGTTGATTTAACTCCTGAGGTGTCAGTCTGGAGACTGGGGGATGGTGGGGGAAAAGCAGGCCGTTGTAACTCTTATTACTTGTTGAAACCTCTTCTGCTTTTCTTATTGGGTGTCAGTTGTAGGCCTAGTTTGCTTTGTAGCTCTATTGTCTTGCATAGAGTACAGTATTGTTTTTTGTAGGGTGGTAGTGGTTTCCGAGCAGTATTACGTTTCTGGCGCATAATGAGGCTGCGTGCTATAGTGTTGAATGCATTATATTTAAAAAACGGTGTCTGTTTCAGTCGCAGTGACCGCAGTGTTGCCGTGGTATCGTGCCGTGCTAAAGTGTGCTTGGGATGGACGTGGGCGGCCTGGCCTTTTGCTCCTGCTGCTGTAACAGGTGTGCCGGGGTGCCCTTCCCACCTTTCTACCTGGTGTGGTTGAACGTTGATGATGCGGGTGTGCTGGCTGCTCTCTAAGGGACAGATGGATTCCAATAGTTCATCCGTGAAAGAGGGGAAAAAATAAAAAATAAAAATAAAAGAATGCACATACATGTGGTTGTTGTGCACAATGAAGTTTCTGTGTCAGAGACAAGGTTGCAAATTACAAGGTTGCAAATGACCATTACATTACATTACAGGCATTTAGCAGACGCTCTTATCCAGAGCGACTTAGTTTCCATTTCTTGGATATTAACTGAAGCAATTCAGGTTAAGTCCCTTGCTCAAGGGTACAACGGCAGTGTCCCACCTGGGGATTGAACCTGCAACCTTAACGTTACAAGCCCAGTTCCTTAACCATTATATCACACTGCCTGCCAGAGTTTCTCTCAAGAAGGGGGGGGAGGGTGGGGGATGATGATACCAAACAAAGTGGATGATTATTCTGGATGTGTGTACGTGTGTCAGTGTCTGTGTCTCAAAACAAGCCCTTAGCCGTGTCACTGGAGATCTTTACTGAAGGCAAGCTCATTTGTTTCTGAGTGTAAAGGTGCATGCGTCTTGGTCTGTTGGGAACATTGCATTAGTTTATTTCCGGATGTATACAGTTTCTCCTGCTGCGACTCTGGGTTCAATGTCTTTGAATATGGGTTACAGAACATAATTCACCACAGGCCCTACACGTGAGCGCGGTGTCCAAAGACAGTCAGGTGGAAAGCACACTGTACTGTACAGCATCAGACCGTCAAGCAGAAAAGGGCAATGTGACTGACTGTGATTTCTGTCTCTTAACTGTCCGGTACGGGCTCGCTTCTAGATGTGTTCACTGGAACTGTTCCTCCAATGCAGTGGTTTTCAGTCTCAGCTATTACATTCCAGGCATTTTAAGATGCTCTTATCCAGAGCGACTTGCAGTTTACATGTCTTTACATCCAATCCATTTATACAGCTGGATATTTAAGGTTAAAGTACCTTGCTCAAGGGTACAACAGCAGTGCCCACCTGGGAATCGAACCTGCAACCTTTTCTTTACAAGCCCAGTTCCCTAATAATGCTACACTGCCACCCACTGGTCCTGGAGAGCCGCAGGGTATGCTGCTTTCCCTTGTTACTCCTAATTGAACAATTAAAGCGGTTGATTACACAATTAGCTCATCTCACCTGGTTTCTTGTGTGGAAGTTGGTTACTGATTTTGAAGGAGCTTTAATGGATGATAAAGAAGTGGGTGACTCCTGGGTGGTTGAGACGTTGTCTCACGTTCATCTCTTGTGTCATTCCGTCTCAGGCCTTTTCTCTGCCTGAGAAGACGAATGGTTGTGCCTTCAGAATAGCTTGATATTAGATGCTTTCTGTGGCTCCCCAAGACTTAAGTATTCAAGTAAGGTAACCTCACTCTCCTTTTGCCACCCACCCCCCTTCTCTCCTTGTAAATGATGACTCACTCCAATGAGATCTGCGTCCACTCATTTTTTGGGGAGTGAAGATTCTTATTTTATCAAAGGGTTCTTGGGCTCTCCTTTGAGAATATTGATAAGAAAGAATTTAAGCTTGGATGATTTTATTTAAACTGATTGGATGATTTTTCCCCCATTTTTTGCAGCCAAGCTTTCAAGTACTGATTAACAGTTAAGCTATTAGAGGTTTTTGAGGCTGAATATTGAGATAGTAATTGACTTTTGACTTTGGTCTTGTCTCAATGTTGAAGCATCCCTGTGTTTGGGCTGTGATTGTAGAGGAAGCCTTTGGCAGTGCCAGACCCTTTTGTCCTGTATAGTTTTTGTTTTGGGATCCAGTCAGAACAGGACTTTTTAATCTTTTTTTTTTTTTAACCCCCTCAGAACCTTTTATTTGACCTTGTTGATTTGAATTTCAGTGGGTGGAGAAGTAGCTAATTTACTGCTACCGTACCTCTCTAAATCAGTCAATGTGCTAAAGCTGCAGTTTCTCAAAATAGCTTATCTAGTGCTGAAATAGCCCTGTATTAATAATTGGAGACAAACAGCTTGCTTGGTTGACACTGCTGACATAGGGAATAATAAATGGCTTTAATTATTCATATAATCTATTCTACAAAGCCTTGGAAGCCTTTGTGAATTAAAACATTTTATTTAATTTTTTTTACATTTTTAATTTGTATAATTTGTTATTTTTCTATGTGTTCTTTGTCCTTTCTGTACCTGGCTTGGGGAATGGATTACAAATGGTGGGTCTGCATTTGAACCCCTTCCCCCTCCCCCCTCTTTACCTCTCCCACACACCCCTCCCCCACTCAGAAAAGCCCAGCGTTGAGTCTGTTGTGTCAGTAAACAATCTTGTTACGAAATGGCCGATGATCTGCAGGCAGCCTACACGGCTCTACTGAGCATGCTCCCCAGTTTGCCAGTAGGGGGAGGGCTTGGAAACGCACACATGGCCTGCTCCCATTCGTCTGTCTCCCCCATAAAGACAGCTAGATGTCTCTCTCCCTCGCTCTCATGCACTTCTGAATACACGTTCTTCAATGGTTTTTTTAAAACATTTTATTATATTAAAATTTTTTTAACCACCCCTGCGTTTAAACATACTGAAAGCTGGGGTATGCTCCAGACTTGTAGATGGGCAGTATGAGAAGTATTCGAATTTCAGGTGTTAGGCATTTCATCAACCGTTTCACAACAGCCTTTGGTGGCAACAGGGGTTTTGTGCTAGTTCCACGGTACATGTTAAAGGGGCCATCAGTCTGTGTGTCTGTGTGTCTGTGTGTGTGTGTGTGTGTGTGCGTGTGTGCGTTAATCCAACAGAACACACATGCTCTGTGTTACTTGATGAAATGGGACTATTAAGCTACAATAGGAATCACAGGAATCTACCTTTTGCTAGTGCTAGGGCTTTGTTTTCCCATTAAAATCGGTGGCTTCATATGCACACTGCAATGGTGAAGTGTCAGAACAATGTAGCCAATACAGCTGAATAGTGCCGGGAAGGCCTGGGGATTGGATTGCAAGAGTGCTGGCAATTGAGGGCAACATGTCTTTGGATGACATAGTGGAGTACTGAGTGCCACCATGTTGTGGAATCTGAAGGATATCTGAATACTAATAAATAACACACATGGTAGTAATGAAAGGATTTGCATATACAAACTGTTTTAAAGCGGGTGATTACAGCTGCAGCATGCACTCAGTCCTGGATATAAGTGCAAAAAGAATTAGGATTCGTTGAAGACAGTATGTAGCTACCGAAATGTTGAATCCATGGCTAGGGCCCAGCGTGGTTGCAGCCTGGTGCCCTGTGTGTGCCCTGTGAAGTGTGCCCTGTGAGATTCTGCTCCAGTCTTGTAGCACTACAGGTCAGAGGCCTCCCCTTCGGCTGCTCTGGGATTTTCCTGGCTAGAAGGACCCTGAAAATTTATTTTTACTGTAGGTAAATTCCCAAAGATCCTTTGATGGATTCTCCTGTCCAGAAGGGAGGTTCCATATGTATGGTCTGTACCATGGTGAAGGCCAGGGTTTTGTGCTAGTTTCATGGCACATGCTGCTTATACTGTATGTGTGCGCGTTCCCAACAGAAAACAAAATTTCCCTTGAAATAATATGAAATGGACCATCTCAAGTTAGAGAAAGAGAGCGAGAATGCGTTCCACAATGGTGGTTTATTCTTGATTCTTTGATTCTGGTTCTTATTCTAGAACACAGCATTGTCAGGCAGGCAGGGTTCTGCTGATGCCACTCGATTCCACAGACTGTGATTCCAAACTTGGCGAAATCAGGTGAGCCAGCTTGGACCAGTGTCTGTTCCGATTACCTTTTTGTCGTCAGTCACATAGCCGTGCCACTCTGTGTTCAACAGGATATTGTACCGTAGAGGCACGTCTCTCCATGCATGGAACATGGGTGTTTTTGTAGTAATTACAATTTAGGTGCTTTGCACTTAAGTTTAATTGGATAACAGCCTAGATGATGGCATCTAATCTGATATTAGCCACTCACATTTGATTACCGTAATCCAGAATGGAAACTAAAATTACATATTTAATTTGCCATGGCACAGAATATGTACGGCACAGGTCAACTAAAATGCTTTGCAAAAAGATGGGGTGTAACTGAAGCAGAGTGCGCTGAAAGTCCCCTCGTTAGTCAGCCATTGGTGACATTTTTGTGCATCCTGCTTTCCAGGGGTACATGCTGTACCATAACATGATATCTTGTATAACAATGTGGAAGACCAGGCATTTATAAATAATGAGCTATTTGGGGGTTGTTAATGAGAGCACGAGAAGGTGGAATGGGTTGGAAGGGCTGTATGAGGTGCTGCTCATCTGATTTACAACCAGCTCAGAGAGCGGTAGTTGCTCTTGAAGGGTGGGGGAAAAAGGAAAACTATCAAACACCCGGGCACAAAGATGCCACTTTTGTCGGGGTGAGGTGGGTGACATGACACCCCTAAATGCCACACCACTTGCTTGGCCTCTGCTCTGCACTGGAGTTTGGTGGGGGGGGTGTAAGCCCATGTGGCCAGTCTGTAGATGGTCACTCAGCTGAGAGAGAGAGGCCAGGGGTCAGTTGTGGAGATTAGGGGAGGGCGGATTACAGCGGACAGCAGGTGGAAGGGACTGGTGGTGACCACATCTCATTAGTGCACACTGGCTGTGGCAGAAGGTGCATGTGCTTCTTTTCTTCTGATTTTATGTGATTTTCAGATTTGGTAGCCAATTACACTTGTTATTTTCAGGTCAATCCCTCCCTCATAGTTTGCTGCCATAGCCCTGTGACCGGTACAGTGACCAGCCCAGTAGCACAGTGACAAAGACACCCCAGAGCCACTCCTGTGCGCAGCGAACGTCTTGTTGGCTTCCCTCCCCCCTCCCTGGGGCGGACAGGATGTTCGCTGCACATAAGAGTGGCCCTGTAGTACCGGGTTACGGTCGACGGCCTGGTGAGTGACGTCTCGGAGGAGACGTTACTTTGCCTTCGTCACTACCAGTAGCAGGACTCGAACTCACATTACTAGGGGGGGATTAACATAAAATTAGCGGGTCTAATTGGCTACTAAATTGGGAGAAAATGGGATAAAATCAGAAACAAAGTCTTTAAAGAATTAACGCAATGTGTATGCGTGGTGCAATATAAATCGTAGGGGCAGTATACCACGTGTGATGTCCACTCTGCGACTGAATGATGAAAAACAGGAAGAAGGCGAAGAAGAAAAAGATTGACAGAGCTAGTCCAATTACACGCATCTCTACGATGTGTCATTGCCGCCGCATAGAGACAAATATGTATGCCATAATAGATGGCGAGACATTTCCAACATTTTACGCCTGGACATGGAAACAGGCAAAAATAAATGGAAGCAGATCCGAGATCGTTATGTCTGAGCACAGGGAAAAATGCTGGAGAAACGTTACTTTAATATTTAACACACAATTGCGGTCATTTACTTGTCAACTAACGTTAGATTTATGAGGCTGACACTCCTAAAGAAATGCAGCATTTGTCTTAAAAATGGGAAAAAAGTGTATTTAAGGCAATACCGAATATAGCTTTTCCTCTACGGTCCGCATTCCAAATACAACGTTTATTAAAGTTAAGGTTAGTAGTTTGGGCAGTGGTGGGCCGTCAGGGCCTGCAAGGCCTTCTCTGCTGGCCTAAAAAATATCTGAATCACAGACTGATGTTAATTATATTTTGTCCATGAATACTTATTAAATAATTCCAAATGGTCTGTTCGCTTCGCTTCCTTTCATGAAAATACACGTCTGGATGCAGCGCAACCAGGGGAACAGCTATGAAAGGAAGCGAACAGACCATTTGGAATTATTTAATAAGTATTCATGGACAAAATATAATTAACATCAGTCTGTGATTCAGCCATTTGAGCGGACATTTTCAGCCCTAAAGCGAATTAAAATTTACGTACGGATAATCTGTACGACAGAGTAATTGAACTCTTTTTGAGGAAAGAAAGGAGGATGGATTTTGTGTACAAATAATAAGGATTTTTGGTGAGTAAAATGTTGCTATTTTCCTAAATAATATTGCAATTTTATGAGGTTATTATTGATGGTTTTTTATGTGCGTCGCAGCTGTAGCACCCCGGGTTTATTTCTTCAGTAAAGGCATTTATTCTGGATACACGAGTTATCTATCTGCGATGCAACGGCAACGGGTGTCTTTGTGCAACGGTTTGTTTTTGCACTTTGTTTATTTATCTTTCTTCAGTCATGTTTCATTCTCGTTCTGTTCCCCGTCTGTCATTGTTCCTGTTCGAGTTCCTCTCCTTGTCTTGTCATGCACTTCGGGAAATTCTATGTTTCGTTTTTTTAGGGATGAGGAGGAACGCATAAAGAAATCTGCGTGCGAATAAAGCGGCGGAACATGAGAATTAGTGATTAGTAGTGTTAGTAACTTAATCTAAATCCCTAATGTTAGTAGACTAGTTGGTTAGTACTATATACATCTAACTAATATATACAAAGTGTAATTAGAAAGTAAGAAGGAAGTAAAACAAGATTAGAAACTAAGACGGAAAAACCGAAACAGAATTTCCCGAAGTGCATGACAGAACGAGAATGAAACATGACTGAAGAAAGATAAATAAACAAAGTGCAAAAACAAACCGAACAGACACTCAAAACATAACAATAAGATGGTTTTTATAGCCATAAAATAGTTATTGAGGGGTGGATTGATTCAGACGGAGCACTACTGCAGGCCTAGGTGTGAAATGCACAGCCCGCCACTGAGTTTGGGAGTACGTAATAATGGCATTAACTGACTGTTATCCCTTTTTGTGAATTTAATGTAAAGAATCGATGAAAATTGATTTTCCGCCTCCACAGTGATCATAGAACTGGCGATGTTATATCGATAAAAATGTAATGGTAGGTACACTTGCTAATGTTAATCAGCTAAAACATTACATACACTCCCATGAAGTTATTCTGACGTGAAATAATACAGCTGGCAATCTATCTACCCTGCTAAAACACTTACGTTTATAACAAGCTAACTAGTTAGCATGTGTGGTCATTCTGATTAAGTTAGCAGCTAACTTTGACCTCATTTGTAACGTACGTTAATAAAGTGTATCTGTGTCTGTCATCCAAACCACATGGTAAATATACAGGAAAACCAGCAGTACGTTACCTACGTAATGGATATGGCTTTTAAACATCCAGACAGACGTAAAGTACGTAGTGCAGTATGTGAGCAATGCCGCTCGCGTTGGGTACGCCTACGTGAAGGCGAACGCGTACGCGAGAAAAGTGAAGTATATTCAGGCCTTTATTGTGGTCTTGTGCTCCTGTAAGGGGATGGGGACTCTTATTATGATATTGTGCTCCTGTAAGAGGGGGGCGGGGTAACTTCTATTGTGAACTGCCTTCCTGCCTTGTGAGGCTGCTTTTATTGGGACAGTCGTTCTGAGGCAGACATTTTCTTGCCAAGGAGGTTGTAGGCTTTGGCTGCCAATCAGAAGGCAGGAAGAGGGCTTTGAGGGAGCGTGGGGGTGCAACACAGTTGGGGATGAGGGGTGTGTTTTGATAAAAGCCCCTGTAGTTTTTTTTCTTGAATTCCATGAACTTTCCCCTCACTGGGTTGATCTGAAGGTGGATGGCTGTTTGTTTACTGTTTGGCAGCTATAATGGTGTGTGTCTGTCCTTGTGTTAAAACTGCAATATCTTCTTTCATTTTGTGGTGGCGATGCAGGAGTTTCCCAAATTTTTAGTTTTTGCCCATATTGTTTATTTGATCTTGTATTGTAAAAGAAGTGACACTGCGATGATGTTGTCAGTGAGTCACGCGTTTGGTGAGTCACACGCTTGGGCCTGAGTGCTTGTTTGGCGCTATTGCTTCCAAATCAGTTGGCTTTGAATCAAAAGGTTTGTTGGAGAGAAAGAGAGTGGAGAGGCAGGTGTGCCCCTGTAATGGGTCTTTTCTGTTCCCTCGTTCCTTGAGAACACGTACGTGTGTGTGTGTGTTCTGAGTACAGACACTCTGAAGGCATGGCGGGGGTGGCCTTCACGTATGAATGAACTAAACCTTTTACTTTCAATGTGGAAGAGCTTCTGTGCACTCTGCTGGAAATTATAGGCTGCTTCCAGTGAGATGTCATTCCGGTGAAGGGGGTTTGCCTTGCGTCCACCGTGGTCAATTAGGCTGGAGGACTGTGTGGGTGTCAGGGTTATGGAAATGCTCTGCGACACGACCAACACTGAACTGGAAACAAAAATGGCTTTAATTATGTATGGGACACACACACACACATTTATTTCCTTCCGTATAACCTTGCAGTCGCTGTGCTGTGGCTGTTGTTGCTGACGGAAGATTCCGGGTTATTCATACCCATCTTGTCTGGTCTCATTCTGGGGGGCCTTGTTCTGAAGCCGCTCATCCGCTGGCATACACATTCAGGTGCGACGTTGCAGGCGCATGGCAGTGCGTTACGGCTAACGGAGAGCAGCGCCAGGCCGAAACCAAGCGCCCGATCCGTTTTCAGAGACCGGGCCGGCCAACAGATGGGGCTGACTGGCGATGAGACACTGCTCACCGAGCAGAGCTTTCAGGATGCAGGCCTTGGACCTCACCATCCCCTTCCTGTTGAGATTGGTGTAGGCTAACACTGGACTGAACATCTGAGCCATCTCTCTTGTTTTCCTCCCGCCCCTGTCAAAGCTGTTGTGTTGTCTTACTTTCTTCTGGTAATTCTGCCTGTTATTGTGGTTGGCATCTGAAATCAGACTACGGGGCACCAGTTTCAGTGGAAATAACCTTGTCCCATGTTTACATTTTTTTATTTTTTATTTTTATAAACTCTTTTTAATCTATTTTTCTTGTCAGATCATCAGGTCCAAAATACTCCAGTTATCTTTCTCAGGCACATATTCACACGGTTTAGTTTTTCCCAATATAAAAAGCCACAGTGGCGTTTATGGTCAGACTTCAGAGATGTTTTTTGGTTGGGGAGAGTGACCCCTGGAGGGGTATGTAGGACAGCCTGCCCCCAGCAAGTCGCCCCAGCTCTGTCCTTGCTGCCCAGAAAACCAGCCAGTCCAATAAGTCATCCTCCAGTTCCTGGCGGCGTTTGCCGCGATGAGACCCACGTCATAACGTGTCGCTTTAGTGTGCCTTTCGTTTTGTTTCTTTGAGCAGCACTAGGACTGGCGTAAGCACTGTGGTATAAATAAGCACTGACTCTTTAAAAAATGCATAAATGGGAACCTCTGAGTTCATGCAGTGCATCCCGGTCGCTCCAGCCACCTGTGGGTGTCCACGGCCACCTATATAGCTTCTCTTCCTGTTACCGCCCACCCTGGACCCCTACCAATTTGCATACAGACAGAACAGATCCACGGACGACGCCATCTCCACCGCACTCCTCACCGTCCTCACCCACCTGGAGAAGAGGAACACCTATGTGAGAATGCTGTTCGTGGACTACAGCTCAGCGTTCAACACCATAATACCCTCCAGGCTCAACACCAAGCTCTGGGACCTGAGGCTGAACCCCAGCCTCTGCGGCTGGATCCTGAACTTCCTGTCGGACCGGTGCCAGGTGGTGAGGATGGACCCCATCACCTCTGACCCTCAACACCGGGGCCCCCCAGGGTTGCGTCCTGAGCCCTCTCCTCTACTCCCTGTACACCCACGACTGTGTGGCCACGCACAGCTCCACCAGGGTGATCAAGTGCGCCGATGACACGACGGTGATAGGCCTGATCACGGACAACGATGAGACGGCCTACAGGAGAGAGGTCAGCAACCTGGCACAATGGTGTCAGGAGAACAACCTCTCTCAACGTTGACAAGACCAAGGAGCTCATCGTGGACTACAGGAAGGAGAGAGAGAGGCAGGAGCCCCTCACCATCGGCGGGTCCACTGTAGAGCGGGTCAGTGACTTCAGGTTCCTCGGTGTCCACATCACTGAGGACCTGTCCTGGTCCGCCCACACTGGCCACGTAGTCAAGAAGGCACAACAACGCCTCTTCTACCTCAGGCGGCTGAAGAAGTTCGGGATGGGGCCCAAGATCCTGCGGGCTTTCTACAGAGGCACTACTGAGAGTATTCTGACCGGCAACATCACTGCATGGTACGGAAACTGCTCAGGCCTCAACCGCAAGGCACTGCAGAGGGTGGTGCGGTCCGCTCAACACATCAGCGGAGGCACGCCCCTCCCCTCCATCCAGGAACTGTACAACAGCCGGTGTGCCAGCAGAGCCCACAGGATCATCAAAGACCCCAGCCACCCCAACCACAGCATGTTCCAGCTGCTACCGTCAGGCAAACGGTACCGCAGTCTCCAGGCCAGGACCAGTAGGCTCAGAGACCGCTTCTTCCACCAAGCTATCAGGCTACTGAACTCTGGCCACTAGCCTAGCTAGCCCAACTGCCAATTTTGCACATCCAGGTGGACTGAGCACAGACACACCTGCACAGACCCAGCACGCGCAGGCGACACTCGCACACGCGCACACACACACACACACACACACACTACTCACTCCTGTACTGTTGCCTCGTGCCCCTAGTACCACTTGCTGCTACTTGATCTGCTGCACTACCACTGAGTCTGCTATTCTGCTATTTTGTACTGTTACCATATATTACATTGTTACATATATTACATTGTTACCATATATTTTATATATTTATTCATGTATGCTCATTTGCACTGTCATTACTATTACGGGTATTACTATTTTGTTTACAATGTGTGGTTTTTCTGTGTGTATTTCTGATGCTGCGAAGTTGAGGGGCCAGGCCCAAGATTTTTACTCTGGTGTACCTAGTATCACAGATGTAACAAATAAAGGAATCTGAATCTGAATCTTCCATGGGAACCAGTATTTTTTCATCCCCCCATGGAAGACACAGCCACTCAACAACTGTTTCTCAAAATGTTTTAGAAACGTCATCTTAAAATGTGGAATGTTTCAACGGCGTGTTTGTAAGACGAGGCCTTCATGCTTCAGCGGCTTAGTATGGAGTCCGGCATCACACAGATGTCATTTTGCCGGTCGCTATGAGTACGATACTTTGCTACAACAATGCCCAGGTGAACATGAGAATGTAAGAATGAGAGCAAGGCCGAGCCCCGCGGGGAAAGGTTCCAAATCTCCCGTGTTCACCAAACGGGTGCAGTCCTCAAAAGGCGTGGGGCGCTGCCACAGATTTCTATCTCTTGTGTGGCCAGGAGGTGAAAGCAAATCGCACTGGCAGCTCAGATGAGACCGAGTCACCAACCTAAATGCTGTCCTCTGGCTGTCATGGTCCTCTCCGTTAGTGAGAAATGAGCAGAGGCTGAAACCATGCTGGTTTGGGGGGAGTTTGTCTGCTGGCAGTCAGTGTACTTCTATCCATGGGGCATGTTATGGGCATGGGGAAACATGCCACGGGGACCTGCAGGTTAATCGCTGGGATTAGATACTGCTCTGTCATTGGAGGGGCTCGTGCATCGTCTTTTATGAAGTCACAAGCCCAGACGCTCTATCTCTATGGAAGTTACAGTTTGTGAGATCGATCTTCTGTGATCTTATTGGTTCTAGCACGTTTTAGCTAGTGTTACTTTATTGACCAATTGTTGAGTTGGCTTGAATCACCGCATGCAATTGGAACCTATACAAGACCATGAAGTCAGAAGTAGTAACTGACCATTGGTTTATTAGCGAAGCACATACACTGAAGTTGGGCAGTCTCTACCTACCTCTGCTGCTGGCTTTACCTCCGCATCTGTCAGGAAGAAATTAATCTGTACCAAGACGGCTTGCCTACTTATCAGCGTATGTTACTTATCATTAGTTTTCTCTTTAAACTGAAAGCAGTTTCAATCAGATTCAAGGGTGTCTGAGGGCGAGAAGGCTGTAGGAGGGAGTCATTTTGAAACATGGTGCACAGATCAGAGGAGATCTCTCCTGGGGGATCCATCCCCAGTGATCCAGTGGGTTTCCCTCTGTGTAGTATCCATGCCCCTGGGAGGGTTACCTGTGTGATCCAGGCCCTTTTATTATAAATAATAATAATAATAATAATAATGGATTACATTTATTTGTAATGCCTTTCAACTCGTGATCTCAGTGCTTTACAGTGAAGGGGGAAGCTTGTTGTTTCGCAGTATTTATTGGGGTCAATTAAAGCAGTTGATTAGAGTTCTCCTCACCTGGTTTCTTTGGTGTAAATGAGGTTCTGATTTTAAGGTGAAATGAAAAACAAGCATGCCCTGTGGCCCTCCACGACCAGGGTTGGGGTGTCCTCTTTTGACTGTCCTCCTCAACTGACCAGGTGTCTGTTATTCTCTCTCTCAGCCCGCTGGTTTGGTGAAGGGTGTGGCGGGGAAGGGAGAGCCCATGAAGGAACCGCCTAGTAACCGAGAAAGAGGTGAGTCTGGCGGGGGAGTGGGGGTGACGGTCGAGGGGGATTGGGATTGGGATCATCTCTGGTAAATATATGTATTTATGCAATGTAAAAGGCTGTTTTTCTTTTGTATTGTGTTTGTCACCCCATTCATATAACAGACTGATGTGGAGCCAACAGCACCCCCTACTGCCCAAACAGCACTCAAACAAGCATCACAGAACACAAACAAAAGTGGTCTCTACATGTATTTACATCTTAAATCTTAAAACTTCACAAAGCGTTCTTTTTAAGTCATCATTCACTGTCAGGAAAAAATCATTGGATCTAATTGCTCTTCGCTTGTTTGTAGTTGTAGTTTGTAGTTTGTGGCTGGCAGTGTAGTGTAATGGTTAGGGAGCTGGGCTTGTAGCTCAGAGGTTGTCGGTTCAATTCCCAGGTGGGGCACTGCTGTTGTACCCTTGAGCAAGGTACTTAACCTGAATTGCTTCAGTAAGATATCAAGCTGTATAAATGGATTGTATGTAAAGAAATGTAAACTGTGTAAGTCGCTCTGGATAAGAGCATCTGCTAAATGCCTAAAATGTAAATGTAAATGTAAAATGTAGTAGCTTGACGTTGTAACCTCATCACAACCCTCTGGGAGAGTTGCTGATCTCTTTTTTCCTGCCAGCGAACAAATCTCTTTGTGAAATGCTGGATGGAATGATTACCGTTGACGACTTTCAGGTGGTGACCAGGGGGGCGTGCACCGGCGAGCGGACCTCCCCAGGGGCGAGACGGAGCTCAACGGGACCTGCGAGCGACCCGGGGCAGGGAAGGGCCCCCATGGCTCCGTCCCCCGGTTGGGTGGGAGGCCGGGCGAGCCGAGCAGCCCGCCACAGATCAGCGAGAACGGGGTTGCGGAAGGGGACCCCCCACACGGCTCTGTCACCGGCAGCAACGGGTTCATCCTGAGCGGCCAGCAGGAGGGCGCGGTGGCGGCCTCACACAGGACTAGCGGGTCGCCTGCAGGCACCTCTTTGGCGGGGCATGCTTCCAAAACCCTCCCGCCCTCTTCTGGCTTGGCCAGGGCCCGAAACCTGGGCGCCTCAAAGACTGACACGGGCACGGCGGAGGAGCCAGAGACTAAAAACGGACCGACACGGACCCCCTCACAGCCCGTCACTGTACATCGCGCACGCAAGACCATGGCCAGGCCTGCATCCAACCAGTCTACACTAAAGGTAATTAGGACTTTTACTCTCCGTACAGTCAACACTACAGGGTAACGTGGCTGTCATACCGCCTACACTGTTAGTTTTAAATAGATTATACAGTCAACACTGAAGGTGTGATTGAGTGCCATTCTACACTTTTAGCTGTCCTAAGCTTTGGAAAGCTCTGATGGTGATGTTGGCGGATTCTGTAAATCATTTTCTGAACAGTTTATGTCCGAGGTGCCCCGATCATACACGCTGAGAGACGTGTGCCAATGCAGCCCATCGCATAGCATAGTCGTGTTGCAGATCCAGTTACTCATCACACCCTACACCCCAGCCAGACCCCTCCGCTCCGCCTCCTCTGGCATACTGACTGTCCCATCCCTCCGGGCGCCTGGCAGCCGCTCCTCGCGGTCTCTTCTCTTCTCTGTCCTGACCCCTCGCTGGTGGAACGACCTTCCGCAATCGGTCAGGACCGCGGAATTACTTGCGATCTTCCGCAAGAGACTCAAAACCCACCTTTTTAGACTCTACTACCACTGAACTCTGTACATCTAGCTAATTGTCATCACCACCTTGCTCAACACTATGTATCCCTGCTTACTCCACTTAATATTAAAAAAATAAAATAACCTTTTCTTTCCCAGTGTTACAGGTATGATGTGCAGCTGCCTGCAATGATGTCTATCGCTGTATTACTGCACTGATCTCTTGCGCGTACTATGATTGTTCTTACCATGTATTAATGCACATCTTGTAAGTCGCTCTGGATAAGAGCGTCTGCTAAATGCTTAAAATGTAAATGTAAAAACTTCCAACCCTCAGGTTTCCAAGCCCCCGCATTTGTGGTGGTGTATTATTAAGTATTTTACTCTGTATTTTTTAAATCTTTGAAACGTTGACCTTTCTGGATTTAACAGTCTGCAGGGCATACAAAGTGTGTTCTAAGTCTTAAGATACAACAAACAAACAAAAATACTCGGAAATGTAATTTTCTTTTAATCTTGTTACACATACAAGTAACTACCAAAATAAAGGAAACGCCAACGACGTATTCACTGGACATTGGCATTGATTCTACAAGTGTCTGGAACTATTCAAGGGATGTAACTCCTTTCCTCCATGAGAAATTCCATCATCTGGTGTTTTTGTTGATGGCGGTGGAAAACACTGTCTCAGGCACCGCTCCAGAATCTCTCATAAGTGTTCAATTGGGTTGAGATCTGGCGACGGCCATGGTATATGGTTTACATTGTTTTCACGCTCATCAAACCATTCAGTGACCACTCGTGCCCTGTGGATGGGGGCATTGTCATCCTGAAAGTGACCACTCCCATCAGGATAGAAATGCTTCACCACAGAATGAAGGTGATCACTCTGAATGACTTTCTATGTTGTTTAACTTGTCCTCTAAGGGGTTGAATGGACCTAAACCATGCCAGGAAAATGTATGCCACCACTTAACAGAGCCGCCAGAAGCCTTCATTTACTCAAGTGTTTCCTTTATTTGGCAGTTACCTCTAAAAAAAAAATACAGTAAATTTATCACCATTTAAATGTTTTGTTCCCTATATATCCATTCCTTCTGTAGCTTCTGAACAGGGAACTCAAAGAACCAAACGTCAGGAAAGAGGAGAGCCGGAGTGGGCCGGAGACTGAGAAACCGCAGCAGACACCCCCCCCCTCCCAAAACCAACTACCTCAGAGCCAAAACGACCCAGCTGCTGCCTCCACCAAACAACAGACAGGTCAGGCCCCTTCTACACGCCCACGTCAGCCGACCAACCAGGGACTGCCTGTCCCTCTGAGTTTCCCTGTTCATTCATCATCCGTTTTCATCAGAATTCTTAAACATGGTAACTGGAAAGCAATTTTGTGGTGCCTGAGGCTATCTGGAGATGACTTTCTTTCATAATTTTCACCTTAAAGAAATGTTGGCTTGCTTTTTTTCCCTTTTCATTGTCTTAACATGCTTTTCTTTTTCCTTCTGTATCCCAGTACTTTCCAGGAAATTCATCTTGATTGCCTTTTACAGAATCAGAGAATATTAGCTTTTTCCCCCCACATTGGCTTAATTTTTGTACATTTACTTTTTCCAAAATGTTCTTAAAGAAATGCCCTTTGTAAAGCTCTGTGTAAGACTACATGATACATAAATGGTGCTATGCAACATTAAGGTTTATTGATTGATCTCCCATCTCACAGGGTTCTCTAAACACAGCCAAACCTATAGAGGGTGTTCAGATGGCACAGTAATACACCAGCGCTCGATTGGTTTGTGCTCCATGCCCATATTTTGAAAGGGCCGGTGGGGGAAGGGGGGTGCTTTTTTTGAGAATGGGGTCTTCCTGTGTGTGTTTAAACCGACTACACAGATGGTGGGGGCAATGGCTGCCTAACAATGTGTGGAAAGACACATGTATAGAAGAGGTGAGCAACCCAGTGAATCAGGGATTACTGTGTGTTCATTGTTGAATGGTGGTAAGCAGCTAGTTCTGTTGATGGTCAAACAGCAGAGAATGATCAGACAATCAGAGGCTAGCCACTTGCACTTAGGGCAAAGCAGCACTGATTATAATCCTTTGACTTAAAGCTCAACCTTGCCCCCCCTCCCGGTTTCAGCAGTGGCCGTGTCCCGGAAGAAGAAGAGGAAGATGGGAACGTACAGCCTCGTTCCCAAGAAGAAAAGCAAAGTGCTGAAACGCTCAGTGCTGGAGATATTCAAGGACCTGAGTCGCACCTCCGCTGCTGCTCAGGTTAGAACACACGCTCACACTCGCATGCGCACACATTCACACACTCGCATGCACACACATTCACACACTCGCATGCACACAAGAATGTACACAAACTTGCATGTACATATGCGCACACACTCGAATGCACATCGACACACTCAGGCAGACCTGTGAGTGCACACACACATTCGCACCAACGCATGCACACACACACACACACATAGACGCATGCACGCACAGAAACCCCCTGTACATAGGCTGGCTGCACATGAAGTGCACTCTTCCGATGCAAGCACTGCACAGTTCAGCTGCTGGACTTCGGAGTGAAAAGAAGCAGAGGCTTGATAGTCCATGCTCATTGGGCCTCATCTATCAAGCAACATACGAACAACATTTCTTGTAATTCCTTCATACCAACATTTACACATGACTTTTTTGCAGAGGAGTGGCTCATGAGCTGGTTCCGATTCCCTAGAACTCTTCTATTGAGGCTGTGCAACATCTTAGAGCCAGACTTAACGAGGCAAGAAAGAAGATCTTATGCCATTCCAACACGTCCAAGTGCTGTCAGTGCTTGGCTTTTTGGCCACAGGCACTTTCCAAAGGGAGATTGGCAACAGTTCTGGAATACCCAAACCCTCCATGAGCCAGATACTGCCCCTTCATTCTACTGTCAAACTGGCCCCGGAATATATTCAATTTCCCTATAGTGTACAGAGCCAAACTGGTGTCAACAACAGGCCTTTTTCAATCTGGCCGGCGGCATTCCTAATATGATCGGTGCCATAGATTGTACCCATATGCACATTAAAGCTCCATTCACCGACACCGTTGCCTATTATTCCCCTTCTGGAATAATACCGGACAGCGACACCGCACCGATGATGGCATCGATGCGCTCCTCCGTTTGGGAGAGCTTATCTGGTGTTCCTTGGCCTCCTTCAGTGGCTTTCATTTTTTGCCTGCATGCGGTTATTAGTTTTTTAGTTTCTAGTTTCATATAAAACCATTTAAGTTCGACTTCTTGTACATTTCGTTCAACAGATTAAATGCTATTAACTTGTCTTGTAGACTTCTTGCCCAATTTGGACCTTTTGTGGAGCAGAAACCCCACTGCTTCTGCTACTGAATAATACATTTTGTTCTGTTGAACAGTATCTAGTATTACCTCTACCTCTGCGTCTGAGAAATTCTTCTTCTGCCTCTTTGACGCCATTTCTCACCTGAGGATCATCTTGGTGGGTTTCCTGCTTTGCCATATATAGTATTTCGGAGGCGGTTCCATTATGATAATTAAGGGACTGTGAATTTACGACTTTTGGGGATTTATCAACATACGCACGGGATACGATTGAAACGAAGTGCCTCCGAATGTTTGATAAATGCGGCGGAAGTTGTCAGTTCGTATAATTTTACGGGGAAACTTACGTGCATATGTACGAAATTATTGATAAATGAGACCCATTGTGAGGAAAAATAAACGAATCTGGACACAAATCACACACCATCTTCAATGACAGCGCCCCATCTAGGGATCCAACCTGCATGCCCAGTTCTTTAACCACAGCACTGGTGCTCTGCCATCTCTTCTTCCCCAAACAGAAGCAGAGCTTGCATGTGAACGGAGAAAGTATGGAAAACGATTCGGAGGAAGACGAGTCAGAGGATGGGGAGGGGGATGATTCGGAGGAAGAGGAGGAGCAGGGCGGTGAGGGCGTGGAGGAGGGCGTGGCCACACCCCAGGAAGGGAGCAGGACAGCGGAAAGTGCCACGCCTCAGGTCAGTCCTGCCCCATCTGCGAAGCCCCCAGGCCTTCTTGTAGAATTTGAGCCCCTTTTTTGAACAAATGCTCCCCACATTTTTATTTTCCTCCCCAATTTGGAACTAGCAGTCGTGCTTGGAGTTACCACCGTGCCAACCGCCCCAGTGCATTGTTTGCCACAAAAACCTGCGTGCTCTCGATGGAATGAGTTTGACACCCCTACTGTAAGGGGTTGAGTGGACCAAACTATGCCAGGAAAATGCACCCCACTTCATAACAGAGCCACCAGAACCCTTCATTTACACTGTTTCCTTTATATTGGCAGTTACCTCTAGCACTCCCAGTGCATAGCAGTCAAAAGCCATTCCAGGTCATAGTAGAAGTGGGTGTGTGTTGGTGGCTTCCACTCGGTCCACTCTAGTAACACATGGAATGGCTGAACATGCTGGTGGAGGCATTTCCATCTAAGGGTGTATGGTCTGTTCTCCAGAGACGAGTCAGATGAAGCGTTAGCTGGAAGCTCCTGATGTCACATCGCTACATGGTCTAGTGCTGAAGCTTTGAACGCCCAGAGGCCCCTGAAGGAGGGGGGTCAGGTTGAGGTGGGGATGATCCGTAACCTGACTCAATTTTCCACCCAATTCTCTTTCCAGGGGGAGGGAGAGGTGGAGGTGGGCGAGGAGCAAGAGACTGAGGAGTCAGGTGACGACGAGGGAGAGGAAGAGGGAAACGACTCTGACCTGGTGAGTCCCCCGCAGCTCACAACGCACGCATTTCCTAAAATAACAGAAAAAGCCACCCGCCGAACGGTGGCTTCTCTTATCTGTGCCAGAATGTGGAAATAACTGCTTCTATTGAAGCCAGCTGTTAAACATCGGGAGGGTATTTATTTAGAAGAAGAAGAAAAGAAAGCACGGATTAAAATAGTATGTTTTGTGTCTGCGACATCCAGTATGGTTATCTGTTTCTTTAATCATCGTGGGCAGAGCACGCTGAAAGCAAACAAGATACACGATAGATCACTGTGCTGTCATTGGTGAAACACCCCTCAGTCCGTGTATGGTAAATCGAAGATTACCGTCCATTTGTTATTGAATGGCGCTAAGCAGGTCGTTTTCAAGACAGGCAAACCATAGAAAATGAGTAGACCAATGGCTAGCCACTTGCACTTAGTGCAGCATGCAGAAGTTTGCGTTGTTTGGCAGATCTTTAGAGTGATCGATCACCCAAAAGCAATTTAAGTATAATTTATTTTATCTTTCAATACAATGCATTATGCATCTAGCAAATTTGTTGTCTCCACGAATAGCATATTCTCAACGGCTCGCATAGTTGGTATCGAAGTTTGAAAACAATTGGAGTTAATGTACCCGTAGGGAGTGTGGTGAAAATTCTGCAATGACCTCCCAGTAATGCGATGCAATTTTCAGCATGCTACATGTGGGTACATAGATTCTATTGTTTTTGGACATCAATGCTAACGAGTCTAGCTGTTGGATTGTTTTGAAAGGAATTATACTTGCATCAATTTTGGGCAAACTTATAACTTTAAGAGCACAATAGGTCATTGTGATGTCATGTGAGAAGCACCAGTCACCGTGTCCCCTGCTACCATTCCAGAGCTCAGAGTCCAGTCTGAAGAAGAGAATGAAAAAAAAAGGGAAAAGTGACAATCCGTGGCTTCGGCCATCCAGGAAGCGCAAACGGAAGATGAAATCGAAGGCCGAGGGCCTCTCTGGTATGTCCTTATGTCTTGTCAACTTTTTTTTTTTTTTTTTCTTTTTCTTTTTACAAAAAGAGTTCTCCCAATTTGGAATGCCCAATTAGTCGTGGCCATGCTCATCACTGTAGCCTCCTCTGCCAATTTGGGAAAGTGGCAAAGATGGACAGGCAAGCATGTGCTCCCTCCTCAAAACATGTTTAGATTCCACGTTCCATCAGTTGAGCTCACACAGACATGGAGGACACTTCATGTGCAGCTTGTACAGGCAGACAGCGGGTGCCCGGTTGACCAGCAGGAGCTGCTATTGTGCAATGAGTTACGGGTGTCCCGCCCACTGAAATCTCCCCCCCCAGGTGATGCTACAGCTAATTATGTGATGCCCCAATTGGCATTTCAATACCAGATTCAATACCAAACTGTGGGGCCCGTCCTCCAACAGTGGGATTTACAGCACACAATGTTTTGAGCCCACACACCCTCCCCCGAGAGACCTCTGATGCTTCAATCACTGTGCCTGGGTTGCTGCTTGTAGTGATGTAGACATGTGAGTTGGGTGCGGGACCTCCTCATAGTCAGATATACATTGTGCTCCAGTGCAGAGATGGGGACACTGTGCTCTAGGAGGTGCGGTGCCCCTTTTGGTCATTCCAAACTCTGCCTCCTCAGACTGGTTAAACTCCCCTTTAAGCAGCTAATTTTATGATTGCATGCAGTTCCCATGTTTACCTTGGCTCTGGGAGGGGCTATTAGCTATTTGGCTGGTCCTGTACGAGTGTGAGCTGCCTATTGCGGTCGTGGTTCAAAACCCAACTGTGCCAGACCACCCTGGTTGGGAGCGGCATTTGGCTGTCCGCCCCAGGGGCAGGGGGGGTGAGCCGGCACAAGCTCGCTGAGAACCGAGATGGGTGTCTCCAGAAAGTAGTTGGGCGGTTTCCGTCTCGGAGGATGTGGATCATTGCTGGCCTCGGGGAATTGGCTTGACCCGGGGGATGAGCAGTGAGTTTATCGGAATAAATAGAGGGTATGATTGGCTATTAAACTGGAACAAATCAGAAACATAAAATATGTAGTTCACACATGTTTTTTCTTCAATTTCAATGTGCTTTCTTAGCATTACATTACTGTCTTTCCAAAGCAAAGGTGAAAACTACAAAATAATTACACAACTAAACATGTTAAAGAAATTGGAGATTATACTGTTTAGGATAAGAAGTAAGACTAGTGAAAGTGTTACCAATCATCCCGGAAATTACAGGACTGACTGCTACATTTGTAGCAGCTAATGGGGCTGTGTGTCCTTCACCCAGTAAATTTGCTAATTCATCTGTCAGTCGGTGTGATCAAATCTCTCTCTGTCCTTCCCTGCCTCTCCCTGCCCAGGCAACGAGGCGGAGCCCCAGTCTCAGGCTCCGGGCCTGGCCCCGGCTGGCCTCAGTAAGGAGTACACTGAGGTGCCCCTGGACTCCCTCAACCTGAAGGCCCAAGAGGAGCTGCTCTCCTCTCAGCACTCGGGTGAGGGCCCTTGACGCCATCAACATAGTAACATACCTGGCAACGACTAGTTGGGAGACACACCAATTCATACAACATCTCACTTTTTAAGTTTGAGCCTGAACTAACGAAGCATAGCGAACTGGCACAGAGTGCAGGCTGCTTTAGTACTTTCCTTTACATTGTCTTTTCATTTAATTTCCACGTTGTCAATTTATCGACTTACTCCATTTAATTGAGCTAACATCAGTACTTGGCAACATAAAGTGGACATGGCCAATGATCAATGATGTTATGGTCAGTTGTATGTTGCCTTGTGGCGCGGTCAGCACTGGCACGGTCAGGATCCGATTCCTAAACATGGGGCCACTCACTGGCCTTTCATAATGGTCTTCTTAATTGTTTGACACTTCAGAGTGGAAACAATCAGTGGTCTCGCTTAAGCCCAAATCATTCTTTAGACAACTTCAGCTGCCGCAGCGCTGCCAGTCCGGCTGTGCCTTAAACGTTCGAAGAAAATGAAAGATTTTGCCTGACACCAGAAGGCATTGTCAGCACTTTTACACCACAGGTAGTAAAACACTATGACCGCTGTGTGTTGTCATTACCGCCTGGTACAATGAAGCTCAATTAATGCGTTAGCTGGTCAGAAAAGGAAATGGTCACCCCCAACCCCCCTCCATCAGGCACTGACAAGATTAGGTTTTGTGCTGGCAACTTTGACTGACAAATTATCATTCTTAACATTAGTATTCCACCTGGGTATTAGAAGATTATATCCATTTTTAAATGCAAGAAGAGGCCCTGTTCGGGCCTCCCAGACGTTTTGGTGGACGCCCTTGTTCGCATCTTTTTGCCATCTAGTGGTGAAACAAAGGTCCTGTCTTTTCTTTGGGGGAGCTGTCCATATGAAGTCACCACCATTTCTAGGGTTACTTAGTCACAGCCAAAAATGGTCCTATGGTGGAGGTACTTTCAGGTCTGCCATCTTACAATGCTCACTGCTTTCAATGTATTTTTACAAAGTTCTTACAAATAATTTTTACTGGAGCAGTTGGCAGGAAAGCACCCTGGGCCAGGGTGTAGCATTATTTTCCCGCACAGGATTTGAGCTGACAACCCCCATAGCCCAGAGACCAGGGCTGTGTTTGAAACCGTTCACTCGTTCACTCATTCCCTATTCCCTATATAGTGTTCCCTATGTAGTGTTCCATGTAGTGAACGATTAAACTGTTTTCGGACACTACACTGAACGTCATTTGCGGAAAAAAAAAAAAAGTGCCGGATATTCAGGTGACGCAAGCGGATGCGCCCAATATCACGTAAACAAACCGAGCACTCATGACAGCAGGTTGAAATGTACTCAGGTAGTATCGGGTTTGCATGTTCAGTTTTGAATCTTAAATCCCAAATAAATTGTTGAAATTCTAATGATGTGCAAGTGTGGTTTTGTCAACTGTGGTGCTGTCTGCCAGCCACTGCTTTAATAGCAGCCACCAATAGCTACCGTTATGGAAGTCGTGAGCTAACGAAGACACGACCGCATTGCATTGTGGTATACGGGAGAAATTGTAGGGTACATTTGCTGTTCACTAGAAATCGCTGTGAATTGTGGGTATTTTATAGTGCACTATATAGTGAACGAAATTAACCGTTGAGAATTCGAACAACACTACAAAATGGCGAACACACTATATAGTGCACTATATAGGGAATAGGGAACAGTTTCGAACACAGCCCAGTACTCTTAGCCATAATGCCACATGCTGACTCATTATGTTTCTATGCATATCTCCCATCTCATAATTATCCGCCTGTGTTGCTTTGGGAGTGGAGTTTAGTTGAATTCCTGTGCAAGCACTGTAGTGCTGACTTTTCAGATGTACTGGGGTAAAAGGTATTTCCACTCCTTACTTGAGGTTATATGGTCCTCAAGAAGTAGACAAGGGGAGTCGCCCTTTTAAACGGTGTTACGGCGGACCCTGGTCACCCTTTTAAACTGCGTTACGGTGGACCCCGATTGCCCTTTTGAACGATGTTACCGCGGACCCTGGTCACCCTTTTAAATGGTGTTACAGTGGACCCTGGTTGCACTTTTAAACAGTGTTACGGTCTTTTGCGCAGGTCTGTCTGGCGGCAGCGCCATGGAGACGGACATGGTGCAGGAGTTGCCGCTCTGTAGCTGCCGCATGGAGACGCCAAAGAGCCGTGAGATCCTCACGCTAGCCGACAGGAAGTGCATGGCCACAGAGAGCGTGGACGGCCAGGTAAGGCCGGAGCCACGCCCACACACCTGCGGTTCCTTTTCCCACCCACCTGCCTGTGGACACGCCCTTTAGCATGCTGTGTGTGTTTGGCTAAAAACAGACACTTTATTATGTTCATCTTTTCACCTAAACACATAGGTACTGATTAAAAATAATAGTCGTACACCACACAACCTCAAAAATTGTCTATTTAATTTTTGAGGCATATTTAAATATGACCCATTTAAAAGCACAGTTCTTTCAAACACCCTGGGTAAAATAAAGGACAAAGCCTCTCCCTGTTTTCTCAATTGCTCTCTCTCCCTTCGGCTACTGTGTCTTGCTCTTATCACTTTCTCTCGCTCTCCCAGTCTCTTCCTCTCTCTCTTTTCGCCCCCTTTTCTCTCTTTCATTCCCCGTCACTCACTCCCTCTTTTCTTTCTCTTCTGGTCTCTCTTTCCCACCCTCCCTCTCATATTCAAAATCACTTGGCGCTTTATTGGCACGAGAAATAAATAGTTTCCATAATTGAGGACACTACTCTAGGCATAATTGGCAAAAACGCATAACGATATAAACAACAACAGTAACAGGAAAGTGCATCTCCCTCCCTGCCTCTCTCTTGCCCTCTCCTTCCCTTTCTCTCCCCCTCGCTCTCTCTCTCTCTCTCTCTCTCTCTCTCTCTCTCTCTCTCTCTCTCTCTCTCTCTCTCTCTCTCTCTCTCTCTCTCTCTCTCTCTCTCTCTCTCTCTCTCTCTCTCTCTCTCTCTCTCTCTCTCTCTCTCTCTCTCTCTCTCCAATCCAAATATCCTGTATGTGAATGTCAAAAGTGCCTCTGATGTTAAAGTGATAACTACATCTCACCTTAAATGAATACGTTTAAAAAACAAACAAATTAAAATTAAATAAGTTCAACGTTCAGGGCTCCCTCTCTGTACAGTTGAGCCGGTGTCTGAGCGGCGTGCTGAAGCAGGAGATGATGCGGCCCTCCAACACGGTGCAGTTGCTGGTTCTGTGTGAGGCCCACCGGGCCGGCATGGTTCAGCACCAGTGCTGTCCCGGCTGTGGCTTCTTCTGCAGGGCGGTGAGTGGGCCGGGCCGGGCTGGATGGACCTGTGCCTGTGTGTGAATGATCGTTACAGGGACCTCTCTACCAGGGCCTTCCAAACTCAGTCCTGGGAAAGCTGGTGGATCTTCCAGCTGATATACTACGTTACAGTTGGTCGGTCGATTGATTGATTGATTGATTGATTGATTGATTGGCAAAATCACATGAAAATATTGAAAATGTTGCCACGTTTACTGAAATGAGCTAAATACGCATTCTGAATAAACGCATTCTCAATGACCTCAATTTCGGAGCGGGGCGCAGACGCGAGAGGGAGGGGGGTCACCATTGTCTTTTCACGGCGCAGGGGACGTTCATGGAGTGCCAGCCCGACAGCAACATCTCGCACCGCTTCCACCGGTTCTGCGCCTCGGTGATGAGGGGCCAGAGCTTCTGCCCCCACTGTGGAGAGGACGCCGGTAAGGCCAAGGAGGTGACCATCGCCAAGGCTGACACCACCTCCCGGGTCCTCCTCACCCCTGCCCCCGGAGAGACCGGCCTGTCCGAGGGCCGTGCCGATACCACCACAGGCGGGTACGTCCCCAGCGACTGGCTGTCCTCTGTTCAGCACTCTGTTAAAGGACCCTTTTCCACTGCACAATAGAAAACAAGAACTAGATCTAATGGGAACTAGCACTAGTTCCGGTTCTAGTTACCGTTTTTGTTTCCATCGACGTCAGGGGAAACGGTTACAGTTTTGCTAGCGCTAATTCAGAGCAAACATCAACAACGCAAAGGAATGATTTTTTGCTTAATTTTGGTCAAGCTGCCACTTGATACATTATCACTTGATACATTAAGCTGCCATATGAAAAAACGTATCACTTGATAGTAAGCTATAGCAGGATTATACGTTAACGTTCTTTCCTCTCTTGCCTGACCAGAAACTACTTGCCAGAACTGCCCTCATGTGGCGTAGTTTAACTGGAACATAATCACATATAAACAGACACTGCATTTCTGTTTATTAGGTTACACTTTCTTTCTTTCTTTCTTTCTTTCTCAGTTTTTCCCCTCACTTTTTACTATCCAACTCCCTCTCTCTTTTTTTGTGCCAATTAACCCCTCCCTTGTATGAGAACTCGCTGCCCTAGTCCGGCCAGTAGCGAGCGCTGCACTCCCTCCTTCAAGCCAGTGCCCGCCGAAGCCTGTCACCAACGCACAACCACTAATATATGCAGGGAGTGCGTAACCAATCAACGATAAACAGTGATGTTAGTCCTGCCCCCAACAGTAAGAACTTGAACTGGAACCTTGGCGAATGTAAAACACAAAGTTCCTGTTTTCTAGTGCCAGAAAAGTACCAAAAGTTCTGGTTCTTGTTTTTTATTGTACAATGGAAAATGACCCAAATTGTGGGTGCAAGTATGACCTATAATAAATACATTGATGTGATTTATTAGGCTTTCAAATATCACTGTATATTTAGTTTGACAATTGTAAATAGTTGATTTATAGATTAGTAGATGGCTTCAAGCTTCTCTTAGTGATTTATACTCAAAGGCCAATGAATCAAAAGCAAAGGATACAACGGAAAATGCTGAGAAAATATATATTTATTTTCTTTGTCCCTTTTTTCAGTAAAAGAAGAATATCCTTTGGCACCATTTGTGCAGTTAATGTATATAGCCCATATAGACTCGTTCTTGTCATTATGTTTTCTTGTGTTCTGGTGTTCTTATATCATTAAAATATGAAAATGGAAATGCATGTTTGTCTCCTCCACTCTCTGCCTTGCTAGCGGTGATGGCAAAAAAAGGGGAACTTTTTGGATAAATGAGGGATACAAAGTAAATTAAAAGCAGGTGCTTCCACACATGTGTTGTTCCTGAGTTGATCAAGCAATTAACACCCTTGTGTACAAAAATTGCCATAATTATGGCTAGCATGTCTAGAAGACGAGACCTCAGCGACTTTAAAAGAGGGTTGATTGTTGGGGCACGTTTGGCAGGAGCTTCAGTGATGAAGACCGCTCAACTCAATGATGTTTCACGAAGAACAGTGTCAAAGGTGATGTCGGCATGGAACTCTTAAGGGAAAGACATCATCAACAAAGGGCGACTGTGGTCGGAAGTGCTCACTCCTGGATCACAATGTCGGTGCATTAGGTTTGAGGTGCAAGGCTAAACAGGCGTTCAACTCTAAATCAATTGGCCCAAGCTTCCTTGATGTTGCTTGCCTGAGATGCTGCAAATCTTAAAAACCTCAGATCGTAAAGGTAGTGGCACTCTAGTGATTTGAGAACTCGGTTTGCAGCTCAGAGATTACAGGATCAATTCTCAGGTCAGGCACCACTGTTGTGTCCTTCAGCAAAGGTGGTGAACCTGGAGCTCTTCAGTAAATGCCCAGCTATTTAAATGGATTGTATGTAAAAAGTCATTTTTACATTACATGTAAAGTCAAGTCACTCTTGATGAGAGCATCTGCTAAATGATAGCCTGTCGTGTGTGGCTAATACCTCTCGACTATAAACCTGGTGAAAGCAGTGCAGTTCAGAGCGATAAACTCCCAAAATTGTCAGGACATAACCAGTGTTTCCTAGCCATTCGCATCAACTTGTCACGTCAACATTGAGAGCGTAGGGTGAAGTCAGCAGTTCAATCCTGAATTGGAATTGGATCCATTGCTAAGCTGTCACGTCCCTGTCATGCCTATCGCTGCCACAGTAAGTGCTGTTCCCAGACAGTAAGGCGATTGTCTCGAGATCTGACCTTGTGGGTTCAGAGACTAGCTGAATGTAAATGTAATGTAATGTAATGCTAGCTTAAAAAGTTGAAAAATCTGATGACCTCTTGTCTCTGTTCCCTAGCCCGTCCGGCCTCTCTCTGTCTGGCGAGGACAAAGTGGACAGCTCCTTCCCCAAACCCGCAGAGGCATTGGACACATCCCCCGGCGGGTCGAGGGCGGGCCCTGGGACCGTTGGCGCGGGGCTTGGGGTGGGGTCTCCATCAGGACCGCCCAAAGAGACGCTGGAGAGCATCCTCCTCGCGCTCGATGCAGAGAAGTGAGAACCGTGATGCTTACTTTACCATTTTCACACCAAACCTTTATATATACAGTAGGCTCTGTTTTTATTCAGACTCTTGATAAAGATGAACAAAATAGATTGTATAAAATTTACTATACAAGTAATGGTATATTTTATGCTCAAAGAATTCCGAAAATGATATTCTTTAATAATAATGCATTGGCACAAACCACAATTGAACGGTTCACTAATTATATTTTTTTTCCAGAAAAATCAAGAATCACAAATATTCACACCCCTGTTATCAGTACTTTGTTGTTCCTCCTTTGGCCATTATAACAGCAAGTAGTCACCTTCTGTAGTGTTGTACAAGGTTATGGAACTTCTTGCAGTGGGATCCTCAACCAATACATGCAGATTTGTTCTCGTTCCTTCAGATTCTTGGGTTGACGTTTGTGGACTGCTTTTCTGAGTTCAAACCACAAATGTTCAATTGGATTCAGGTCTGCAGACTGAATAGTCAGGAGATTGATCTTGTGCTCTGTCAACCATTTGTACGTTTTTATGGACGTATGTTTGGGATTGTTGTCTTGTTGGAAGGTCCATCTGCGGCTAAGGTGTAGCTTCCTGGCAGAGGGAACAAGGTTTTTGGATAAAATGTCTTGAGTACATGCTGGAGTTCATGGTTCCATCTATTTTAATAAGGGCCCCAGGACCTGTGGATGCAAAACAACTCCAAAGCATTAAAGATCCCCCACCAAGTTTCACCATAGGCATGAGGTGGTTTTCAACATTACTGGCATTCTTTGGACGCCAGTTGGGCCACAAGACGCGGTTCCAATTGTAGTTCAGATGTAGGTTAATTAATTCAAGAAGCCTTTTTCTGTGAATTGTCTTCAAAAGAGGCTTTCTTCTTGTAACTCTGCCATAAGGCCATTGTTATATAGGCATCACCGAATGGTAGCTTTAGACACCTTGTAGCCCCAAGATGCCAGGTTGTTTTGGAGATCTTGAACTGTGCCCCTTGGACTTTTTTGCCTCTCTAACCATCCGTCTCACTACACATGCGGGCAAGATAGACTTGCGTCCTCTAGCCACTGTTCCACTGGCCTTACATTTCCTAATACTTGACACAACAGTGGAAAGTGGTATCTTTTAACTTTTTAGTTTTTTGTAGCCATTTCCTGATGAGGTCAATAACCTTTTGTGTTATGCTTTCAGGGAGTTCTTTGCCTTTCACCAGGATGATGGCTGACCACAGTATTTCAAACGTGTTCCCAAGGGAAACAGGAGGGAAACAGGATACAATTGTAGGCCACTGTATAGTTCCATAACCTTCCAATGAACTTCAAATAACTTGCATATTTATGAAGACTTGTTTTTGTTGGATTTAATTTAAAAGAATAGCTAGTAGTATGAATAATTGAAAACTGAATAACTGGAGACAAAAAATATATCCGATTTTTTTTAGAATAACATATACCTCATTACTTATACAGTTTATTTTATATGATCTCCTTTGTTCATCTTTATCAAGGGTATGAATAAAAACAGAGCCTCTATATATATTTTTCTTTTTTGGGGATTTTCTATTTTTGCTGTTTATTCCCTCCAACCTTCCTGGGTTGGACAGCCAATCTCCGCCCCCTAGTGGCTCTCCTGGCCAGAATCGAAACTGGCACAACCTGGTGAATCAAACCCCGGTCGCAGTGGCCAGTGTTGGACGTTCTACCGCTACACCACCCGGGAGGCCACCCCAAACCGTTGTGTGTGTGTGTGTTGTGTGTTGTGTGTTGTGTGTTGTGTGTTGTGTGTTGTGTGTTGTGTGTTGTGTGTTGTGTGTGTGTTGTGTGTGTCAGACAGCCCAGAGAAAAGTCTTTGTGTTTTCCTCTCAGCTACATGCACTTTTTTCCAACCCATGCTACTGCTTCAGTTATCCTGGAGCAGCGTTTGTATCAGTGGGTCTGGAAGCCTCTGAACTTTGTGGCATTTGACATTGTGGATCTGACGTTACCATGTTCCTCTGCACTCTGTCACCCTCAGGCCGAAGAAGCTGAGGTTTCACCCCAGGCAGCTGTACATCTCTGCCAAACAGGGGGAGCTCCAGAAAGTGCTAATGATGCTGGGTAAGGCACGCTCTGTAAACACCCACACTTTCACACGGCAGGGTCCTCTTGGTATAGTCCGGCTGTTCAGTGACGGACATTCGTGAATGCATGTTGGTGTTTTATACAGCTATATACAGTACATGTAAGGCATGTTATGTGTGTGGGTTTGTGTTGGTCTATGGGTATGCTTGTTTTGATTTTCATCTTAAAATGAGCAATTTGGACCCAAGAAAACCGGTGAGGTAAGTTAAATTATTTAATTAATCAATCGATCAATTAAGTGCTGAGTAACCATGAAAACCAGCATACCCCGTTTAAGAGTGTGTTTCTGTGCTTGTCTGTGTGTGTCTCTATTAGTGATGTGCTAAACATGCACACTGTCCTGTGTTGGTGGTTCTTCCCTGCAGTGGACGGGATAGACCCCAACTTTAAGATGGAGAGCCAGAGCAAGCGCACCCCCCTACATGTGGCAGCTGAGGGGGGGCACCAGGAGGTCTGTCACATGCTCGTCCAGGTGAAGCACGGGACGGGGCCTGAGGACATGGGGCGGGGTCTGTGGTAGAGGGGTGGGGCCTATCTTAGAGGGGTGGGGTCTGGGGTGGTGAAGTGGGATCTGGGAGAGTGGGAAGGGGCTTGAGGTAGTGATTACATGTTTTCCGGCCCGTGGAAATGCCGCCGCATGGTCTACTATCAAACCCTGACTGGTAGTTCTGACTGAGGGCGGAGCCTAATTGGCCGTGGCGTTGCTCAGGAAGGGAGGGGTTTGTGGGAGGGGCAGTGGTGTATTCTGTATTGCACACTAGTGGCATGTCTTGTTCTCCTCTGGTCAGTTCTGCTCCTGCAGTCTGCCTGCCCCAGCTGCTCCTGAAGTGCAGTCCTCCGACACATTGGCTGCACAGCTGTGCTTCACTGTGGCGTGAAAATTAAAAAAACTGGTGTGTTTGTGACCGCTGTCCCCCTTCCATGTCCGTGTCAGGCTGGCGCCAACCTGGACATGAGTGATGAGGACCAGAGAACGCCCCTGATGGAAGCCTGTGAGAGCAACCATCTGGACACAGTCCGCTACCTGCTGAGAGCGGGAGCCATCCCCAGCCACAGGGTCAGTGCTACTAATGCTACATGCTCTTATTAGTACTAACAGTGTTACTAATGAATGGTCTTGTTAGTACTAACAGTGTTACTAATGAGTGCTCTTATTAATACTAACAGTGTTACTAATGAATGCTCTTATTAGTACTAACAGTGTTACTAATGAGTGCTCTTATTAATACTAACAGTGTTACTAATGAATGCTCTTATTAGTACAAACAGTGGTCTTTAATGTCTTCTCTCCTTGCAGGATGTGGACGGTTCTACATGTCTCCACCTGGCTGCTAAAATAGGCCATTACGAAATAGTGCAACACCTCCTGTCCACAGGATCAATAGACATCAACTGCCAGGTGGGTTTGTCTCTGGGCAGAAACACGGCCTCAGGTGTGCGCTACAGTTGGGCGTCTTTGCTGTGCGTTTGATCTGTCCAGGTTTCCATTGATGTCTCAGTTCTACAGTCTTTTCTGCTTACAGTACAGTGAGGTTTATACAACATCTTTTTATGTTCATCATTATTATGAGGAAATACAATGAATTACAGTTTTCCTGTACCAGCAGTATTTCAGCCCTGGGGCCGTATCTGTAAAGCCGCTCAGTGTGACAATGTACTCCTGACTGTGGGAAAATTCTAAGAATTGTTGAAATGTACTCCTACTCCTAGAAGTGCGAATAAAGAGCTATGCATAAATATTCTTTAGTTTTAAAAGTACTCTTAACTGACCTCACAAGATCAAGGGTAGCGAGAATTATGGTTTACCAAGGCAGAGACGGTGGTGCGCACCTCTTGGCGATGTGCATTATTGTTATTGGCCTATGAGTTAATAATACAGAGTTAACAATAATAATAATAATAATAATAGTAATAATGGGACATAAATAATAATAAACTTTATTTGTATAGCACCTTTCATACAACACAAAATTTTTAAGAGCCCTTGTGCATTTTTCATTGAAGAGTTACATGCGTTACATAGCCAGGGACGGCACCAGTGCACCTTTCATGAAAGAAGCCTTTTCACTGCGCAGTCACTGCACCAGATGACTGCGCCTCTTGCGCAGCTGGAGCAGCAGACTGCAGGTGCCCGGTTGGCCAGAGGAGTCGCTGCTGTGCAATTGAGGCAGGCGATACCCTGCTGACCGGATTCCTCCCTTCCAGGACGACACTGGTGTTATGAGCCCCGTGGAGCTGCTGGCCAAAGCTGGAACTGCGACGGGAAAGTGTTGTTCTTCAAAGTAGGGTTTCCTAAACGTCATCTCAAAGACCCCCTAAAATGTCCACTCTGTGGCTGAGGACCAACTCTGTGGATCCACTCTGTGATCCAACACCCACCGCAGGCTGCAATGCAGTGGCTACTTAACGCACTAGTGCATTAACCCATTAAGACCTGGAGTGACGTTTAGGTCGCTTCGATTTTGCGATTAATGAAATGCGCTGTGATTCGCTGAAATAGACGTGGGGGAAATGAAGTGCACGTTGGTGTCGGCTTTTTTTTTGAAATTTTTTCCAGAAAACCCTTAGGTTTTAAGAGGTTGTGTAGAATAATTGCTTAGGTTTTAATAGGCGTTTTTAGCAGGCATTTTAGGTCTAAATGGGTTAAAATGTGATGTCATTATATCACGTATCTATATAAGATCTACAGCCGTGGCCAAAAGTTTTGAGAATGACACAAGTATTGGTTTTCACAAAGTTTGCTGCTTCAGTGTTTTTAGATCTTTTTGTCAGATGTTACTATGGTATACTGAAGTATAATTACAAGCATTTCACAAGTGTCAAAGGCTATTATTGACAATTACATTAAGTTTATGCAAAGAGTCAATATTTGCAGTGTTGACCCTTCTTTTTCAAGACCTCTGCAATTCGCCCTGGCATGCTGTCAATTAACTTCTGGGCCACATCCGGACTGATGGCAGCCCATTCTTGCATAATCAATGCAATTTTGATGTTTTGTTCCCCGAGCCACTTAGTTATCACTTTTGCCTTATGGCAAGGTGCTCCATCATGCTGGAAAAGGCATTGTTCGTCACCAAACTGTTCTTGGATGGTTGGGAGAAGTTGCTCTCGGAGGATGTTTTGGTACCATTCTTTATTCATGGCTGTGTTCTTAGGCAAAATTGTGAGTGAGCCCACTCCCTTGGCTGAGAAGCAACCCCACACATGAATGGTCCCAGGATGCTTTACTGTTGGCATGACACAGGACTGATGGTAGCGCTCACCTTTTCTTCTCCGGACAAGCTTTTTTCCGGATGCCCCAAATAATCGGAAAGGGGATTCATCAGAGAAAATGACTTTACCCCAGTCCTCAGCAGTCCAATCCCTGTACCTTTTGCAGAATATCAGTCTGTCCCTGATGTTTTTCCTGGAGAGAAGTGGCTTCTTTGCTGCCCTTCTTGACACCAGGCCATCCTCCAAAAGTCTTCGCCTCACTGTGCGTGCAGATGCACTCACACCTGCCTGCTGCCATTCCTGAGCAAGCTCTGCACTGGTGGTGCCCCGATCCCGCAGCTGAATCAACTTTAGGAGACGGTCCTGGCGCTTGCTGGACTTTCTTGGGCGCCCTGAAGCCTTCTTCACAACAATTGAACCTCTCTCCTTGAAGTTCTTGATGATCCGATAAACGGTTGATTTAGGTGCAATCTTACTAGCAGCAATATCCTTGCCTGTGAAGCCCTTTTTGTGCAAAGCAATGATGACTGCACGCGTTTCCTTGCAGGTAACCATGGTTAACAGAGGAAGAACAATGATTTCAAGCACCACCCTCCTTTTAAAGCTTCCAGTCTGTTATTCTAACTCAATCAGCATGACAGAGTGATCTCCAGCCTTGTCCTCATCAACACTCTCACCTGTGTTAACGAAAGAATCACTGACATGATGTCAGCTATTCCTTTTGTGGCAGGGCTGAAATGCAGTGTAAATGTTTTTTGGGGGATTAAGTTAATTTTCATGGCAAAGAGGGACTTAATTCCAATTCATCTGATCACTCTTTATAACATTCTGGAGTATATGCAAATTGCCATCATAAAAACTGAGGCAGCAGACTTTGTGAAAATTAATATTTGTTTCATTCTCAAAACTTTTGGCCATGGGTGTATACATATCGATGTACACATTTAGTACAACGTAAATATTTACAATGATCACAATATTACCAAGGATGTGCATGTCAGACCAGGTTTATTTTATTTCTTGAAAATTTTATTTTATTTTATTCATTTATGAAATATGGGAATATAAACAAAGCATTCTCAAAAGCAGAAAATATTTATTCGCATTTTGCTGTATTGCTCCTGGGACATCTTCATAGATCCTCCCCCCGGTGGTGTCCAGACCCCAGTTTGGAAGCCCTTGCTTTAAAGGAAGTTGACACGACGCCCATGCAGGCAGGGATGCACCTCATTGGCTGTCGGTTGCCTCATTGCACCTCAAACAGCACCGCTCTCATGCCTAGGAACCTCCTCTTAAGAACATAAGAATACATAATGACGAGAACAGGCCGTTCAGCCCATCTAGGCTTGTCATGTCCTAATCTAAAGAGTATTTAGTACTGCATATAGCCTGGACTTGAATTGCCCAAGTGTTTCTGCCCCTACTACCCGACCTGGCAAGCTGTTCCAGGCATTGACAACTCTCTGTGTAAAGAAAAACATAGTAATATCTGTGCGGAATTTGCCTTTAACTAATTTCTACCTGTGGCCTCTTGTTCTGCTGACCCCACTTATCTTTAAAAATCCTTGGTAGTTCACTTTGTTAATCCCTTTTAGGAATTTAAAAACCTAAATTAAATCCTGCCTAAATCTCCATTTGCTAAGCTTAAATAGATTGAGTGTCTTAAGTCTATCTTCATAGCTTGTGATGAGAGTGCCTGAAATGGCCGGGCTCAAACGGGAATCAGACGAATCAGACGGATCAGTGTAGCGCCACACTGCTGGCGTTCTGTACAAGCCAAGCTGCCTTCCCTCTTTCATCAGAGGCCTTTTGTTCAAAAGTGAAATCGGTCCCCATACGTGAAGTCACGTGAAGTCACTGAGTCATGCTGTCGATCGATATCGGTGGGTGACGTCGTCGGTGATGTCATCGGTTTCAGGACGATGGAGGCTGGACGACGATGATCTGGGCGACTGAGTACAAGCACATCGAGCAAGTCAAACTCCTGCTCTCCAGAGGGGCCGACATCAACGTCAGAGACAAGGTGAGTCCAAAGTTCCAAGTCTTGAGTCCTCCCTTGCACCGTGGGCAGGCTATCACATTACATTTACATTTACATTTTAGGCATTTAGCAGACGCTCGTATCCAGAGCGACTTACAGTTTACATTTCTTTACATACAATCCATTTATACAGCTTGATATTTTACTGAAGCAATTCAGGTTAAGTACCTCGCTCAAGGGTACAACAGCAGTGCCCCACCTGGGAATTGAACCTGTAACCTCTGAGTTACAAGCCTAGCTCCCTAACCATTACACTACACTGCCAGCCCATCGACTGGCCTCTGGCCATTTAGTGGTCAGAGCACTGAAATGAGTGGTGCTGCTTCAGTTAGGCTGTGTTCAAAGTGTGGTGGAAGTGCATGTAATATAATCAGTTCTGTTCAATTAAGCCTTTCTGCCATTTAACCTGATAATGTTACAGTTTCACATAACACTAAGATAAGTTATTATGCTCCTAAGAGGATATTCCTTTGACAACTTGAAAAGACGAAGTGAAGAAATTCATGTGTGCCTCCTCTTGGCATCAATGAGCCCTAACGTGTAATCTTTTTTAAAAACAGTTAAGTGATGTGGAGCAAATTGCCTCTTCTTTTTTAACTTACAAAGCAATGTTAAAAAAAAAAAAAGTATTTCTTAATTGGTGAATATTTCTTGGATCATTTCTTACTTTAATCTTAATTCTTTTATATGAATAGATTTAGAAGAATTCAATATCTCCCCCTCTTGTCATTGATACACAGCGTGCTCTGGCAGGCTTTTGATGACATTTTCGAATTAAGATATTTAATTGTTTTAAGAACAAGTCTAGCTTTACGATGTTGACATGGAGTCATATGGTACACATGATTTTATTAAATAAAGGATAATTAAGATTTAAAATTTAGATTATTAAGATAATTAAGATTTAGAACAAGATTTCTGGTTAAAAAAAAATCTGAATAAAGCAAATCTAGTTTTTAAATGCTCTTTTTTTGTTGTTGTAAATTTTACATAAATTCTTAATGCATTTTTGTTTATATTTGTTCTGCTTTTTAGTAATCTGTTGATTCATAATGTGTATTGTGCTACTGTAAAGCCCTTGAATCTGTGGCCTGAAAACCGATCTACAAAAAGTGTATTATTATTCTCATTATTAATATTAGCATTAGCTCCATTACGCGCCCCCTCTGGATTTGCCCTGTAATGGCGGTGTTGGTGCCCTGTCCTCAGGAGGAGAATATTTGTCTCCACTGGGCCGCGTTCTCTGGCTGCGTGGGCATTGCTGAGATCCTGCTGGACGCTCGCTGTGACCTGCATGCTGTCAACATCCACGGAGACTCACCCCTGCACATCGCCGCCCGTGAGAACCGGCTCGACTGCGTGGCGTGAGTGTGTAGCCATGTTTTTGGGGGGACAAACTCAGCCTGAACCTGAGTTTGTTATGAGAACAACCCTTAACTTCTGATTTAAATTAGTTGAAAAAAGGCGTTTGATTTAAATTTTCACTTAATTTTGAGGCCGTGAGAAGACTTCCTAAGGGAATGCCTTTTTTTGGGGACTTTTGAAGCCACTTTTGATCAGAGCATCTGATATGACTACATGGAAGAGTAAATGTAATATAATAAGAAGGGTTTATACTTGAGCCTGGGGCAGATGAAAGGTTGTTTGGGTCAGAGGTGTGGTCTGTGGCGTTGAAAGGTTGTTTGCATGCTACCCCCCAGGCTCTTCCTCTTGCGCGGGGCGGATGTGAACCTGAAGAATCGAGAGGGTGAGACGCCGGTGGAGTGCTGCAGCCATAGCTCCAAGGTGTGGAACACCCTGCAGGCCAGCAGGAAGCTGAGAGAGGCCAGGGCCAGCCAGGCAGGCCAGCGGGAGAAGGTTCTTATCAGGTGAGCTGTCTGTGGGGAACACTGAGCCAACAATGGGTTCTGTATATCCACACATTTTACATTGACATTTTAGGCATTTAGCAGACGCTCTTATCCAGAGCGACTTACACAGTTTACATTTCTTTACATACAATCCATTTAAACAGCTGGATATTTTACTGAAGCAATTCAGGTTAAGTACTTTGCTCAAGGGTACAACGGCAGTGCCCCACCTGGGAATTGAACCTCCAACCTCTGAGTTACAAGCCCAGCTCCCTAACCATTACACGACACTGCCAGCCGTAAAACCATGTACACTCCTCAAATACATGGTTTTATAATGCGTGTACACTGTATGTGTCCTGTGTCTGTCTGTCTATGTGTCCTGTGTCTGTCTGTCTGTCTATGTGTGCACTGTATGTGTCCTGTGTCTGTCTGTCTATATGTGTCCTGTGTCTGTCTGTCTACGTGTGCAGGTCTGTCCATCTGTGTGTGTGCACCTGTGTGTGTCCTTGTCTGTCTCTCTGTCTGTCTGTACGTGTGCAGGTCTGTGTGTGTGTGTACCTGTATGTGTGAACGATTGTGGTTGTGTCATGTCTTCCGTAATCTCAACTGCCATGCGGGGAGTGTTAAACTCGTAATGCTGTGTAAGAGATCAAACCATGGAACTCTTACTTCCATTTCTTACTCAAAGTTAAGGACAAAGCATATTGTTGTTAGATTTAGTGGCATTTATTTAATGGGTATTGGGTGTCCCGTGTAAGGAGGCAACAGGTTTGACTCTCACTCCCGCAAATCTTCTCCATCAGGGACATCGCGCGAGGGTACGAGAAGGTCCCTGTCCCGTGTGTGAATGGGGTGGACAGCGAGCCTTGTCCTGACAACTACAAATACGTCCCAGACAACTGCGTCACCTCCCCCATGAACATAGACAAGAACATCACACACCTACAGGTGAGAAGATCACACACCCACAGGTGAGAAGAACATAAGAATACATAATGACGAGAACGGGCCGTTCAGCCCATCTAGGCTCGTCATGTCCTAATCTAAAGAGTATCTAGTACTGCATCTAGCCTAGCGTCTAGGACTTGAATAGCCCAAGTGTTTCTGCCTCTACTACCTGACCTGGCAAGCTGTTCCAGGCATTGACAACTTTCTGTGTAAAGAAAAACGTCCTAATATCTGTGTGGAATTTGCCTTTAACTAATTTCCACGGTGTGATTATGGATTGAATGAAAATATCTGTCAATGGTTTATATGTAATTTCCCCAAGTTCTTTAAGTACTCTGGGATATATGCCATCAGGGCCTGCTGCCTTATTTGTCTTAAATTTTTGTCGTTTTTGTAGTACTTCTACGTCCCTTATCTCAAAGTCCTCCAAAACATTCTGTACCTTAGCTATACATTTAGGCATATTTATAACCTCTTATCTAGTAAAGCTCTCAACAAAGTAACTGTTTCGTGTGTTAGCAATATCCCTATTATTATAAACCAAACCTTATTCTCAATGCACTCATCCTTAACTTTCCTTTTTCTACTACAATATTGAAACTTCTTAGGATTACTTTTTGCATCTTGGGAAATTTTAATTTCAAACTGCCTTTTAGCTGATCTGATTTACTTTTTAGCCTTAGCCTGCATATTACAATAATCTAACTTGTTTCTCTCTGAGTTATTCTTTTTATATACTCTGTACAGTCGCTTCTTTTGCCTCAAAATCACCCGTAAAGATTTAGTCATCCACTGCAGAGACAGTTTTTTCATCCTATTTTTCCTTACTTGAATGAATTTACACTGTACATCTACAATAACCCTTTTAAATATAGTCCATTTTTCATTCACAGTTCTGCAATCTAGAATTACTTAAATTCTCTCTCATTTTATTAAAGTCAGCTCATTTAAAATTAAAAATTCGAGAGTTAGAGGATGCTGTCCTGGATATTTTTAAAATATTTTAAAAAACTGCACTGTGGTCACTTGCCCCTGGTGGTTCTCCTACCTCTGTGCTGCAAATTCTATCAGGATTGTTACACAAAACCAGATCCAGTATTGATTTCCCTCTCGTAGGCTGAGTAACAGACTGTACCAAAAAGCAGTCATTGACCATATCTAAAAACTCCTCTTCACATTTACACTTACCTGTCACTACCTCCCAATTAATAGAGGGGTAATTGAAGTCGCCCATTCAGAACAGGTTTGTTTTATGTTACCAAAGAGCATACTATTTATGTTACTGTCTGAAGCTGGAGGTCTATAGCATACTCCTATATTAAGGCCCTTCTCATGATCTCCCAGTAATCTAATCCAGATGTCCTCATAAGAAACAAATGAGTTGATACCTGGAATTTCCTGCACATTAAGATTGTTTTCCACATAAAGGGCCACTCCCCCTCCTCTTTTATTAGTTCTATCCTTCCTAAACAATTTGTACCCCTCTACATTATGTTCATCCCCATCTGCTGCGCCAAGCCATGTTTCAGTAACCCCAACAATGTCATAACCCCCATTCAACATGACAGCCTCCAGTTCCAAAAAATATTTTTTTATGCTTCTCGCATTTAAACACATGAACTTCAGAGCCTTATTCACACTTACGTTGTCCTTGCCCTCCACACATAACTGTGCCGAACCACCTCTATTCACATTATGATCTAAAAAATCTTTATTAATTATATCCTCAGATTTATTATACTCCACCCTGGTATCTTCCATCTGGGCAGTCTGTACCTCCCTATCCATAATACTACTACTACTAATTTCCCTCCCTGCCCTCCCAGTCCCTAGTTTAAATATTGCTCCGCTACCCTGAGCATACACTGGCCCAATACCCCTCCGGTTCAAGTGTAGCCTGTCCCACTTGTACAGGTCACTCCTGTTCCAAAAAGAGTCCCAGTGCCCCATAAACCTGTACCCCTCTTTCCTGCACCAGGTTTGTAGTCACGCGTTAAATTTCGATATAAAATTCTGCTTGCCTTTGCTAGCACGTGGTACTGGCAGAATTCCAGAGAACACCACTGTGGAGGTTTTGCCCCTTAACTTTGATCCTAATTCTATAAATTAGTCCTGCCGAACCTCAAACCTATGTTTGCTATATGTTTACCTATGTCATTGGTTCCAACATGGACCATGACCACTGGATCCACCCCTGCTCTGGCCAGGAGCTTGTCCGCATGTTCCAGGAGGTCTCCGACCTGAGCACCAGGCAGGCAACATGCCATGCGAGACTCCTTTTCCCGCGAACAGACTACACTGTCTATACCTCTAATTATAGAATCCCCCACTACAATTAACTCCCTTTTCCTGGGTGGCATGGCCGCCAGGGTGCCCTGGGGCTCATCAGTCCTCCCACTCACAGAGGGCTGGGCCAGATCCTCTTCCTGCAAGGGCTGGAATCAGTTGGACACCACAATCTCTGGAGATGCCGCCCTTGCATGTGCGCACCCTTTTCTACGTCACCCAACTCTCTCCCTACCTGCTCTAGAGGCTCCCCCCTACCCAATTTCAGGGTGCGGGCTAACTCTCTAAAGGGCGTACTAATTAGTTCCTGGAACTCTACAAATTCTGCAGGGCAGTCGAGACCAGATAGTTGGGCTTCGAGATCAAGAATCTTGCTCTCGAGATGCTTCACAAGCTGGCAACGGTCTCAGACGAAATCCACCTGGAAGCAATCGTCCTGCAACACTCGCACTGCACTGCCGATGGCCACATTTTCACCCCTAAATATGTCTATTGCTCTCCCTGCACTGAACGAATTACTGCCAAAACAGAGACACCAAGTCGATAAAAATACTATACACCAAGGTTTTTAGGAACAGTCAGGTGCAGAAATTTCAGTGGAAACAACACCCCTTCTTAAAGCTAATTAGAAAACTTTCGGCCGGTTGTCTGTAGCAAGGGAGCTAGTAGCAGCCAACCAAAACGGCTATACGCTCAACGCTTGAAATTTAACAATTAAATTTAAACAAAAGCTTCCCTGCTCATGGATTTGCTCCTGAGAGGGCCATAAACAACAAAAAACCTCACGTCAGCTGGGTGTAATGCCAAATCGGTAACTTTTTAATATGCTTTCCGAAGCTAGACGGGGAAAAAATGGAAAATTCCCTCTCTGTCCCCTAACGGCAACAAACGTTTACCTTAAGAGCAAATCTTTTTATCCTTTTACCCTTTCTGATGACAAAATGCCGAACCCTAAGCAACAATACAAAACACAATCCCAATAATATCACGACAGCAACAAACAATCCGCTCAAACTCTCCGCAAACTGTCCGCACGTACGACACAGCAATCCCGTCAGGCAATCCCCTGTGTGTGATCACACACCCACAGGTGAGAAGATCTTGCAGCTACAGATGAGAAACAGCTAAAACATCGCACACTTACAGGTGTGATACAACAAGAACATCGCAAACAGGAGGCACCTTATTTTAGAACAAATAAAACATCTGTAGGTCACCTTATAATGGCAATTTTATCAAATGTGTCTGTGAAAGTTATATATAAAAATTGTATCTAAAAATGTACAATTATACAAATTATTCTTATCCCAATGTGGAATCTTGATTAGCACACATTAAAAAATTAACTTGTAGGGAAATGTATTTGTTGGTGCCTTTTTAAGCCCTTGTGGATGTTTAGGAGTATGATGCCAGGTAGACTGTGATGTAGTGGTTGGTTAAGGAAATTGTAATCAGAAGGTTGCAGGTGTGATTTCCAGCTGGACCGTTATCAATGTGCTCTTGATATATTCAGTTGTATGAAACGAAAAATTGTGAGGAGCTGTAAACTATGCACGTCACTCTGCCAAGACAATAAATTAATAATAAATATTCTATAAAATGCTAATATTAAAGCAATTAAATGTTTGTGACTCTGCCCCCTGTCTGTGGCTGACAGTACTGCGTGTGCAAGGACGACTGCTCCTCCACAAACTGCATGTGTGGCCAACTCAGTCTGCGCTGTTGGTATGACAAGGTAAGGGTCCCATTCATCAGGGTGACCACAAAGCACTCCCATAGCTTCATTTTGTAATTTTGGGCGGCAATGTAGTACGGTCTTCCTTTTGATGTCACTGTTGTCTGCTGTCACTTATGGAGAAACAATGCGCTTTCACGGTGGCTTGTTAATTAGTGATAGGAGAAGGAGGTGTCATGACACTAATTTTTTTAATTTTTTGGACAGCAGTGTAGTATGATGGTTAGGGAACTGGGCTTTTAACTCAGAAGCTGCCAGTTTGATTTGCAGACTGGGCACTGCCCCTCAAAAAAAAAAAAAAAAAAAGGAGAAATAAGCTGCATGGGAGGCGCAGGCCAGAAACGAGGAACCCACTTCGCCCACCCCACCCCCCCCAGCGACGAACCTAATCTGATTTTATGCTGGAATCAGTCATGTTCCTTACAGGTTGTTCTGCAGCTAATCTGGGTCAGGTGGTGAAGTTGAGTATTTGCCATTTGTGTTGGGTTAGATTTATTTGCATTTTATTTATACATTTGTCAGGGAACATGTGCTGTGTTTAATATAGATGTACTGAACCAACAGTTCATTTTCATCTGTAATCTTTGGGCAAGCTACAGAAACGCAAAACAATATTATAAAGCAGTCACAATTTAAATCATTCATATTAGCTGCAGAGAGAATGTAACTGTGTTGCTCATGGTAGGATCAGTAACATCATATGAGTGGCATGATATGATAGATTATATTTTCACCAGTATTATCCAGATATAGATCCAGGGTAAACTGAGGGATTTCTCAATCTCAATCAATCAGATTTTTCCCCCCCTCATAGTTTGTGATATTGTCCTGTATTGAGATTAGTGCCCTCTGCTGGCCATTAAAGGCACACTGCTTCTGATGGCACATTGATGAGCACAGCACCTTTGGGAAATGTTTGTTTCACTGAATCGACATAGTTCTAGTTTTTAAACTTATGTGTAGGCTGTTTTAGTTTTTTTGTGTAACAACTTCCAACATGGAGGAGGTCAGAAGTATCATGTGAATGTTCCCACGTTCCCTTAGCTCAGTGCTTCTCAATTATTTTCTGTTACGCCCCCCCTAGGAAGAAGAAAACCGGGGGGGTGCTACGCGAAAAAAGCTGAGACCAGTTCGTTTATTTTGCGGACCGGGGAAGGGGGGGTGCTACGCGCCCCTCGGAACCGGTCCACGGTGCTAAAAAGGTTGTTTTTCTTCAATTTTGCGCCCCTCTTGCACCCCCCACGCTACGCCTCTGGTCACACGCGCCCCCCCTGGCATCGCACCGCGCCCCACTATTTGAGAAACACTGCCTTAGCTGGTCTTTAGCTGTGTGAGCTAATGGCATCTCTGTCTGTACCACACACCAAACCATACACGGACATAGTACACCATCACGCCAGCACAAACTGTAGTAGTGCCCTTTGCCCTAACTGACTTGAACGCGGTATACTCGGTTGAGTTAATGGAAACATTGTGTGCGCGTGTGTCTGTGTTTGTGTGTGTGTGCTTGCGTGCGTGTGCGTGTGCGCATGTTTGTGTGTGTGCTTGCGTGCGTGTGCTGTGTTTTTGTGTGTGCGTGCGTGTGTGCGCAGGAGGGGCGTCTGCTTCCAGAGTTCTGTCGTGAGGAGCCACCGCTCGTCTTTGAGTGCAACCACGCCTGCTCCTGCTGGAGGACCTGCAAGAACCGCGTGGTGCAGAACGGACTACGGTAACACCGCTCAACCATAACACCACCCAACATGACCGCCCTCGACTGCAACATAACCCAACTCGACCGCCCTCAATCGCAACATAACCCAACTCGACCACCGTAGTCAACATTATCACATATCCCCAGAAACACACTCCTACACATCACACAACTCCACCCAACAGGCATTCCCAAACTGGGGTACAGTGAAAAATATTGGTCTAATATCCATAAGAGAGCAAGGGGGCCATGAGCAATTTATTTATTTATTTTTACTTTTAAACGAACATTACAGCAACACAAAGAGGAAGAGAGAAAAGTAGAAAATATTTAGTGGTTTAATGGTTTAAAGTTGAATAGTTTTTAAATCGTTTTTATTTATTTTCATTTTAGATTGTTTTTTAAATAGGACCAAGCAGAAAACGTGCATGCTTGCAAAGTTTATTTTCAGGATCTCAGCATTTCTCACTATATATTTGCTGAAGTGATAAAACAAACTCCTCTCCGAGAAGCTGTGAGGTGTCTAACGAAACAGAACCGTGTGAATCGGTCTTAATGGCCTTGCAGGGTTGCCAACCTTCAATTTCGTTTTTTTACTGACATGCCTCATTTTTAACTGACACAAATTATACAGCATAAGTGTTGAATTTGTTGTGTTGAGTGTGTATTTTAAGTACTTAATGTCTTGTGCTGAGTGTGTCGTGTTGAAGGTGTTAAGTGCTGAATATGTTGTGTCGAGGGTTGAGTGTGTTATGTGTTGAATGTGTTGAGTGTGTTAAGTGCTGAATTAAAAGTGCTGACTCTCTCCAGGACCCGCTTGCAGCTGTTTCGAACCCCCAAGATGGGCTGGGGGGTGAAGTCACTCCAGGATATTTCCCACGGTACCTTCGTCTGCGAGTGAGTGCCCCTTCCGCTTGCATCCCAAAAGAGAGAGAGAGAGAGGGCTCCGCACGCCTAGCGGGTTCTGTGGCGTGGCAAACGTGCAATTCTTCATCGTCCTCTCCTTGTCTTTCAAATCAGATCAAAACACGTAATTGGAAAAATATATTTGGTTCAATTCCGAAAATGGGCTGAAGATGAAGTAGAACGCAATTACGTTTTCTTTAAAGCTTATTCGGAGCGGGAGACGAACAGGAACTGATGAGGTTTTGCCGTTGGGAATTTCTGGTGAATCTGAACGGCGCACCAACATTAGTGATATCTGAGGAATGATAAAAATGCTTCCCCTCGTGGCTCCCATCAGACTGTATGGTAACGCTAACAGGAGTTTCAGTCACTCCTGCGTTACTGTATGCTAATGCTAACAGGAGTTTCAGTCACTCCTGCGTTACTGTATGCTAATGCTAACAGGAGTTTCAGTCACTCCTGCGTTACTGTATGCTAATGCTAACAGGAGTTTCAGTCACTCCTGCGTTACTGTATGCTAATGCTAACAGGAGTTTCAGTCACTCCTGCGTTACTGTATGCTAATGCTAACAGGAGTTTCAGTCACTCCTGCGTTACTGTATGCTAATGCTAACAGGAGTTTCAGTCACTCCTGCGTTACTGTATGTAATGCTAACAGAGTTTCAGTCACTCCTGCTATGCTAATGCTAACAGGAGTTTCAGTCACTCCTGCGTTACTGTATGCTAATGCTAACAGGAGTTTCAGTCACTCCTGTGTTACAGAATGCTAATGCTAACAGGAGTTTCAGTCACTCCTGTGTTACAGAATGCTAATGCTAACAGGAGTTTCAGTCACTCCTGCGTTACTGTATGCTAATGCTAACAGGAGTTTCAGTCACTCCTGTATGCTAATGCTAACAGGAGTTTCAGTCACTCCTGCGTTACTGTATGCTAATGCTAACAGGAGTTTCAGTCACTCTTGCGTTACTGTATGTTCATGCTAACAGGAGTTTCAGTCACTCCTGCGTTACTGTATGCTAATGCTAACAGGAGTTTCAGTCACTCCTGTGTTACAGAATGCTAATGCTAACAGGTGTTTCAGTCACTCCTGTGTTACAGAATGCTAATGCTAACAGGAGTTTCAGTCACTCCTGCGTTACTGTATGGTAACGCTAACAGGAGTTTCAGTCACTCCTGCGTTACTGTATGCTAACGCTAACAGGTGTTTCAGTCAGGGTCCCGTGGGCATGGGAGAATGGCGGTCCTGTGGTTGGTGGCGGCTGACGCCCTTCTTCCTTGCAGGTACGTGGGGGAGATCATTTCCGATGCAGAGGCTGACGTCAGGGAAAACGACTCTTACCTGTTCAACCTTGACAATAAGGTAAACTCCATTTCCTCCTTCGAGACGGTCCCCGCCGAGCCATCGACCGTGAATCCGATACATGCAGACAAACTTTCTGTACCTGCGGCGAGCTCACGCCAGCTTCCCTCCCCTCTACCCCTGGGGTGGACAGCCAATTGCCGCCCCTGAGCAGACTCCCGGCCAGAGCTGGGTTGCGGTGGGTAACCTGCACTCCGGGCGAGTGCTTTTGTTGGTTGAGCCACCCGGGGGCTCCAGCTCTGTATTCTTCACATTTAATATTTTGTCTACGGTTGATGCATCTTCTTAAAATTCAGTGAGTACAAAACCATGGCAGTGGACATTCTGTAATGTAACATGGCACCTGAAGCTACTAAGTGGAGAACCCCTGTAATTAAGAAGCAAGAACACAGGACCTGCGTGTCTGGCGTGTCCGATGCGCTGGCCCTGACATGGTAGACTTGGTCCCTGTAGTCTGCGGTGCGTGTGGCAGCGCGGGGCGCACCCGAGGGCTCATCCAGCTCCCACAGCGCTCCGTCGCTCCGTTCTCCACCTCCTTCGCCCTTTTTCCCCTCACTTTTTTTTTTTTTATCCCCGCTTTCATTTCCCAGTTGCTGCGCCGTGACCTATGAATATACATTTTCCGTTCGCGATTGTCATGGTGATAAATGCGCCATGGTGGTTTCTCCTGGGTCTGTTGGGAGGGGCGAGGTAGAGGGAGATCAAGTGCTGGGTGTTGCGCTCTGCAGTTCTTTCAGCCGAGCGTTGGATCCTGCAGGCTAGTTGAGATGCGTTGGGTAGATTATAGAAAAGACTCAGGATGTTGAATCAGCAGGGAATTATTACATTACATAATTGTGTAATTATGTATTCGCTGGGCAGAGGCGCTGTCCAGTGCCACTCACACCGCTCCTATAGGTACATATGCATTTATGCAGCTGGATATTTACTGAAGTATTTCAGGTTAAGTACTTTCCTCAAGGGCAGACCAAATTTGATTTGAGTGGGAACCCTTTTCACATCCGTGCAAATACACTGGTCATGCATACAGGTCATACATAAATACTTGCAAAATTATTGTTTTTTATGAGGTTATTGTCTAATTAAGTCATGTGAAGACCCTGAACAGCCACCCTGTCAGTAAAGTGCAATTTTTCAGCCATAAAGCGGAAGCTTGTTTGGGACACAGAAAACACTGTCTGTGTCTCAGTAGATTCTGGTGATATGCCCTTCCCATATGTGCATCACATTCTATTTCACGCACAACAGCCCAATGCTACTGAGCACAGCATATACAGCTATCTTTTACTTAGTCTTTTATAGTTATCTTTTTTTCATGTGTGTTCTGCAAATGAAGTTCTCAGGAATTCATCTCACACATGTATCCTACTTGTTAATTGTGTTGCACACACACACACACACACACACGCAGTGCTCAGGATGGGACAGAATCGAAATATTGGGCTGAATAACCCATGTTTTTTCGGTTCTGTTATTCTGTCTGATTTTGCTCTCATAGCAATCAGTCTTTTTTCTGTTGCTGATTCAATTCAACACACAGCCTGTAGTCTCTCCACAGACCGCTAAAGCCGTGTGTGTGTGTGTGTGTCTGTGTGTGTGTGTGTTTGTTTTTTTGTTTGTGTGCATGTGTGTGCATTTGTGTTTGTGTGTGCGCTTGCATGCGTGCATATGGGGGTGTGTGTGTGTGTGTGTGCGCATCTGTCTGTGCGTGTGCACGTTTGCGCGAGTGTGCGTGCACGCACGTGTGTCTGCATTTTGTTACAGGTGGGTGACGTGTACTGCATCGACGCCCGTTTCTACGGCAACATCAGCAGGTTCATCAACCACATGTGCGAGCCCAACCTGTTCCCGTTAGAGTGTTCACCTCCCACCAGGATTTGCGCTTCCCCCACATCGCCTTCTTCGCCTGCCGGAACATCAGCGCTGGGGAGGAGCTCGGGTGAGGCACATCGATAACCACAGTCTCGAACTGAAGCACCATCAATCAATCAATTGAAGTTTATTTATATAGCACAGTTTCGTACAAATAAATGCAATTCAAAGTGCTTTACAACAATAAACAAGAACAATGCATAGATAAAAAAGAAAATGCAGTAAAATAACAGACAATTAATAAAAAATATTTATAGAGACAATAAAAAAATAAAATAAAACAAAATTCAATTCAATTCAATTAATAAGTAATGGTAGTGCAATAGAGTTAAACGTACGACTCAGACCCGGTAAGTGGCCCTTATTATCAATTTAAGATAAAACTGACGGTCTTAAGTAAAAAATACAGTAAAATGCAGTACAAATGTAATTGTTTCAGTCAAAGGCCCGTGAAAAGAGCAGAGTTTTCAGTCCAGATTTAAATGGCATAATAGTAGAAGCAAGTCTACCATCCCCTCTCGAACCACCACTCAGCCCTCTGTCGGTTTCCTGTTTTTTATTTTTAATGCAGAATCAAGATAACAATGGTTAAAACAACAGAAGGAAAATTTAGAAGTATTTCGTATTTTCTAACCGAATCCCTGAAGATGATCAGTATCTTGGCTGGTCCGATACGAGTGTGGCTGCCTATCAGGGACGCGGTTTGAAACCCGTCTCTGCCAGACCGGCCCTGGCCATTAATCCTGATCGGGGGCGGCGTTTGGCTGTCTGCCCCAGGGGGAGGGTGAGCCGGCACGAGTTTGTCGAAGAGTAGGAAGGGCGCCCGTGGTCAGGTTCTGTCTCGGAGGAGGCGGATCTACTGGCCTGAAAATATTGTCTCGTTACCCAGAGGACGGGCAGCAGTGAATTTAAATAAATAGAGGGTATAATTGGCAACCAAATTGGGAGAAAAATGGGGGAATATAAATTTAAATTCAGGATGACACAACAAAGGCACAAGACATATTTATCTTGTGGTCTTTGTCTCACGCGCGTTCACCACCGTTCTGACTGCCGTTGTCTTGCCCCCCCCCAGGTTTGACTACGGTGACCACTTCTGGGAGGTCAAGGGCAAGTCCTTCAGCTGCCAGTGTGGCTCATCCAAGTGCAGGCACTCCGCCGCAGCCATCGCCCAGAGACAGGCGGACAGCACGCCTGAGGGACAGCAGCCCGGAGCCCTGCCGGACACCAGCTCCTCCCCCAACACGCCCTCCAGCCCCTGATGAGGGCCTGACCCCACCCCCGACCCCAACCCCACCCAGCCATCAGACCCACATCCCCCCACACCAGCACACCAGCACAAACCCACCCAGGACCACTCTCCACTTCGAGCCACACATGGATCAGTGTGACTGGCACCCCCCCGATCGGCGACAGTAGGATGTTTGTTTGCGTCCCAGACCACTGCCCCCCTCAGCCCCCCAGCTATGCCCACGCTCAGTGTAAGGAGGAGTGGAGGCTCTTTTTGAAAATTTAGTTCTGTTTTATCTTCCTCTGTTATCATTTTGATTTTGGATACGTAGCCTTTCTCTGGTTTGTCCGGTGATCCGGGCCCCCGCCCCCCCCCAAAATACGTGTATCTACATCCAAGTGTCAAATTAACGAGGATTGTACATTTCCCAGCATGCACCTGTAGCTTAGGTTGTTATGTCCTTTTGGCCTCCAAGTAATTATTTTGGAACACAATTAAATGACCATAAAGATTACCTTTTTTTCAAGATTCTGTTTATTTATCTCGCTCTGTTCCATGTTGTTAATGCAAGGGGGAACATGGGACATTATTATACAAGGTCATATTTCACAATCATTCCTCTGGAGAAGGTTAAGGATGACTGTAACCAGGGGTAACCATGGGGATTACAACAGCATTTTGGAATCATTAATTTAATTTAAAAAAATTGATTCACAGCCACCAACTTGTTTTATTACTGTAGTTATTCATATTTTATACTGTCCATAACGTGTGAGGCTGTGTCCTCAGGGTAATCTTTGGAAATGAGTTGTAGAATGGAAGTGGACATTTGTCCATTACCAGCCAGCCTTCTGATTGGTTGCAGTTTATCGAATACAGATCAGGAGCCAAAGCTTGACGAGTGACCCTCTGAATGAATTGTCACTCGTGTGTGCGGACACCTGTGTCCTGAGCTGGATGCCAGTTTCTCTGGAACACAATGTCGTCACCTCTTCTGGAAACCCAGCCCTTCGGCTCCCAGGAGCACATCGGTGGCCATGTGGAACGGCTGAACGATGGCCACTTAAAAAGTGAAGGTATAGAAACCATGTCCCTCAGGGATGTGTGTGTGTGCGTGTGTGCGAGTGCGTGTGTGGGTGTGGACGTGTGTGAGAGACGCGTGTGCATGTGAGAGAGACCGATTCCTAGGACCACAGTCTGATTGATTGCAAACCTGCACATTTCCTTAATATTTGCCACTTCAAAGGAAAAGACAAAATAATGGGCAACAGGCAGCATTCACAAAAGCGTTGTGAGGCACAAGACTGGCAATTATTATTATAATTTTTTATAAAGAGTCAAAAATTGTACAATTGTGAACCTTGAAATATTGGGGGGGATGAAGATTGGGTCAGGATTCATTGGGGACAGAAGAAAATGGTGCTGACTAAGGTGGTTTTTGTTATTTTATTTTGTATTTCTCACCAAGTGAATACAAGTTGTAAAATAAGAGGAAGCAGCAAGTTTTTGTTTTTTACATTGAAATTGACCTCCGGTTTTCTAATTGTAGTAAATGTAGTTAGTAGGTTTTGTTTCATGGTTAAACCTCATTATTCCCATGTCTTTAAATGTGGTTAGTATGGTAGTCTATCTTGTGCAGATTCTCAGAGACAAGTACAAATGAAAAGACAAAAAAAACACAATATTACATTTCTTTACTTTCTGTTACATATTTCTGGACAGGGAAATATGATGCTCTGTATAACTGGTTGTATCTTTCTTTTTTCAATAAATTTACTACTAATGAACCAACCGCTTAATAATTTATTTTTGGAATGTCAGTCTTTAATTGTATTTCATTTCTTGAGATTTAATAAAGTCCATTATGGGTGGAGCTACAATGGGTGGCCAGATTTGGAGAGGCAGATTTAGTGGGGATTTGACCAGGACACTAGTGCTGTAAAGACCACAGTGAGTCAGTGCCTCGGTTTGATGTCTCACCCAAAGGTTTGGCACCTGTTACAGAACAGTACCCCCATCACTGTGCTGGGATTTTGTATTTGTATCTGGTCTAGAGTGCCCCTTACTGACCCACCAACACCACTTACAGCTGCAACTTACTTTTCCTTGGTGCTCCCTCATCCAAGTACAAACCAAGCCCAACCCTGCTTAGCTTCAGTACTAACCAAGCCCAACCCTGCTTAGCTTCAGTACTAACCAAGCCCAGTCCTGCTTAGATTCAGTAGTAACCAAGCCCAACCCTGCTTAGCTTCAGTATTAACCAAGCCCAGTCCTGCTTAGCTTCAGTACTAACCAATCCCAGTCCTGCTTAGCTTCAGTACTAACCAATCCCAGTCCTGCTTAGATTCAGTAGTAACCAAGCCCAATCCTGCTTAGCTTCAGTATTAACCAAGCCCAGTCCTGCTTAGCTTCAGTACTAACCAATCCCAGTCCTGCTTAGATTCAGTAGTAACCAAGCCCAATCCTGCTTAGCTTCAGTACTAACCAAGCCCAACCCTGCCTAGCTTTAGCAGTTTGACATGAGGAAGTGTGGCGATGCTGGCCAATGCAGCGCCCATGAAAACAGAGAAGGAGCCTCTTTACAAAAATACAAACTATTTAAAAGCCAATCCCAAACCAGCACCAAAGCACTCTATACATTGTCCATACACTTACTGATTCTTCTTCAGTAGCCACACACCTGCACTTAAATAGCCTGGCTCAGATGGAACTTGAGGGAATCACTGGTTCTGGCATTCACACATTCGCACTCAATTACAAACACAGTCAAAGTAAATGGTTGGTGCAGATCAACTTGAGAGATTTGCAAATGTAACACTGAACAATATCCTGCACATTTGAAGGACCTAAAATTATTCAATTAACATCCATTCCAATTAAAAATGGTTTGACAAATTTACATATTTGGCACTTCGCATTCCTGGCCAACAATGTGCACTTGAAGGCTCATCCTTCACAGGAAGCTAAAGGCTCTTATGACTGCTGGAAAATGACAAAAAAAAGTTCAATAATACAATTTAAGAAATATTTACAATTTATAAATATAATATAATATAATCAGCCCTCGTTATGTCCATAAATATTTTTGTGTTCTGAATGACTATTTGTGTTGTGTATAAATCTTGTTAGAGACCCATGGGTTGGAGAATTCTGTTTATGATCTCCTTTCACCGTGCTTAAATTAGAACCAGTGTTGCCAGACTGATCAATTTGTCAACTTGCCATCCAAATAAACAAAGCACAATGTCACAGCACTAAGGAGGCACACTTTAGCTTCAGCTATGCCCGAAAACTGGCTGTATTTCACCAAATAATGTTAATATATACACTCAGTGGCCACCTTTCTTTTAAAGAATGTGTTTCTGATTTTATCCCATTTTCTCCGAATTTGGTAGCACGTCACCCCTCTACTCTCCTCTCTGCACTGGCTCCCCATCGCAGCACGCATCAGATTCAAGTCACTGGTGCTTGCTTTTCAAGCGGCCAGAGGTACTGCTCCCCCATACCTCCAGTCACTCGTCACGCCCTACACCCCGTCCAGACCTCTCCGCTCCGCCTCCGCTGGCAGACTGACTGCCCCATCCCTCCGGGCGCCTGGCAGCCGCTCCTCGCGGTCTCGCCTCTTCTCTGTCCTGGTCCCTCGCTGGTGGAACGACCTCCCGCAATTGGTCAGGACTGCGGAATCACTTCCAATCTTCCGCAAGAGACTCAAAACCCACCTCTTCAGACTCCACTACCCCTGATCTCTGTCCATCTAGCTAAATTGTCTTCACCACTGTCTACTTGGGCGGCACGGTGGCACAGTGGATAGCGCTGTCGCCTCACAGCAAGAAGGTCTCGGGTTCGAATCCAGGCCGGGGGCCTTTCTGTGCGGAGTTTGCATGTTCTCCCCGTGTCCGCGTGGGTTTCCTCCGGGTACTCCGGTTTCTTCCCACAGTCCAAAGACATGCACGTTAGGCTAATTGGAGAATCTAAATTGCCCATAGGTATGAGTGTGTGAGTGAATGGTGTGTGTGCCCTGCGATGGATTGGCGACCTGTCCAGGGTGTATTCCTGCCTCTCGCCCGGAACGCATGCTGGGATAGGCTCCAGCCCCCCCCCGCGACCCTGACCAGGAATAAGCGGCTTAGACAATGGATGGATGGATGGACTGTCTACTTGTTCAATACTATACTCTTTACTAAAAAAAAAAAAAAAAAAAAAAAAAAAAAAAAAAAAAAACTGTACATTTTGTAAAATGTAAAATACCTTTTCCTTCCCGGTGTTACAGGTATGGTACGCAGATGCCTGCAATGATGTCTATTGCTGTATTCCTGCACTGATCTCGTGCGCTAACTGTGATTGTTCCTACCATGTATTGATGCACATCTTGTAAGTCGCTCTGGATAAGAGCGTCTGCTAAATGCTTAAAATGTAAAAATGTAAAATGTAAATTACAGCCGCTATTTTCAAGTCAATCCCCCCCCTTGTAATGTGAGTTCGCTGCTGTAGCCCTGTGACCGGTAATGATGAAGGTGAAGTATCATCTCCTCCGAGACGGCACTCGCCAGGCCGGCGACCGTAACCCGGTACTCCAGAGCCACTCCTGTGCGCAGCGAACATCCTGTCTGCTTCCCTCCCGCCTCCCTGGGGTGGACAGCCAATCGGTGGCACTCTCTGCCAGAGCTGACTCTGGTGGGACGGGGAATCGAACCCCGGTCGCCGTGGCCAGCGCCGAACGTTGTAACCACTGGACCGTGTGGGAGGCAGTGGCCACCTTTCTAGTACTGGGTAGGACCCCCCTTTGCCCCCAGAACAGCCTGAATTGCTGTTTTGATCTGTTGACTGTTGAGGCCATTGGAGTACACTGAACTCATTGTTATGTATTAAGGGGCCTAATGCATGCCAAGAAAACATTACCCACACCATTACACCACCACCACCAACCTGAACCGTTGACACAAGGCAGGAGGGATGCATGGATTCATGTTGTTTATGCCAAATTCTGACCCTACCATCTGCATGGTAGCAGAAATCGGAATTCGTCAGATCAGGCAACATTTTTCCATTCTTCAACTGTCCAGTTTTGGTGAACCTGTGCCCACTGTAGCCTCACTTTCCTGTTCTTAGCTGACAGGAGTGGAACCTGGTGTGGTGGTCTTCTGCTGCTGTAGCCCATCCACTTCAAGGTTCGACGTGTTGTGTGTTCAGAGATGCTCTTCTGCATACCACTGTTGTAACAGGTGGTTATTTAAGTTATTCCGCCTTCCTCAGCTTGAACCAGTCTGGCCATTCTCCTCTGACCTCACCCACAGAACTGCCGCTCACTGGATGTTTTTTGTTTTTCACACCATTCTCTGAAAACTAGAGACTGTTGGGCATGAAAATCCCATTAGATCAGCAGGTTCTGAGATACTCATACCACCCCGCTTGGCACCAACAATCATTTCACGGCCAAAGTCACTTAGATCACATTTCTTCCCCATTCAGATTTTTGGTCTAAACAACAACTGAATCTCTTGACCATGTCTGCATGCTTTTATGCATGCAGTTGAGTTGCTGCCATGTGATTGGCTGATTAGATTGCATTAAAGAGCAGGTGTACAGGTGTACCTAATAAAGTGGCCAATTAGTGTATATTATAAAGATATTATATTTGTATTAAATATTAGGACTGATCAACAAAAGTTGAAGAGCAACTATGTAATAAATGGCAGGAAAGTATTTTATTGACACAGATATGGATACCACAGATGTACTGTATAACCAGGGACCCTGGCCCTGGAGGGCCACAGGGTCTGCTGGTTTCTGATTTTCAACTAAAAGTGCACAACCAATTCAGCCCCAATCCAACAGGTGAGTTATCTGTGTAATGGACTGCTTTCATTAATAAATAAAATCTGCAGGAATATACAGTTGATTAAATATATTTAATAGGTCTGTGATGTCCCTGCATGTTGACATTTTTTCCATATTAGCTGTCTTCACAGAAGCCAACTTTAGCCAATCAGAAGTAAAATGAATGTAATATTGGCTGATGTACTGTGGGCCAGTATTCGACTGTGATTGGCTAAATGTTATTAATCATGGCTCCAAGAAATGTCAAATTCAGGGGCAGCCATCTTTCACGTATGTAAAGGATGGCAGATATCAGATCTATGTATACATTTATTCTATATTTATATAACAATCTGGAATTGCTTTATTGACTTGCGTTATGTGTTGTGATGTTATGCTCCAAACTACAATAATTATATGAATAATATTGTAGAAATAAGTACAAAAATACAATAACAATCACACTTTAATGAATTACCAAACAATTAGAGACTGGTAGTAGGCGCTGTACCGCCTCCTCTGATCCGGCACCCGCCACGGTCACCATAACACACAGGACCACTCATATATGCAGCAATCTCATATCGGCTTCCCTCCCTCCTCCTTGGGGCTGGCAGTGTAGTGTAATGGTTAGGGAACTGGGCTTGTCAGAGGTTGCTGGTTCAATTCCCAGGTGGGGGCACTGCTGTTGTACCCTTGAGCAAGGTACTTAACCTGAATTGATTCAGTAAAAATATCCAGCTGTATAAATGGATTGTATGTAAAGAAATTGTCAATTGTGTAAGTCGCTCTGGATAAGATAAGATAAGGATAATAAATTTCAAATGTAATGTAAATGTACAGCCAAATGCTGCCCCCTAGTGGCACTCCCAGCCAGAGCCAAACTGGCACGACTGGTAGAATCGAATCCCGGTCGCAGTGCGCAGCGTCAAACTTTCTTACCGCTACACCATACAGCAGGCCATGGGTTTGCTGATTTTAAGGTGAAAACAAAACCATCAGACCCTGAGGCCCTCCAGGAGCAGGGCTGGGCCCCCCCCTGCTGTAGAGAGAAGATTCTAGGTGGTTTGATCAGGATCTGTGATGTCTGTTTTAATGACCCCCCTTTGATGTGTTTTTTTGTGCTTGTTATACCCCCCACCCCCACCTCCCTGTAATGTATTCTGCCCTCAAATTGTTTCAAAGCAAAGATGTCACGTAAAATGTAGAGCTTTCTGCTGCCCCCAGTCTCGAGCAGAGGACTGATTCTGAAATGCGTGTGGGGTTAAACGGCGCAGGGCTCGCCCAGGAAGACCTCTGATTGCATATCAGCAGTGCTCTTGTGTTTTCGTTTTTTTTTTCCTTTTTGAAACCATACGATGATTGCTCCCTTCCTGAGCGCTGAAAAATAATTTGGTAATTGAATCAGAGGGAGGGAGGGAGACTTTTTTAGACTGATAAGGGGCTCAAAGCTTGACAGACAGGAAGTTTCTGTATTCTGTAGAAGAGAGTCCAAGGGGCCGGGGGGGGAGCAGGGGGAGGGGAGCCCTCTCTGGTCCTGCTGAGCAGTCCCCAGGCAGCTGGAGAGACAGCCTGACTGCAGTTTGGTTCAGGTGCCGTGAGCTCCCCCACCTCCATCCAGAAGTGCCACCGTGGGAGCCAAGATGAACAGGGGGCCCCTGCACTACTCCAAATGGGCCGAGAGGCGCTCCACTGTCGTCTACGGTAGGATTGAGCACCACAGCCTTGGGGCTGCGAGCCCTTCTCCGCTGCTGAACGCTCAGGTCGGCTTCTTTCTAACGAGCTCTCACACTATCTGCCCTTTCTAACGAGGTCGCGCATTACCCTCTATGCCACCATGCACAAAAGGCCACTCGCAGCTCTCTTTCCTTGATGCGGGCTCCTGAATTTGTGCTCGCTTTCACGCTCTTTCTTCCCAACGTTTACTTTCGCATGCTTGCTAAATGGCACGTTGCCCCCTCTCCCACTAAACTTTGCTCTGAGTTTTCCTTATCCTGCTGGGTGGGGCTATTCTGAAATCTAGAGGGGATTTCAACAGTTTCAGTAAACACTTTGACATGGCTTGAGGCATTTGGGCCCAAACCAGCCATTTTGACTAGAATTTCCTTGTTTTGAGTGCGGAGTGCTCTAATATTTATGTGAAGGACACTGTGACTCAGGACACTGTGACTCAGCTCCCGCCCTGGGCTCAGTAGCCCGGGATTAACACAATATTTGAAGAATACCTGATTAAATCATACCAGAACAGCTGGCTCACCATTTTTGTTTTGTTATTTTTGGGCAGGGGGGTGATTGGTTGCTTGCGCACAAATTGTTTGTACCTTGACTCATTTTGGGCTGTGATTTGTGGATGTATGAGGCTTCACAAACCCATGATGGGTGGGGCTACCACCTGCAGTCAACGCATTGGCTCATATGAACCAATAAAAAGCAAAATAACTGATTGTCAGTTGAAACATCCATCCATTTTGGGGTTCATGAAGCTTTAAAGGAGACATCCTAGAGCTGGTCCAATCTGATCCACAGCCATACCTTACTCTTGCCCAGGGGTGTCCCGTCTCATCTGGGATGGGCCAGGCACACTTCTTCTCCTCGGGAGATGGTTTGTGGGCGTGTCATGGGGTGGGAACGTTTGGTCCACTAGGTTGGTGGTGGGGTAACGTATTATAACATGTTCAAATACTGTATATCATTGGCCATAATTGGTCAGTCACACACCCTTTAAGTCACCATACCTGCAAAATTCAGCAAACATTGGCGTTACATAAAGATTTTGGCGCTGTTGATTATGCCCCTGATTCAAAATATCAAGGTTCTGATTGAAGACCAGGATCAGTTGAATTAGTTGAATCAGGCGTTTTAGTGCTGGATTAGAACAAAAGTCTGCACCCACATGGGCCCTTCTCAAATAAGACTGAACACCCCTGTATCTAAACCATGGGTGGGGAACCCTTTTTCTGAAAGACTATATAGATTTCTGCTTTTTGGTTCCCCCAATTACCCCCTGGCTTCACTAAACAGTTGTATACACCGCTGGTTCATTCTCAGATTACATCACAGTAATACATTATAGGGACCCACATAGGGACATGCCCATATAGAGACACACCAGTCTTCAACTGTCACTTCATGAGCTTATCAATAAATGTAGCTAAAACATCTTATCACGTAAAAGATAGGGTTAATAAATAATTGAAGGCAGAAGTTGATGTGAAATCCAGAGACAAATACATCCCTCCAGGAACAGCCCCCCGGTCTAAACCACATCATCCTGGCCAGTGTTGCTCAAATCACGGTCCTCGTGGGCCGAGCACTGCCGTTTCTCCACACTCCCTATACCCGGGAGGCAGACACTCTGGCCAACCAGTTGCACTAATTTCTCAGTTAACTACCTGAGAGAAAGGAAAACCAGGACCGAACTTAGATTTGTGGGCCAGATTTGAGTAACCCTGTTCTACGCCATCTATAGTACATATATATTTGAAGGTGGGGATGGGGGCGGAGAGGGACTGAGCGTTTCATTGTGCTGTGCAAACCTCTGCAGCCGTGCGCTCGGCCACCTTCAGCAGCTGGAAGATGCTGACCCTGGGGGCGGAGTCCAGCTCCTGGTCCCAGACCCCCAGCACCCCAGGCGGAGAAAACCCCCCCCAGCAGGGCAGAGCAGGCGACGCCCACGAGGCTCCACCAGAGCCGGAGGAGGAAGAGGCAGCGCTCCAGGCCGCCGCTGGGTCTCTGGCCACTCCGGCGGCCACTCCGGGAGGCCCGTGGTCCCTTGTCGATGTTCACGAGGCGCAGAAGCAGGAGGACATCTCTGACCTCAGCGAGGCTTGGTCCCACAGGTAAGGCAGTACACCATGATGTTATTATTATTATTTCTGTTTAAATTATTATTATTATTTTTTTTAAATAATAATTGTATTTTGATTGTATTTAATTGTATTTTTGATAACAATAGTGATAATAATAATGATAATAATAATGTATGTAACTTAAAGTCAAATAAAATGTTTGTCTTGAACAATGCCTTACACAACAATAGAACTTGCATAGGAACACAATAAAGGAAACTTAGGCTCAAATAAATCTTCCTTTTTGATGGGAATTAGATGTGGTTAGGATAGAAAAACATTCTGCCCCCCTGGAAAAAAATACTTATACCGTATACCCTTACTGTTGGGGAGTCAGAGAGAATCAATCCTCTACATCTCAAAATTCCATTGGATCCACAACAAAGAGTATTTCTGGAAATGAAGATACTTACATTTCCTAACAAAATGAGAAAGCAAATTAACTCTGAAATGATGAAACGTTGTACTAAAAACAGTTGCCATCTGTTATCTGTTATCTTGACCTTGGAATAGGGGACGATCTAAATAGAGTTCCAGCTGCTCTTTGTTGAGTCAGTGTATTTAAACAAGGTTCAGCCATTATGCAGCCATTATGTCGTTACATATATTAAATATATTATGTTGTATTAAATAATTGTATCATATTTTTTTAAGTGAAATGGGCAGTGGTTTCAAAGAAACCACCACACTCGATGCAATTGTGCGAAATTGAATTAGCTTCTGATGGCTGACCCTATCTTGGCACTGTTGTTAATCAGGAATAATCAAAACCAGTGTGCCGACATTCAGCTCCGTTTTTAGCCTTCCCTCAAGCTCACGAGCCTCCAATAATCAGTGGAGTGATTATTATTATTATTGTTGTTCAGGATGTCCGACCCCTCAGGGTTATTAGAGGTCAAATTCAAGGCTCCTTTCTTTAAAAAATACTGATGTAAGACAATAGGCTGTTCGAAAAACGATTTAACGTTTTAACGGCTGTAAACTCATTCTGAATCAGTGTGTTTTCTGGCATGGTATAGTATACTTCCTTTGATGACGTCGAAGTTGAGAGTGATTGCAATACATAAACGTAACCGCCAGAGAGAGCACAAGTACAGTTAAAAGCAGTTCCCAGAACAGTCAATGTTCTTGCGCGTTTGAGTTAACCTGCTGAGTGAATACCGCGCCCGGCTGATAGTGTCCTTCAAACATAAATGTTTCGTTATGCATATATTTTACATTTACATTATATATATATGTTTTCCTAAATGTATTCATGAACATAAACACAAGTGGGAATAAGCAATATATTTTGTAATTAATGTGCATTTTCAATTTTAACAAATTGTTACCTTTTCTTAAGGGTTGCTCAGCGTTTGAACCAATCGTATTACGTAATTTTTATTCACGCGTTTCGACACTTTCGCTTCGATCCTGCGAAAAGGCGAACCCATCAACACTTCCCGCCCTACACTTAGCGTCACTTTGTCATGGGTGGGTCTACAACCGAGCCGCTGTCAAGAGTGATTAGGTGGTGGGGGTTACAGAGCGAATGACTTGCGTATCGCGGAAACAGCCGCGGGGTGGGGGGTTAGCGGCAAGATTATTGAGTCTTTCTTCTAAGTATCAGAACTGCCATCCTCGCATCAGGTGACGTCATGTCTGATGTTAAAACCGGCTCAGTGGCCTTGTCCCCACAGCACCCTGAAACTGTGCCTCTCCACTGTACCCAGGACTCTGCATCACAGAAAACATTCATTCATTCATTCATCATTCTCTAACCCACTTATTCCTGGTCAGGGTCGCGGAGGGGCTGGAGCCTATCCCAGCATGCATTGGGATGCATACATCCTGGACAGGGCCCGTATTCACAAAGAATTTTAAGGGTAAAAGTTGGTCGTAACTCCGGAATTTAGGAGCAAGTCCCAAAAATAATGGGCGTGTCACTCATAAATGTAGGAGTCCTACATTTTTGGGATAAGAGTATTTCACAAAGGGTTTGAGAGCTAAAAACAGCTCCTAAGTCCAGGAGAAGTTAGAAGCAGGGAAGAGGACTTCTAAGTCGCTAAAGACCTACTCACAGCGATCCGAAAATCTGCTGCGGCCGGCAATCGTTGTCGCAATCGCGTCAACACTGGAGATATTGAATGATACAGAGCTCATAATAGTGGAGCAGATAAGTGCTACAATCTTTCAATTTGTGATACAAGCGTGAAAATTGGCATGAGCAGTCTCCATGGGTCACTTGACAAGAAAATTGTCCGAGCCATTTGAAATTTCAAGATGGCGGCCATTTTTCAAGATGGCTGACACCTTAGTGGAGCAGTTAAGTGATATAATGGTTTATTTGGTGATACAAGCATGAAAATTGGCATGAGCAGTCTCTGTGGGTCACTTGACAAGAAGCCACCCACAGCCACTTGAAATTTCAAGATGGCGGCCATTTTTCAAGATGGCCACCACCTTAGTGGAGCAGTTAGGCTTAAGAAATCATTTAGTTGGTGATACAAGCATGAAAATTGCCATGAGCCGTCTCAAAGGGTCATTTGACAAGAAACCGCCCACAGCCACTTGAAATTTCAAGATGGCCACCACCTAAATGGAGTAGTTAAGCGATATAATTGTTTAGTTAGTGACACAAGCATGCAAATTGGTATGAGCAGTCTCTAAGGGTTGCTTGACAAGAAAACACTCCCAGCCACTTGAAATTTAAATTTTCAAGATGGCCGCCCCCTGGATCCTCAAAAGATCCCTTTTCTCATAGAAATGTATTGGGTTTTTTCATTAAGGACGATTTGGTGTCATTTTATTTTATATGTTTTAGATTATGCTAAAGAACAACTTTTAACGCATCAAAATACAGTTGTGTTGATTTGTTGATCATAGATAGATTAGACAAGAGTGAATATCTGCACTACCAGGGCACACTGGTGATATATCACTGCTGTTAAACTCAGAGTGGGGTTCAATGTCAGCTAATTGAAAGTTAGTTTCCCAAATGCTGTCTAATTTACCCCAAAACAGTTAGATAGCCGCACCTGAATTGACAGGTTGTGCCAGCGCGGGAGAGCCGAGCCAAGGTTAATGGGGTTTTAGTTAACCGGATGGTGTACAGATCGCACGGGATATAAATGGCATTGGATGAACGATTGGACTAAGTGTAGGGTTAAGGCATGAACTTAGTTGTATCCCATACATCAAAGTGCTTGGTAAAAGGTGGTAAAAGGATAAACCCTCAGCCTCTGCCTATGCATTTGCTGCAGACATGGCAGAAGCCATCATAACAGTTGAGAAAACTAACTGGGACAGATGTTTCATTTGTCAGCAGGACACCAAGGAAAAACTCATTCAGCCGAGTTTATTCAACAGAGAGCACGATCGTACTGGTTATGGTACCATTGCAAGAAATGTTCCATTATTTCATAAGATCAATGCTCTGCCTATCTTACTTAGTCCAACCCGACTAGATGAAGGTGATGGCATAGAAAGCACATTGACAAGAAACAGAGCAAAATATCATTCAAGCTGTAAACTTATGTTCAACAACACAAAGCTGGAAAGGGCCCAAAAGAGAGCATCTTCTACTGCTGCTGAAGACACCGAAGATACCAAAGATATCCATGTCAAGAGGCCAAGAAGATCCCAGCCCTCGACAGCTTTGTGCTTTATCTGTGAAGATGAGAGTGCAACGTCCCCCTTAAGAGACGCAATGACAATGAAACTTAATGAAAGGGTTAATGAATGTGCCAGGAATCTAAGCGACATGAAGCTCCTTGCAAAGCTTATTGCTGGTGATGTTGTTGCACAGGAATTTAAATACCATCCTGCCTGTCTCGTTGGACTGTACAACAGAGAGCGAGACCATCTCAATGCCCTCAAGCATGAGCAGAGCCTCAAAAGCTCAGCTAGCCATACCTGGTATCCCTCTATTTTTTCAGAACTTGTCATCTACATCACGGACATGAAGACCACAAGTGACGGCACAGATCCAGTTATATTCAAGGTTGCAGATCTAGTCTCTCTCTACAAGCAACGACTGCAGCAACTTGGTGTCGAATCACCAAATGTGAATTCAACCAGACTGAAGGAGCAGCTGCTTTCTAGCATACCTGAGCTAGAAGAACACAAGGCAGGACGTGATGTACTGCTTGCATTCAAGAAGGACATCAGCTCTGTTCTTTCTGATGTAAGCAAATACAGTGAAGCTGAAGCCATTCACTTAGCTAAGGCTGCCAGCATCATACGTAGAGAGATGCTTAATCACAAGACAAAGTTTGACAACAAATTCCATGAGGGATTTGTTGAAGAATCCGTTCCACCAACGCTTCTTCAGTTCATCTGCAATATTGAACATGGTGTAGATATCAAGTCACATTTGAATCATGGGGTATTCAAATCAGACATTGCAATTGCACAGTTATTGCAATACAATTGCTACTCTAAGTGCAAAGATGGTGCAGCAACCCACAGACACTCAAAAGACCGCGAAACTCCATTTGCTGTATACATCGGGATGGCGGTGTATGCGAAGACACGAAAGCGACAACTCGTTGATATGCTTCATGAGAATGGAATTAGCATCACCTATGACAGGGTGTTGGAAGTTTCTGCACTGCTAGGAGAATCTGTGGTGAACCAATATGTGGTAGATGGGGTTGTCTGCCCACCGATTCTGCGAAAGGGACTCTTCACCACATCTGCTATGGACAACATTGACCATAATCCCACAGCAACAACAGCAAATACCTCCTTTCATGGTACAAGTATTTCCATGTTCCAACATCCAAACCTTAACAATGGCGGTGAGATAAGGCCACCACTCCACCTTTCAGATAACAGACCAAACAAGGTTCCTGAGATTCCTGAATCCTTCTCTAACATCCAACCAGCTTTCTTCAATAAGAAAAACCCAGAGCCCCGTCCTGTAGCCAACCTATCATTGCCAGACCTCACTGTATTCAGCAGAAACTTTGCACCCGAGTATGAATGGCTGGAGAAGGTTAGCCTAACCCAGTGTTTCTCAAATAGTGGGGCGTGCCCCCCTTTTTTCGCGAAATGTTTTCTTCTTCCTAGGGGGGGCGTAACAGAAAATAATTGAGAAGCACTGGCCTAACCCAAGAAGTCGATTTCTATGAGAAAATGTATCATTTAAAGATCCACATGGCGGGCGGCAGCCATCTTGAAAAATGGCCTCTATCTTGAAATTTCAAATGTCTGGGAGAATTTTCTTGTGAAGTGACCCTTTGAGATGGCTCATGGCAATTTCCATGCTTGTATCACCAACTAAATGATTATTTAGGCCTAACTGCTCCATTAAGGTGGCGGCCATCTTGGAAAATGGCTGCCATCTTGAAATTTCAAGTGGCTGTGGGTGGCTTCTTGTCAAGTGACCCACAGAGACTGCTCATGCCAATTTTCATGCTTCTACCACCAAATAAACCATTATATCACTTAACTGCTCCACTAAGGTGTCGGCCATCTTGAAAAATGGCCGCCATCTTGACATTTCAAATGGCTCGGACAATTTTCTTGTCAAGTGACCCATGGAGACTGCTCATGCCAATTTTCACGCTTGTATCATCAATTGAAAGATTCTGACGAAAATAAGCACTTAGCCGCTCCACTATAAAAAGGTACCGCCTCAATCGCGAGGGTATTATATAGCCTATATAATATTATATATATTATATATAGATACCCTCAGATTGTTTACGAGATGCAGACATGTAACCAATTGACTAGTCAGTATTCTTGGTTTCATGTTAAATCAGTGACACGTAGCCTACATTTGTATTTTAGAATCTTTATTAGAATATAATAGGGGTGCATCGGATCATTTTTCGGATCAGCAAAAAAAATAATAACGGGACCAAAGGCGCGTTTCGAATGAATGATAATTTCAGTTTTTCAATGTAAGTTATTTCACTAAATCTTTATTCGAAAATTTCACAAAATACATTTTTAGATTCAGTACGCCTTAGGCGATGTAACTAGGGTGGTCTTATGGCTGAATTAATTTAATAAAAAAATAAAAGATCGCTAATGTTTCAATTCTATTTAATTCGGTCGTTTTTGAAAACATGCCTCCCAGAAAGGCATTTAGTATGAAAAACAAAGCAAACCAAAACATACATGGTTGTCTATCTCTTCACTGTAACTCTGCATCGAGATTTAGGGAATTGTTACTGTAAAAACAGCGGCAGAAAAACTACCGTATTGACCCGAATATAAGACGATGAGACTTTTTCAGACTTTTTCCTAGGAAAAAAACCCCGTCTTATATTCGGGTCAATACGGTATTTCTCGATGATGACCCATCCCCTATATCAGCCAATCACTGTGGGCATTCTGAGTAAGCTCGTTCATGAGAAACAACGTCATCCCTAGCAACGACGTCAACCCCGCCCTCACTCTTAGCTAGGAATTCCTTAGTAAGAGTTGGTCTTTGGAGCTTTGTGAATAGGTTTTAAGGTGGGACTCCTGACTAAAAGGTTTTAGTGTGATTTAGAAGTACTCCTAGTGGTAAGATAAAATTATTTGTGAATACGGGCCCAGGTCTCCAATCCATCGCAGGACACATACACCATTCACTCACACACTCATATCTATAGGCAATTTAGACTCTCCAATTGGCCTAATGTGCATGTCTTTGGACTGTGGGAGGAAACCCACGTGGACAAGGGGAGAACATGCAAACTCCACACAGAAAGGCCCTGGCTGGGATTCTAACCCTGGACCTTCTTGCTTTGTGGTGACAGTGCTATCCATTGCACCACTGTGCCACCCATCACAGAGAGAGAAAAAAACAAAAACAAAACTTTTCCTTCCCAGCGTTACAGGTATGGTGTGCAGCTGCCTGCAATGATGTCCATCACTGTATTACTGCACTGATCTCTTGCACAAACTATGATTGTTCCTACCATGTATTTATGCACATCTTGTAAGTCGCTCTGGATAAGAGCGTCTGCTAAATGATTAAAATGTAAATGTAAATGTAAGACAGATAGATATAGTAAATGGCAGAGATAAGCTGCTGTCCTGTCCGAAGGGGGGGGGGGTGGGGGCATGTTTGTATATCAGGGGTGTCAGACCCTGGAGGGCTCAGTGTCTGCAGGTTTTTGTGGTTTCCAATTTAGGCCTTGGAAACACTTTATGACTTAAATTAAGCACTCTGGATCACAAGTACTGGAACACATTAAAAACTGATGTACACACTGTTGTACGTACAAAATGATAAAAGTTACAGCTTGCAGAAATGGCATTGGGTTGCCAGGCCTTGGAGAAAAAATCCTCCACCTCTGCCCAGCCCAACCATGACTTCTGCTTCTGAAGCACCAGGAAGGCCAACAGGAGATCACCCCCAAGGCCCCTCCCTGACAGGAATCCACAAGATCCCACTGTTTCCTCCAGAATGTTTTTCATAATGGAGGTGGGGTCCCAATCTGTCTATAATAATAGTATTTCCTAAATGAGCTTAGTCATTTAACATTTTCGGGAAGAAAATCCTACAGAGATACATGTCTCAAATACATATCTTGGCATAATGACATTATGATTTAGTTTTAGACATGCTTCTGTCTAGCAGCCACTGAATCGCAGCCTGTCGTGGGTGTGGGGTGGGGATAACGGGGGTCCTCAGACACAGGGGCTAATTTTAGGGAGGACGGTTTGTGAATCCCTCTTGTAACCAGGGTTAGGTGTCAATTCCATTTCAATTCAGTGAATTAATTGAAAAAAAGGCCATAATGTTCTATGGGCATTTTTCAATAAATTGAATTAATTTAAGTTAATTTCCTGAATGGATTGCAAGCGGTTTCTCGCTTTGAAATTTACATGCACATTTTAGAGAAATAAAGTCAGAGGTGAATGCTGGTGTTGGCCGCTATCTGAACACAGATGACGGCCGCGCTGTCTGGGCCTGGGTGGCTGACAGGCATTTGGAACATTTGGAAATTCGATTTACACGTATGCCCCCCCAGCCCCCCCTCTCTGGACAGGACAGCAGCTCATAACAGGGCACCAGTTTAAAGCTTTTAGAGTCAATGGGCCTCATGCAAGAACATTTTCGTATTTTTATAGTATCTTTTTCATATTATTTTTGTGAGGTGACTTCTACGAGTGTTCCACGTTAGATTCAGCAAACTTCATGTTAAAACCAACCATGACCTGTTAAAACCAAGGAGTGGGAAAAAATTACTTGTGCAGTTAACGCAGTATCATCTGTTGCCCGTAGCATCACAGAAAAAAAAATTGTGTGATATGAAATTGGAGTCAAAGAAACGTCTCGCAAAAGCAAGGCAATCCATGACTGCAACAAGAGGGGGTTAGGAGGAAGTCTCCATTGCGCACACCAACGAGCGAATACTTGCCATAATTGGCGAAGTTGCCTTGTCCTGTTTTGCAATGGATATCCCCCTGGACAGCGACTGACAGCTAAGCACAGCCCGTGGTAACCGAAAACGCAACACTAGCCATTTGTCTGTCTCTGCAAATAGATCAGCGCACTCTCTAAAGACGAGCTCTCTTCCAAGATATTGTAGTATTATACCATAGCCTCAATAGCCACAATTGAAATGAATGATAATGATATAATTATATTAATGAATTATGAATGATATTATCCTACAATTTGAAAAGAAAACAGTCAAATATAGGCCTACAATTGTCAAACAGGATACTCTCAAAATGATTATACATTATGAATTCTATCATTTATTGTGTAATTTATATATTCAAACTCAACAGTTCTAAGTAACGAAATAGACTCCATTAGTCAAAAACAAAGTTGTTTTGCTTTGGAGAACGGCAGGCAAATTGTACGTATGACTCGTACGACAGCTCTGGACCACTCGTAAATCTTGTTCGTACCTAAGAGAAAATTCTAAATACAAGAAAATTGGTGAATGCGGCAAATTCTCATAAATCACTCACAGAGTGACTTACGAACGAATTTGTGCGTAGAAGTGGTTCTTGCATCTGGCCCACTGTGCTTAGGATCTGAAATCCAGCACCTCCCAGGGTCAGACACTGAAACCAAAAGGCCACAGACCTATGAATTGATGGGGCTAGACAATACAAAACACTTGAGTAAATGAAGGGTTCTGGTGGCTCTGTTATGGTGTGGGGGGAACTTTACTGGCATGGGTTAGTTCCACTCAACCCTTAGAGGGCAAGATAAACACCAATAAAGCCATTCTGAGTGATCACCTGTGCTTAAGCATTTGGGAGTGATTTCTTCCAGGATGAAAATGCCCGCATCCACACGGCACAAGTGGTCACTAAATGGTTTGATGAGCATGAAAACAATGTAAACCATATGCCATGGCTGTCTCAGTTGCCAGATCTCAACCCAATTGAACACTTATGTGAGATTCTGGAGTGGCGCCTGAGACAGTGTTTTCCACCACCATCAACAAAACAACAAATCATGGAATTTCTCATGGAAGAATGGAAGGATGGTGTTGCATCCCTCCAGTAGAGTTCCAACCACTTGTAGAATCTATGCCAAGGTGCACTGAAGCTGTTCTGGCAGCTTGTGGTGGCCCAATGCCCTATTAAATACATTTGATTTGTTTAGTGCTTTGCCCATGCTGAATGCGCCGTACAGAATAAAATACAGAAATACAAATATACAATCAATACAATGATACAATTAAAATTCACAAACAAGCAATTCTTAAGTACACGCAGTTGTATACAAAATGTGTCTTGCTACAACTATTTTTAAGAGTAGAATACAGTGACATCAAGACATACTGTGGTGACTGTGGTGGTACAGGTACACTCATCATAGTCCCCTATTGAAAAAGATCAATGTACTACAGTCAATACAGTGGAACAGATATAAAACACAAAGCATATACAGCAATATACAGCTCCCCCATTGCTTTAAACCCTATTGCATAATAGTGCACAAACAGTGTGGAAGTACACAAGGAAGAGCATAAGTAGAGTGAAGTAACAATGCTATACAAGCATAAATGAGTGTATTGCATTGTTTTGTGCAAGCATTACAACAAGACTGTGCGACCTAGGTGATACAGGTGTATTTAATATTAAAGGCCCCTTTCAAAAGCTGTATTTTGCTGGCTCCTATTTATTTCATTTTGCCCAGAGCTGGTCTGATGCAGTCTGGTTTCGAACCGCGACTGCAATAGGCAGATCACATTTGTAAAGCACCAGTCAGTGATTTAGACCCCTACGCTATCCGAGGCATGATGAAGACAGTCATCATTCCTTATATGTGTGGGCAGGGTACTCCACAGCCGAGGGGCTATTGAGGAAAAGGCTCTCACCCATGGTGTGCATTTCAGCTGTAGGCACAGCAGGTCTCCTTAGCTCACAGGACCTTAAGGGCCAGACCAGGAGTACAGTACTGTTGGAGCTGGCTAAAGTAGGCCAGGACGGAACCATGGAGAGCTTTATATGTGAGGGTGAGGACCTTAAAGTAAATTCTGGACTTCATGGGTAGTTGGTGGAGGTTAAACAGCACAGGTTTAATGTGATCCTTATTGGAGGTGTGGGAAAGGATTTCGGTAGCTGCATTTTGTACTACCTGTAGCTGTGAAATGAGTGTGAAATGAGTGTTACTCCTGCAAGCAGAGCATTGCAGGAATCAAGATGGGATGTCATACAAGTGTGTTCCCACAATTTACAATTTAGTTATTTAGCAGATGCTTTTATCCAAAGCGACTTACAAGAGTGTATTAATATGGCTAGAGATCATCGCAAGAGCTATCAACCAGTAAGCTACAATCTAATCATCGTCGTTGCCAAAGTTCATGTCACAAAACCTGTACTACAAAGGGGAGAGAGGTTATTGTTTATTTCGTTTTTCTTTCTCAGCAAATATGGAAAATTTCTGTACATTTACAATATGTACCCGAAATGTTTAAGTTCAAGTTCAAGTTTATTGTCATATGTATTAAATACAATGAAATGCTTGTGCACACCATCCCCCCCAAAACTATAAACACTACAGGCTTACATATGCTATGTACACAATGTACACATATGCATACATACACAACATACAGTACACAATACACAATATACAGTACGCAATAACATTACATTGCATATTATAGAACAATTTTGTTCAGCAACCTGACTGCATGTAGAAAGAAACTGAGATAGGTGGCGTGTGATTTGATGCTCCAGTAATGTTTTTTAGATGGGAGGAGTGAGAACAGTACATGTGCAGGTGGCTGGTGTCCTTAAAAATATTTTGAGCTTTCCTTTGGCGGGCGAGTGGTGTAAATATTATGAAGTTGTGGTAGTTCCTCGCCAATGATTGCTGCTGTCTTTACAGTCCTTTGTAGCTTTTTGGCAGTCCTGAACAGTCTTTCCTCAGAAAGTACAGTCTGCTGCACTTTCTTGATGATGCAGTTGGTGTTGTAAGACCATGTGAGGGTGTCTGAGATGTGTATGCCAAGAAATAAAAGATAATGCCAAGATAAAACTATCAACAATTTTAACAAATGATCCATTGATGGAAATAGGAATGTGATTTTCAACAATGATTTATTTTGTCTTTTTGACATTTAGAGAGCGGTGGTTGTCATGACACCATAGGGACAGATCTTTCACTTCCCTCCTATAGGCCCTCTCATCACTGTCGCTTATTAGTCCAATCACTGTGGTGTCATCTGCAAACTTTATGATGCCGCTGGTGTCATATTTGGCGACACAGTGACAGCTGGCATTGTAGTGTAATGGTTAGGGAGCTGGGCTTGTAACTCAGAGGTTGCAGGTTAAATTCCCAGGTGGGGCAGTGCTGTTGTACCCTTGAGCAAGGTACTTAACCTGAATTGCTTCAGTAAAAAAATCCAGCTGTATAAATGGATTGTATGTAAAGAAATGTAAACTGTGTAAGTCGCTCTGGATAAGAGCGTCTGCTAAATGGCTAAAATGTAAATGTAAATGTAAATGCACAGCCGTGTGTAAATAGACTGTACAATAGGGGACTGAGACAGCAGCCCTGAGGCACACCGGTCCTAAAAACTAGTGTAGATGAGTGTTTTTTTAACCTATTCTCACAATCTGGGGTCTGCCTGTCAGGAAATCAAATAGCCATTTACAGAAAGGTGCCCAGACCAAGACCTCTGAGTTTTAAAACCAGTTTAGATGGTACAATTGTATTACATGCAGAGACAAGAGTCATGACCTGCATACTAAACAAGAGTCAAAGATTTCTGATGGCAGAGGATGCGGTGAGCATGTCATCATCAATAACCAAATGAAATAATCATCCAATGAAAACGTGTCCTCCTTACCGAGGAGTGCCTTAGTGCCAACTGGAATAAGTTTTGTTTGAGAAAGCTGCATCACAGATTGAGATTTCTGTTAGATAATTTGCCATCTAACAGTTTGCTCATTCTGACACTCTTTCAAATCAACATGGGCCGTTTCAGGGAAATCCAAGCATTAATACTTTGCTGAAATAGCTGCAGCCCACACAAAGGTAGATGAGCTGTGTCATGTCTGGTAGCACACTGGAAATGCTTTGATCTATTTATGGTATTTATACAGGTGGGTGGCATTGAGCTTAAAAGCTGTGTTTAATATTAAACATACACAATGTTAACAGCCATTGTGGATATGGAGTTAGATATACACTGCCCATCCCAAAAAAAAGTCACACACTTTATATAATATATATATAACTAATATTTCGTTGGACCGCCTTTAGCTTTGATTACGGCATGCATTCGCCGTGGCATCGTTTCGATAAGCTTCTGCAATGTCACAACATTTATTTCCGTCCAGAGTTGCATTCATTTTTCACCAAGATCTTGTATTGATGATGGGAGAGTCGGACCGCTGCACAAAGTCTTCTCCAGCACATCCCAAAGATTCTCAATGGGGTTAAGGTCTGGACTCTGTGGTGGCCAATCCATGTGTGAAAATGATGTCTCATGCTCCCTGAACCACTCTTTCACAATTTGAGCCCAATGAATCATGGTATTGTCATCTTGGAATATGTCCGTGCCATCAGGGAAGAAAAAATCCATTGATGGGAAAACCTGGTCATTCAGTATATTCAGGTAGTCAGCTGACCTCATTCTTTGGGCACATAACGTTGCTGAACCTAGACCTGACCATCTGCAGCAACCCAAGATCATAACACTGCCCCCACAGGCTTGTACGGTAGGCACTAGGCATGATGGGTGCATCACTTCATCCACCTCTCTTCTTACCCTGATGCGCCCATCACTCTGGAACAGGGTAAATCTGGACTCATCAGACCACATGACCTTCTTCCATTGCTCCAGAGTCCAATCTTTATGCTCCCTAACAAATTGAAGCCTTTTTTTCCGATTAGCCTCACTGACAAGTGGTTTTCTTAAGGCTACACAGCTATTTAGTCCCAATCCCTTGAATTTCCTCATGGTGAGGTGCGTGTGGAAATGCTCTTACTTTCACTATTAAACATAGCCGTGAGTTCTACTGTAGATTTTTTACGATATGATTTCACCAAACGTTTAAGTGATCGCCGATCACGATCATTCAAGATTTTTTTCCGACCACATTTCTTCCTCGAAGATGATGGTTCACCACTATCCTTCCAGGTTTTAATAATGCGTTGGACAGTTCTTTACCCAATTTTAGTAGTTTCAGCAATCTCCTTAGTTGTTTTCTTTGCTTGATGCAGGCCAATAATTTGACCCTTCTGAAACAGATTAACATATTTTCCACGACCACAGGATATGTCTTCCGAAATGGTTGTTTAAAAAATGAGAAGCTACTCACTGCATCAGTTAGGGTTAAATAACCTGTTGCCAGCTAAAACATATTAATCACTGCAGTAATTATCCAATGGAAGGCTCTTACCTATTTGCTTAGTTAAATCCAGGTGGTGACTTTTTTTTGGCCAGGCAGTGTATATTCCTTAGTTCATATGTGTATAAGAATATTTCAGCATGACTATTTTTTGTAACCAACCATATGTATGTATACGTATATGCATACAGGAACCTACTGTCTCTCTCTCTATATCTCTCACTCCCTCTCTAAAGGATTTAAATATCTGTACACTACTGGTCAAAAGTTGTAGAACACCCCCATTTTCCATTTTTGACTGCAATTTAAGCAGTTCAAGTCCAGTGAATAACCTAAAATGGTACAAAGGTAAGCAGTAAACTGAGGTAAAAAAATAAAATATAAAAGGGTTGATTTAGCAAAAACTGAAAAATAATGTCAATTGTTTGGCAGTGAGTAGTTTCCTACACCATCAAAAGGAACTTGGAAACTGGAGGAAACTCTGACAGGAAGAGGTTTGGAAAAACATAATCAGAAGACAAGTTTCTGAGAGTCAACAGCTTTAATTTAATTTATGCCATTTAGCAGACGCTTTTATCCAAAGTGACTTACAGTAGTGAATGCCTACATTTTTCAGTATATGTAGTCCCAGTGGGAATTGAACCCACAACCTAAGTGTTGCCAATGCTGTGCTCTACCAACTGAGTCACAGAGGACCACAGAGCTTGCGTGATAGGCGGCTCACAAGCACAGCTTAACACTGGTCGAAGTAAGGAAGATTCAGTTTCAACTGTGAAGAGAAGACTTCGAGCTGCAGGTTTGACAGGTCGAGTAGCAGTAAGAAAGCCATTGATAAGATGGCAAAATAAGAAAAAGAGGCTTGCCTGGGCTATGAAGCACCGCCAGTGGACTACTGAAGCCTGGAAGAAGGTTTTATGAAACCTTGAAATTTTGAAAGGTTTTTGTAGGTTGTCGAGTAGGCGAAAGGATGATTCCTCAGTGTGTGACACCAACTGTCAAGCATGGTGGAGGAAGCGTGATGGTCTGGGGCTCTTTTGCTGGATCCAGAGTCGGTGACTTGCACAGAGTGATTGTTAACCCACGTTAACCCATTACTTGTTCCCTGAAAAGGGCCTTTTTTTATAACTCTAAAAATGTAAACATCGAACAAAAGTTTGGACATTTGTGTTTGGTAGATTATTTCTCTGTTGTAACAATGGTTCTTGGCAATAAATTGTATACTGTTGGAAAGCCTGTTTATTTCCCTTTTAAATGGTGCCCCATTTGTAAGGAACATGCATTTGTGGGATGAGCAGCATAGCTGAGTATGTGGGTTGCGCCCATGAAAAATTTGCCAAATCTTCTCTGCCAATGCCAAACAGCTTATTCTGCTGTTGCTATTGACTCTTGTTTGGTGTTGTTTGGTGGATTGGATGATTGAAGTCTATCAGTAACAAGGAAGAAACAAGACATATTGGCAATTTTACAATTTATTCATTTAACAAACAGTCAGGAGCCTCAGTAGTGTGTGGAAGAACCATACACAGCCACAACAGCCTGGCACCTCCTCCTCATGCTGGTCACCAGCGTGGTCACACACTGCTGTGGGATGGCATTCCACTCCTCAACCAGGATTTGTCGCAAGTCAGCCAACGTGGTTGTGTTGGTCACTCTAGCACGAGCGTTGTCATCTTGGAAGGTGGAGTTCGGTCCCAGACTGTGGAGATATGGGATTGCCACTGGTTGCAGAATCTCATCTTGATATCTCTCTGCATTGAGATTGCCTCCAATGATGACAAGCCTTGTTTTTCCAGTGATGGAGATGCCACCCCACACCATCACACTTCCTCCACCAAAAGGTGTTACTCTATCGGTGCAGCAATCAGCATATCGTTCTCCCCGTCTTCTCCACACTTTGACCCTACGATCCAACTTCCGTAAGCAGAATCTGGACTCATCGCTGAACATAACGTTCCTCCACATGTTCAGGTTCCAGTGCAGGTGTTGCCGACACCAGCGCAAACGGGCCTGATGGTGAAGGGCAGTCATGGCAGGCCTCCTGGCAGCCCTATGAGCCTGGAGATTGGCTGCGTGCAGTCTGTTCCGGATTGTCTGGGCCGAGAGCCATGTGCCATATCGTCCTGCAAACCTTGACTGCAAATCTGTAGAAGACAGCCTACGGTTCCCAAGTGCTGAAAGGGTGTCGTCTTCTTGGGACGCCCACTTCGCGGTCTGTCTCTGACATCCCCCGTTTCATGGAACTTGGAAGTTTGGAGATGGTACTAGGGCTCACTCCAAATAATGCCGCAACTTGCTTTTGCGGAACACCAGCTTGAACTTGCCCTATCGCACGGGCCTTATTGAGATCAGACAAACGTGACATGCCGATTCTTGGAACAGACACCAATTGACCACTGTAGCAGGGCCCATGCTCACAGGTGCTGCCAATCAGGTGCCAATCAGGCACCTGATTGTCAGCACCTGGGGGTACCGGAAGCTCAAAACATGAGTCAATAGCAATAGCAGAATAAGCTGTTTGGCATTGGCAGAGAAGATTTGGCAAATTTTTCATGGGCGCAACCCACATATTCAGCTGTGCTGCTCATCCCACAAATGCATGTTCCTTACAAATGGGGCACCATTTAAAAGGGAAATAAACAAGCTTTCCAACAGTATACAATTTATTGCCAAGAAGCATTGTTACAACAGAGAAATAATCTACCAAACACAAATTTCCAAACTTTTTGTTCGATGTTTACATTATTTTTCAGTTTTTGGTAACCTAAACTTTTTTTTTTAACCTCTGGCAGTTTACCGTTTACCTTTGTACCATTTCAGGTTATTCACTGGACTTGAACTGCTTACATTTCAGTAAAAACTGGAAAAATGGGGGTGTTCTAAAACTTTTGACCAGAGGTGTATACACTGTATATCTCCTATCTTTCAGGCTTACTCGGTTATGGCCGGTCATCTCCACTCTCACTCCTCTAACCGAATAACAGAGAAAAATGTGTCTGTCTTTCTGACAGGGCTAATGCACAGACATTAGCCTTCCAGTCGCCATTGGATACAGGCAGGTTCTGAGATAGGAAACAAAATGAACACTGCAAAATGGAAGAAATAATATAAACTACTGTTCCCCTCTCTCAAGCAACAGCTGCCATCAGTGTGACACCAAATCAAGTGCAAATGCAAACAATTAGGAAAACCGCTATACCTTTACGGTATAGTGATATTGAATTTACATTTACATTTTAGGCATTTAGCAGACGCTCTTATCCAGAACATTAATACATGGTAAGATCAATCACTGTTGGCGCAAGAGATCAATGCAGTAATACAGCAAGTGCAGCTGCATACCATACCTGTAACACAGGGAAAGAAAAGGTTGGTAGAATTTAGTTAGTAGATTTGGGTTAGTAGGTTTAATTGTTGCACTGTCCCAGCGGCCTGTCCATCCCTAGCACAGAGGTTTGCGAGGAATAATATCCTACCGTGCGCTGACTGCATCTATTTCAGACGGGCAATGGCATTTGGGGAGGATCTGAGTGGGGTCATCCCTATGTTCCCACAGCCCTATGTTCCCCCATTTCTAAGAAATGTTTATAAGAAATGTTTCCCCCATCAAAATTAGGCCCTATGTTCCCTCAAGCCTACATCCCCACAGCACAGGTATGGCCATTCCCTAATGCACATAACGTGTTGTTGCCCCCCCTTAACCCATTATTTAGGAACATAGGGCTGGGGGAACATAGGGCTGGGGGAACATAGACACGATCCCATCTGAGTGACCTTGAATCAGGCGTTTAACGTAGTCAAAGCCCAGAGAATTGAAAGTAGGACTGTTCCCAACTAAAGCTCTTTAAAGTTTTTTCACCATACAGTATCGCCGCACACCAACACTATAATTCACTTGTATGGTCTCCACGTGAGAATGGTCTTTTATAGCTATCCTGCTTGGGCCGTAAGTAAAAATGTTACTTCCAATCTTTCGTACAATGAAACGGGGCACTGTAAATATCCACTCTTGAAACAAATCCGTGCTATGTGAGTGCAGCAAGTTCAGGTCCCTCCGATGCACAACGGAGACAAATGACTCAACCTCAACGGGCGACTAAAAATAGTGCCTGTTTTGAACCTTTATTCGAAAGTACGGGTCAGCGCTGTGTGATTTCATGGCTGTCAGTCCGTGCGCGAGCTTCATACGGACATATTAACGGCGTCCACCCAAATCGCTCGTCACAGATGTATTCCTTGCTCTCAATGGTGCGTTTCGTTGGACACGTCTGGAGAATATTTTCATCGAGTTGGTTGTTACCCTGCCTAGCATATATTATTTAAACGCCTTACAAATATAAAGCATAAATGCACATTTGCATCATTTTATGTGTCGTTTATATAAATCGTTATTAATTAAACGTTCTCGTGCTCATGTTACAGAACGTTACAATTCCCATTCTTTCTCAAAATGTTAAGTCTCCTGTGCTATTTTTCGGCGAAAAAACAAACAAACAAAAAACGTGAAAATTCCATCTCCAATAACTATATATTATGTTTCTGGCTGCACTCCTCGCCCTTCTGTTAACGTACCCTGAAATCTGAAAGACAGTAAGTCAGGACCCCTGTTCTGCGACTAACGGAGGAGCAGATGTTATTTTAACAACCGCTCTCATGCAAGAACAACTAGGAAAAAATACTTCATAATAATATATCCTAGTATTGATCAGAAGCCGCGATATTTCTTTCATTCGCGTAACTCTGGACATTACGGTACAGGTGAAGTTGCCGATAGGCTCATTTTAATCACGTGCGCTGATTCATAAGGAGCGAGGCTGTTGAACTCGCTTGCATTTGTACATCGCGAGTGCTCAAGGAACACGGAGGTGACAATCCTGGATTTTTTTATTTTGCCTTGCCATTTTGTTTGGATTTTAACTTGTGTGGCAAATAATGGTGTGGATAAAACACAACAGCGACTATATATATATATAATAAATAAAATACAATAATATCGGACACAAAAGAGGGGGACATCACATCTGGATTTTTTGTCTTGCTCTTGTGGTATATGTAACCACTGTAATGACTTTCTAGTAAAGTATGGACTGCTTTGTTTTTTCCCCCAAGAATGTTTTCTTTTTTGTTGCATGATAATTTTGTTCGAAGATGGGAGTTATTGATCTCATATCGCAAATGAACTGGAAAACGCACCACCAGTTGGTAGTTTGAAGTACTCCTTTGCTTACAGAGAGCTTGGGCAACCATAGAATTGAAACTTTATCGGTTTGATTTCTTGTCACTTGGAGAATGGAGTAAAGAAGGGTAAAAGAAAAGAAGGGGATTTTACTTCACGGAAACACTTTGTTATTGAACATCTCGTGAAATATAATAATTAGCCAGACATATACACACAAATATCGATGCAAACTCTTAGCTGGTATAACTGCGTGCCTTGTGATGCTTCTCCCCTCTATTGTATCTGATGCCAATTTGGATTTTTTCTCTCGGATCTGTTCGCTTCTAGAATGGCTCGCTTCGGAGACGATCTACCTACCCGCTATGGAGGTCCACCGGGCGCTGGAAGAGGGGGAGCCCGCCAGGGAGGTCCCCAGGCGGTCAGAGGATGTACAAGCAATCGATGGCCCAAAGGGCCAGGACAATGGCTTTATACAACCCCATTCCTGTTAAACAGAACGTCTTTACTGTCAACCGCTCCCTTTTTATCTTTAGCGAGGACAATATCATACGGAAATATGCCAAGAGAATAACCGAATGGCCATATCCTTTGTGCTTGTTTCAAAAACAAACACTGATGATACTCAGTGGTGTTTCATTAAATGCTTTGTTCTTGCGAAAGTAGCGTTTATGCATTCAACAAACTACCGCTAATGCTCTCACGCTGGCCCCGGTATATCCTCGAGAGCGCTTTCGGAAAACCACGAGCGCAGCTGTTGTTATAAGTTTGGCTATGACTATAAAGCAAGATCGAGGAAAATGTATTTCTTGAGACCATTGTCCCATAATTTACGTTGTTTGCATTCTCTGATTTGACACCTTCAAAGTCCGAAGCCGTGGAGGAGCCAGGGACCGCTGGTATCGCCTTGGTGGTGTCTTGCCTAATGGCTAATCTTTCAATTTTTGCGCTCCAAGTCTAACCGTCAGCCGTGGCTGGTGTTTGGGGGAATTAACGGATATCGCATCCTGCGTGAGATGTAGGCAGTGTGTGCTTGTCCTTGTCTCGGACGGAATTAGCCTATAGTGAAAGACATGACAACATGCGCAGTTTAACGGGCATTTGCGAAGCACGTATTTATTATTCATGACGTTTGGTTTCTTCCTCTAAATGTGTATTTGGCCATAATATGTGTACGCTGTGGGTCTCCGGTTGACTCCTACCTATTTTTTTGTGGATATGTATATTTCTCTGGTGAGTCTTAAGGTTATTCTGCAGACTGGAAGTAAACACACAGATGTGGTAACGAGCCAATACAATTCCCTGGGCTTTTTATAATATCAGTACCTCATTAGAATTATAACGGCATTCGTTATTTGACTGTCCTAGGTGCCGGGAATTAAAATGAACGAAATAGTTTATTCTGAATACACGTCACCTTCGGAGGACAACATTTTAGAATCCTATCACAAACCGGGCTTCAGGTTGAGGCTTTGAGGCATCCTATTGAACTTTTCACTTTTCATTGGTAAAGCTAAACTAAAACTTAGGGAAATGCAATCGATGTAGCTTAAATGTACGTGCTTCGGCACAATTTATATATGTATTTAAAAAAAAAAAAATGTATGTATACATTTATGCATATATATTTCTAAATTCACGTTCTCTCATTCAGACACTGCCGGACTTTCTTTCTTCTGTAGAGCAGCCTGTCAGTTTCACTCGCACGTTGAAATGAACGCAGACCCAAGAGTACCGTTGCAGCGCTCGCGCCCCGACCCCTCTCCAGGGTCCTGAACCTGCCCACGCACCGCCCTCAATAGCAAACAAGCGAGAGGATCGGGGCCGCCTAACGCACGACCAGGCAGAAGGACAATTTTCTGCATATGAGTCAGTGTAAAAGCAAAGCCCCCTCCCGAAAATAAAATTGCGGATCGATTCCCCCAGCCGTCAAAGAAGAGACGTTCATTTGACGCGAACTTGAGCCAAGTCATGATAATTTAGGCAGACAGCTGTTTTGAGCAGATGAACTGTACAATAACGGAGGGGTGTTCAAAACGTGTTTCAGACCAGCGTGCACTGATGTCATTAAAAATGAATGACACAGACTACTATTTGGTGCACGGTTCATTTAAATAACTTAGATCCAGTTAGCGTGTGTTATAGAGCTGCGCTTTACTGTCTGTACCCTACTCGCGCACTGTTTCAATGGATACCCAACTGACTTGAGCAGTTAAAAAAGAAGGGAGCGTGATGCATCTGAAGTATAAACTGTACATATGAAAGGATATGTTTTATAGCCAACATTTATTTATGTGGCCAATTTAAACGTACGTGAAGTAGCACAACCTACAGCCAGACAATTGAGTTATTCTCGAAGGCAGCATGTGGTTTTACACAGTTATTGCTGTTTTTATTTTTATTTTACCAAATGACCAATGAAGTTTCCTCCGACTTGAGAATATGCGATTAACAAAACCACTGTGTTCATGGTACCTTTCTGTATCATACATTGATTAAGATTAGCTGTAGCATTTGCAGCATTTATCTGGAAACTAAGACTAAGGACATAAGGACCGAGCGTAGGCTACATATTGAAGCCTGTTCTTGTAGGGTAGGGTTGTATGGCTATGTGTGGGTGTAGCTATGGGAGGGTGTGTGTGTGCGTGTGTGTGTGTGTGTGTGTGTGTGTGTTTGGGGTGGAGGTGTCTCGGGCGGTTCGTTGAGAGGCAAATACAAATTTGCCTTGGATCTTGCGCAGTGCCGAGACCCTCTAACAGTAATATACTTGATCGATGGAAAATGTACTGAAATAGTTAATTTATCAATAATGGCCCTATCCCCTTAATCAAAGTTAACGACTTTCAGATCACTTTCACCGGCGATGCGTTAATGTGAAATTACAGGCTGGCAAACGCAGGAGGGTGTGACAAACATATTGCTACCAAGGAAAAACTCTCGGACCCGCATGGGAAGAAAGATGAATGGGCCCATATACGAGGTTGTGTGGCAATCAATAACTGTGATCAGATCTTTTCACGACACCTTTCAGCGGAAGCACGTACATAGGAAAATGTTAAGCGAACATGATATACACTGGCTTGTTGAGCGGCCCTTTTCCAAGCCACAGCATTTTGGGTAGTTTTTTTTGTTCTCGTGCAGGTCTGATGTGCTTTTAATTGGCTATAGTTACCCACTTTGTAGTATGAACGTTTACAGGCATCTGTGTGGAGAAACGAGTGATAGGATAAAATTGGAAAATCTTTCAGTACATTTGTACGAATGGAGAATCAATGGAGGCGAAACTTGAGAAATCCGACCCATCTCATCCAGTCCTTTTCTCCGGATGAAAATGGAAAGACGGAACTATTGGTTGTGTCATATTATATTTCTGTTCATATATTTTATATGAAGGGGAAAACGGAATAGGAGAGAGAGAAAGCGCGCGCCTGTGTGTCTCAGGTCACTGGTGCGCTCAAGGGGCAGGAAATTAAACCGCTCTCTCACTCGACTCGCTGTGGCGGCCTTTTATCCCTGAACAAATTTGGAAGAGATAATTAAAAGCCGTGACCAGCCAGATACCTGTCTGAGAGCTCGGCTCTGTCTCCAGATTTAGCGATTTCGTCAGGTCCCCTGGCGACATACCAACAGCCTTTGCCGCTGCGCTGAGCCCCACGGGTCTCGGCTATGCAAAATAAGCTTCCGTCAACAATACACTGACCCCATTTTGGAGAACGCATCAGAGAAGGCGCCCAGAGCCAGGTACATGTGACAGGTGCTTTATTACGGGGGTGGAGGAGGCTATGTAGGTAATGATGGGACAGTTAGCACGGCACCTACAGAAACTACGCTGACTCATTGAGGCCAATGTAGAATACTATTTAGGAGTTAGCATGTCACAAGATCACGAGGCAATTATAGCCTACCAGGAATTCGATGTTACCAAAACGGTTACCTTGAGATATCCTGAAATATATATTTCAGGATTTATTGAACACAAACCTAAAATATTTTGAATATAAAAACTGGGTTTATGTGTAGTATACAACATACAGTAGACTCAAATTTTATTCATACCCTTGATAAAGATGAACAAAAGAGATCTTATAAAATGAACTATATACGTAATGAGCTTTATTTTATGCTCACAAAATTCAGAAAATAATTTTCTTTAATAATAATGCATTGTCGCAAACCACAATCGAACAGTTCACAAATTATATTTTTTTCCACAGAAAAATCAAGAATCACAAATATTCACATGCCACAGAAAAAGGTCAACCATTTGTTAGTTGCTTTGAATGTATGTTTGGGATTATTGTTGGAAGGTCCAAGAATCACAAATATTCACATGCCTGTTATCAGTACTTTGTGGTTCCTCCCTTGGCCATTATAACAACAAGTAGTCGCCTTCTGTAGTGTCATATGAGGTTATGGAATGTCTTGGGGGGGGATCCTCAACCATTCCTCCATACAAAATTGTTCTAGTTCCTTCAGATTATTGGGTTGATGTTTGCGGACTCCTTTCTTGAGTTCAAACCACAAATGTTCAATTGGATTCAGGTCTGGAGACTGAGATGGCCATGTCAGGACATTGATCTTGTGCTGTCAACCATTTGTTAGTTGCTTTGAATGTATGTTTGGGATTATTGTTGGAAGGTCCATCTGTGGCCAAAGTGTAGCTTCCTGCCAGAGGGAACAAGGTTTTTGGACAAAATACCACCATTTTTCACTGTAGACATGAGGTGCTTTTCAACATTACTTGCATTCTTTGGATGCCAAACATAACACTGATGTGCATGTCCAAAAAGCTAGATTTTTGTTTAACCTGACCACAAGACACGGTTACAATTACATTTACATTTGACATTTTAAGCATTTAGCAGATGCTCTTATCCAGAGCGACTTACAAGATGTGCATTAATACATGGTATGAGCAATCATAGTATGCGCAAGAGATCAGTGCAGTAATACAGCGATAGACATCATTGTAGGCAACTGCATACCATACCTGTAACACTGGGAAGGAAAAGGTTAGTAATTATTATTATTTTTGGCATATAAATGAGGAGTAAGCAGGGACGCATATACAAGAAGTATTGCGCAAGTAGGCAGTGGTGATAACAATTGGGTAGATGTACAGAATTCAGTGGTAGTGGAGTCTGAAAAGGTGGTTTTGAGTCTTTTGCGGAAGATTGCAAGTGATTCTGCGGTCCTGACCGATTGCGGAAGGTTGTTCCATCACCGAGGGGTCAGGACAGGGTAGAGGCGAGACTGAAGAGCGGCTGCCAGGTGTAGAGATCAGTGCAGATCCAAAGATTCCCATGTCGATGACAGATGAGAGCAGGATCAGGTGGTCCACGGTATCAAAGGCAGCTGACAGGTCGAGGAGGAGGAGGACGGAGCTAAGGGATTGGGACTTAGCCATTTGAAGAGCCTCAGTGACTACAATCAGAGCAGTCTCTGTGGAGTGGCCTGCCTTGAACCCAGATTGGTTAGGATCAAGCAAGTCATTCTGTAGGAGATGAGCAAACAGTTAGTTATAGACAGCCCGCTCTAGTGTTTTGGAGAGGAATGGGAGGAGAGAGACAGGTCGGTAGTTGGAAATGACAGCAGGATTCAGAGAGGGTTTTTTGAGGAGGGGGACGGCATGGGCACTTTTGAGGGGAGAGGGGACAGAGCCAGAGGAAAGGGAGGAGTTGATAACATTGGAGACAAAGGGGATAATGTCCATAGCAATGGACTGGAAGAGGGGGGAAGGAATGGGATTGAGAGGGCAAGTGGTGGGATGGTGGGAGTGAACAAGTTTAAGGATGTCTGAGTCAGGGAGGGGCGAGAAGGAGGTGAAGATAGTTTAGGCCCAGAGGGGAGGGGGAGGGAAAAAGACAGAAAGCAGTGGTCAGACAGTTGTAGTTCAGATGTAGTTTGATGAATTCAAGATGCCTTTTCGGTGAATTGTCTTCTAAAGAGGCTTCCTTCTTGCAACTATACCATAAAGGCCATTGTCATGTAGGCTTTGTTGAATGGCAGCTTTAGACATCTTGTAACCTCAAGATACCTGATTGATTTGTAAATCTTGAACTGTACCCCTTGGACTTCTTTTTGCCTGTTGAACCAACCGTCTCACTACATGTGGGGGCAAGATGCTGACCTCAGTGCTGTGGGCAGTGGTGTCCCACAGGAATCAGTGCTGGGACCTCTGCTCTTCCTTATTTACATAAATGATCTTGATATGGACGTTAGTAGCAAAATAGTTAAATTTGCAGATGATACTAAAGTCAGGGGTTTGGCAAACAGTTTGGAATCGACTAAAGTGATCCAAAATGATTTAAACAAAATCCAAGAATGGGCAGATACGTGGCAGATGACATTCAATATTGCTAAATGTAAAGTTATGCATGTGGGAAATAAAAACATAAGACAGGAGCATTTTAAGGGAGGAGAAAAATTAGTAGGTGTTCAATTTGAAAAAGACTTAGACTTGACTTAGTTGACCAAAGCCTATCTGCATCAAAGCAGTGTGCTACAGCAGTGAAAAAAGCCAACAGGATGCTGGGATACATAGCAAAAAGTATTGAGTATAAATCAAAGGACGTTATATTAATGTTATATAATGCCTTTGTCAGACCTCACTTAGAATACTGTGTGCAGTTCTGGGCACCGCACTACAAGAAAGATATAGAAAGCTCTTGAAAAAGTTCAAAGAAGGGCAACTAAACTGATACCTGGTATGAAAGGTAAAAGTTATGAGGATAGACTTAAGGCACTCAATCTATTTAAGCTTAGCAAATGGAGACTTAGGGGGGATTTGATTGAGGTTTTTAAATTCCTAAAAGGGATTAACAAAGTGAAATACCAAAGATTTTTTAAGATAAGTGGGGTCAGCAGAACAAGAGGCCACATGTGGAAATTAGTTAAAGGCAAATTCCGCACAGATATTAGGAAGTTTTTCTTTACACAAAGAGTTGCCAATGCCTGGAACAGCTTGCCAGGTCGGATAGTAGAGGCAGAAACACTTAGGCTATTCAAGTCCAGGCTAGATTCAGTACTAGATATTCTTTAGATTAGGACATGATGAGCCTAGATGGACTGAACGCCCCGTTCTGGTCATTATGTATTCTTATGTTCTTATTCTTAAGATAGACTTACGTTTTCTACCTGGCAGGTTAGCCACTGTTCCAGTGGCTTTAAACTTCCTAATAATTGACACAACAGAGGAAAGCTGTATCTTTAACTTTTTACAGATTTTTTGTAGCCATCTCTTGTTCTGTAGAAGTCAATAACCCTGCATAAAAATATACTGCATTACTTATGTTGTTTATTTTATACGATCTCGTTTGTTCATCTTTATCAAGGGTCTGAATAAAAACGGAGTCTACTGTATTTCTTCTTTGGAATGTTCCTTTCAGTACTGTACCAAGCTCATCCATCAGTTACAAAGATACAGGTAGTGAACAACAAAACATTGAAACCTTGGTAAATGAGGGAAAACATTTATATGCAAAGCAGAGACTATCACACAGCACAGGTGAATCCCATTTATTATATAAGCAAAGAATATCTCAGCATGCATAGGGCCATGATTTAAAATGGTTTATAATTATGGGTAGCATGGCAACAGGATGAAACCTTAGTGACTTTGAAAGAGGGATGGTTGTTGGTTCATGTTTGGTAGGAGGTTCAACAGCCAAGACATCTCAACTTGCTGATGTTTTATGAGCAATGGTGTCTAACTCTGAGGGAAAGACATTACCAGCAATGGCCAACAGTGGGTGGAAGTGCATACTCCAGGATCATGATGTCCGTGCATTAATTAGAAGTGCAACCCAAAGCAGTCGAGCTATAACGCTTATCAATTGACTGCAAATTTACACCAGGGGTGACAGCAGCCAGTGTAATCAAAAGGATGTTGGCCAATACCATATTAAGTGACTTTCAATGTTTTTTCTTCCATTTTTTTCACTACCTGCATGCTACTATGGAATATACTGAAAGACAAATGCACGCTGTAAATTTAGTTTGTAATGTACAAAGCTTACAGAGAATGCGTCTTGAAATGGAGAGCAAAGACTTTAAAGATGGTCCAACCCACTGGTGCGGCCGATTAATTTTAAATATTGTAACTTGATGTTGGACTGGGGGAAAGTCTCCCGTGTTTTTACACCTCTCAAAGGTGGTAGCTCCTGCAAACGTGGCTGGGGTTGACTTTACCTTGTGTGTCTGAGTGCGATGCTCATTCTCATGCTTCTACATGTTTTTCAAAACCATTTAGGTGAACTCCAAATTGTGCTTTTCAAGTGATTTTCACACAAGATCATTTCGATTTTTTGAGTTATTGATTGTATAACATTTTAAATGTACATGACTTGCTCTGGACATGCTTGTGTTCCTTGACCTGCACACTCCGTTTGAATACATGATCCTCGCCACCATCATAGCGAACTGCATTGTTCTGGCTCTGGAACAGCATCTACCAGCCAGCGACAAGACCCCGATGTCCGAACGTCTGGTAAGTGACATGTCTGAGCCGAATTTCACAATATAATTATCCACATGTGTTCATTTATGTTTATGTTTCTGTGTGTGTGTATGTGTGTGTGTGTGTGTGTGTGTGTGTGTGTGTGCGCAGATATTCAGAGGCTGTTTTTTAAAATGTCATGGTCAATGTATGGATCAGAGCTAACCCCTGCATATATTGGCTTTTGTTCCAGCTGAAATTGTTATTTTCATCATCTGAGCTGTTAATTAAGCTGTAGTCCGTAAAGAGGGATATCTGATGTATTGATTGATTGGCAGGGAACAAGCATATAACCTAAATTCTGAAAGCAGGGGCACCAGTTTACTGAAACAGGCATCCACAGGAGTGACTGGGAAGCCCCCCCCACAGCTTGCCAAACACATCACACCAGTTGTCCAAAGATTTCCATTTCCGTAATCAGAATGGCCAGGAGTACAGCCACTTATCTAACTGATACAGAGTAAAGACAATTATTTTAATTTCATGTCCTGCTGTCTTTTTCTTTACTGAAATGTCATATGATTCTGGCCCTGCAATATGGGCAGGCTTATCACCAAACACAGTGCTTTAATGACCAGGCATTATACATCAAGGGTATAAGAAAAAACCCTAGCTTGTGAGGCTAGTCCAGAGATTGCCAGGGAAAGCAGGGGGGGCATTATTAATGGGGCTTCCCAGGCTGTGGCCTCCATATCCTGGACAGAAGGAGGGGTCCACGGCCCTTCCCTCAAGAGGCCTCAAGAGTCAATGAGAACACATCAAGAGTCAATGAGAACACATCCGCCGGTCATTAGCGATGGCTTGCCACAGAGAGACAGATCGAGAGAGCGCAGGCTCTCACCAGCTCCGCTTTGTAAGCTAACCAGAATCCCGCTGAGCTTGCTTTGATTCCCTCCACCCCCTTCTACTCACAGTCTCTTCTTAAAAACTGCCATTTGAACCCTCGCTGTTGAGTCGTGGGTAAACGCATAGAGGCACACTTTGAGCAATCAACGAGGCAGAGTGGCCAACGGCCAGGCCCTTTTTAAAAAGAAGGGGGACAAGGCAGCAGGGCCAAGTCTTCATTTGGCACTTAAGACTGTTCTTAAGTGCTGTTCTATTAATTTCCTTTTTTTTTTTTGGTGTGGCAGCACGTGTCATTTTCCACCTAAGGACCTTTAAATGGGTAAAGAATGATCTGTCCCTCCTGAACTCTGTCACACTCAGGACCAGTGACAGTGGCAGTGCAACTATAGTTGCTATAATGCAATTATTTTGCTGTCACAGATACCAACACATTAACTACTAATTTAATAAGACAGGTTCTAATTATGCAATCAAAGAAATTATACGGCCACATTCACTATTTTGCGGTAGGAGACACCCATAAATAAGGGTTTGAAACAATATGGCATGATTACACATCCAGATCATAAAGCCCCAAGAAATGGAAATGGAGCAGCAAGGGAACCACAAGAAAAAGAAAAGTTAAATGTACAGATCAGTAATTAGAAGTAAAGGTCAACAAGGTATACATCACGATGCTGTATTAGCTAGTTGAGCACTCGGCTTAGAAAATAACCATTTCTGTCAGTTTCCCCTGGGCCCAACAACATGAGTGAGGTAAATTCACAGACACAGAGCTGCAGTCTTAATTCAGCTCTAATGTTTTTAAAATGCCCTCTAGCTATTTCAGTAATGATAGGCAATGGCCCTAAATGTGATGCTAACAGACAAGGAGGAGTTTCCATTTTTCTAAAGAGCCATTTGCTTCATTGCTTTCTTGTGGGAACTGGGGTTCCTGGGCTGAGGGTAGAAGTGAGTGTAATTATACGGGTCCTCATTGCCCCAGGCTAGCCATGTGGTCTGCCTGTCTAAAAATTAGGGCTGAACGCCGAAGGCCCCCTTTCAGACACGGGGATGTCATTTTTGCACTGCCATATGGTGGTGCTGTGTTCCAAAGAGGGGATTCTCTTTAAAGTTAAGTTGCCCTAGGCTTTGATTTTGAGGTGAGGGTCAAAATCAATGTTAGGGCATTGTGTATCTCATTAAAAAGGTTTTTTTTTGCAAAAAATCAAGTCTAGAAGGATAAATGTATTTTGACACCCATGAAAGTAATCAATTAACCAATCAATGAACCGACCAGTCAATCAATCAGTTTTTCAGGACATTTTTCGGAGGTAATAATAAAAAGGAAAAATCCAATTTTGGTCAATGTTAAGAAAAAACTGTAAACTTCCTTCCTGAGCCCTTTAACAGGCTAATTGAGTTGAACTCAAAATGTTGGGCTACACAAAAGAAGAATAGCACATTAAGTGAATACATTGAATACAAACAGATAGGACAACACCAGCTCTTTGAAGAGTGATGTTCTCTTAAAGTCGTTAATAACTCATATTATTATATTTGAAGAGATGGCTGTGTTTTAGTGGTTTTAGTGGATTCTGACTGTGTGCACGCTGTTCGTATTCTTTTCATTGCCCTACAGAGATGCCTTCCTCAACCAGCCCTGTGTCTGAAAAGAAAATGAAATCCCTATCAGCTCTTTTCTCTCTCACTCCCAATTTTCCTGTCTCTCTCCATCACCATCCCCCTCTTTTTTCTCAATTCATGGTTCATTTATTTCACTCTTCCTCCTAACAAAAACCCATCCCTCCTCTCTCTCTCTGGACAGGATGACACAGAGCCATACTTTATTGGAATATTTTGTTTTGAAGCCGGCATAAAGATCATTGCCCTCGGCTTCGCCTTCCACAAAGGATCCTACCTCCGCAACGGCTGGAACGTAATGGATTTCGTCGTCGTCCTGACCGGGTGAGTCCTGAAAAAGAAAAACAAATGCCAGAAAAAAAAGGAAAATGGTCCATTTGAGAATGACCTAGGGCTGAGAGGTGGAGGAGGAGATGGTGGCAGGGCATACGGGATGCGCGTGTGCATTGTGTGTGTTGGGTAGAGCGATGCACCCCCCCTGCCCTGCTATGCTTTTGAAGTAGAATTTCGAAAAGTGGCTTGAGGTGGCTCTTACCATTCATGTAAACATTGCCATGGGGCAAACGCACATTATAGATAGACGGACCCAAGGCACCATATGGAGGAGAGCCACAGTACATAACCAATGAGGTGAAAAGCAGGGGAACAAACAGGCTTTCAGTTTAACTGCTCCAGGCTTTGTGCTGCCCCTCCCACCCCCCACAACAATATCATCAGCAAACCCCCCTTGCCCCTTTCGCTTGGTTCTTTTGATTATTGTGATGTCTGTTTCAATCTCATCACCTTTGTCCAAGAACATAGGAAGTGACCTCCATCTGTCTGCAATGACATCATCGTTTCCCCCACTTGGCATCTCAAAGCTAGCCCTGCTTCTGTACACTCATCCTGTTGTATGATGGAAAGGTAGAGGGAGAATGATGGTGTCTGTCTTGGTCAGCTTTATCTGTTAAGCTGCGTTATGGCTGAATCTTACAGCGCTGCAGAATCTCACGTGCTGGTGAAGTTGAGTCAGACAGTTTGGTCAGCTGATCAGATATCACACTTTTCTGAGAAGTGATCCATGGGATTGCTGTTGGGACAGAGAGCAGAGGGGTTGGAGTGGTTGGAGGGGCAAGGTTCGGGTGGTGTAACTCACAAGCACTTATGGTATCGGCCCAGTTGGGGGAGATCGGGTCTGTTGCTGGCAGAGAGAGCTCCTCGGGTCTCCATTGGGCCTCACCCCGCAGGGAGCAGAGAGCTGGGCTGGCCCAGAATGGCGGGCCATGACGGACCTGCCTCTGTTCACACTGGAGCAGGGTCTGATGGGTAATGAGGTGGTGTAACCTCAGTTTCAGTATTAAGACACACTGAGAGCTACAACTATAACGATACATTAGATTTCTTAGTTTTCTATATAATGATAATAAAAAAATACAATTATTCGCTAGCTTCCACGCCAGAGGATTTTTAAAATCGTTTTGCACACCTGTCAATCAACACACACACGCTTCCCACAGGTACAAACAGTGCACAGCAGTGATTGGCTAGATTTTTATAATTGGAGATGTGTTCTGAAAATCATTCTGCAACAAATGTTGTTAATGTTCTATAACTCTATCACTCTCATTTTCATAGTTATCGTTGCAGTGTAGACACTTTCACTCCTTCAATGGACAATTTCTTTCATTGTATAATTAAGGCTATAATTGTAGTTGTCAATCACGGTGGAAATGAGCCTTAAGATTCAGGCACAGCTCAGCCAATTGGATGATCCCTCTTGTGCAGTGATAACATTGTTTTGTTGAATATTACCAAAGAGGGAGGAAAAGCAGCAAAGCAGCTGCCTTTGCCAGGACTGTTTGGTTGTTATTTGGTGCGTTTGCCTTTTTTTTTTTACAGTGATATATATTGTGATATACTGTGCTGCTGTTCTCACAATTTACAGCCGGACCGAATATTCGTCAGGCTGGCTGCTGCGCAGGACCTGAGCAGGGATTTATGAACTAAATAATACCTATTCTGGAAATCAACGCATCAGAGCAAATGTTGAGTGGAAACATTACATGATATTACATTACATTACAGGCATTTAGCAGACGATCTTATCCAGAGCGACTTACACAGTTTCACATTTCTTTACATACAATCCATTTATACAGCTGGATATTTTACTGAAGCAATTCAGGTTAAGTACCTTGCTCAAGGGTACAATGGCAGTGCCCCCACCTGGGATCAAACCTACAACCTTTGTGTTACAAGCCCAGCTCCCTAACCGTTATGCTAACACTGCCACCTTGGGGAGGTAAGGGCAGGGAATGGTACAAGCTGTGTAGAACAGTCAAAAGTGAAGGCTTCGGCTCTGGCCGGGAGCGCCACCAGGGGCGGCGATTGGCTGTCCGCCCCAGGGAGGGGGGAGGGAAGCCGACATGACTTTTGCTGCGCATAAGAGTGGCCCTGTAGTACCGGGTTACGGTCGACAGCCTGGTGAGTGCTGTCTCGGAGGAGACGTTACTTCGCCTTCATCACTACCGGTCGCAGGACTACGGCAGTGAACTCACATTACTAGGGAGGATTGACATAAAATAGCAGGTGTAATTGGCTACTAAATTGGGATAAATTGGGATAAAATCTGAAACAAAATACAAAAAAAACACAAAAAAAACAATGATGGTTTCTCCACCAGAAGATTTCAACACATATACCCAGGAATGGCCATGGCAGGGTGGATTTTGGGAGCGTTAGCATGGGTCCGGCTAAAGGGTCGGTGCTGCCATAATAAACCGATAAGCGGCAGCTCTATCAGGGGCCACGCCAAGCCTCAGCGTCTGCTGTGGGATCAGGAGACCGTTGACATTCTGTTGGAGTTATTCCAGAGGAAAGATTTAAAGTGAAAAAAACTCCCAAAATGGACACCATCAGGGTGTTACCAGAGCGATTAATCATTTGCATGGTCTGTTGCACGCAGTGTTTAATCCGCAGGTTACCTTTCCAAATCCTGTCCCCACGGTTTCATTTAAAGTCCCTGGGCCCCTGTGAACAGATTTAAAATGTCTTGTGGCACAGTATAAACCCTTCAGACTGTAGTCACAATGGCAGGGCTCTTCAACACTTGATGTCGCATGTGTTTGACTTAATGTTGTATATTACTAATGTTGGCGATGTCATGCATGTTTTTATAATGTGGGAAATGACATGTGACACGTGTTTTGTAATGGATTGTCAGTATTGGAATAAAGTTTAAATTCCCTTTAAGGGCAATAAAGGCTTTCAGATTTTGAAGGTTTTCACCGCAGCCTACAAGTTAAGCTTGCACAGACATGAGCTTTATATAGGCAGACTGTGGGCACCCCATTGACCAGTGGGAGTTGCTGGTGAATGATGACACATGGACAACCCATCCGACTGAATCCCTCCCTCCCTGGGCGACGCCAATTATGCATTGCCCCACGGGTTTGCTTGGCAACAGAAGGCACTGGCACGTTCTGTAGGGGCCAATTAGAACAGTGCCTTAACAGGATGCAGACCGTGGGGCTCATCCACACACTAGAACAGTGCCTTAACAGGATGCAGACCCTGGGGCTCATCCACACACTAGAACAGTGCCTTAACAGGATGCAGACCATGGGGCTCATCACACTATAACAATGTGTGGCTGCATTTGGCCAATGGGCCTCCAGTTTAATAGCCTTGCTGTTCAGTCAGTCTACACACACACACACACACACAATATTTGCCTTAATTGGGCACTCCAGATTCAGGTGTATGTGTGGAAGGTTGTAAAGTCTTGTCAGGGGGCTGTGATCTGAGGGGTTTTTCAGTCAGTGGGTTGTCAGGGAGAGTTTACATTCGTGTTCAGATGTGGTTCATTTGGCACTAATGCACATACACATAAACATGTGTGCACTACCCATTGTAATATGTATTTTTCTCCTCCTTCAGCCCCGTACTGAGAAATCTCTCTGCCAAAGGTCAGTCCCTAAGTTGTTTACTGCTGCATCACTAGTTGAGCTGACCCGTTCTAAACAAACAGTGGGAAACAGACATTTCCCAACAGATTTGAAATTCCCTCACTCAGCTGAAGAGGAGGTTGGTGGGATGGGGATGGGGAGGGAATTAATGAGCAAAAAAAGGCAATACGGAGTCCCAGATGGCTACTGCCCTCCTCAGGTCAATAGCATTTGGTCGATTTCCAATGGATGGATGTGTTGGGTAACTGTCCAGCTCTACATATGTCAGACTCAATATTTCCCAGTTACATTGAGCAAAGGATTGTTGAAGGTACAATTCTCTGAAAGTTTTTTTGCTGTTAATTTTACACAGTAAAAAAAAAAAAAAAAGACATTTTAATTTGGTTCAGCGTTGCTTGAATCACTTTGACATTACATAATTGTAGTTGAAAGGAGAGAAAAGAGCAACTGAAATGTTGCTGTTTTAATGCTGCCGCCGCCATGGTAACTACCTGATGACCTTGTTATACTTGGTTTATGCATGTCAGTTTTAAATAATTAGATTTAGTGTTTCTGGGTTACCAGTATCAGTCAATCATAGAGGCACTTGACGAGCCTAGATGGGCCGAACGGCCTGTTCTCGTCATTATGTATTCTTATGTTCTTATGTAACACAGGGGCTCCCAAGGACCCTAAAATGACCTAATTTGGTGAATCAGGTCGGTGTCGGTAACACCAATAGGACGGGTGAAATACAGGGTCCGTCCGTCACCGTCTCCCGGGGATGGGACTCTGACATTTTATTCATTTATTTGTCCGTCTTGTTTTCCCGTTGTGACAAAAATATATAATTGACTTTCCATTACCAGTAACAGTAGTCAAATGAAATGATACAGGCACTGAAACTTAGTTACAGTGTAGATACTGTTCTTTTTGGTATATGTTTAAAAACAAAAACAAGAAGAAAAAAACATTTTATTGAACACGGGTCAGGCTAAATTTGAATGTGTGTGTGTTGGGGGTCACAGAAAATATATTTGCTGATGAGGTGGGCTTGTGAAAGCTCTGGAGCTCTCTGGCCACCGCTGCAGTGGTGTAGTGAGGGGCCGCCATCGGCCCGATTCGATCCAGCCTCCCAAGAGAGGGCTTTCTTTCCCTGCTGCCGGAAACTGTTATGCAACAGCAGTCAATATTCTTTAATTCTTGGAAGACAGCGTGGGGAGGTCAGGGGGTTCAGTGCACTCGTTAACTGCTTCAAGCTCACAGCACGAGAGAGCGGTAGGGAGACGACTCATAAAGTGTCCTGGATGCTTCCCGCAGGAGAGGAGCTGCCGTGCCTTGGTTCGCCGTCTCTGTGATATCGTGGTTACGATTGCCCACATGCAGAGAAACGATGTGCTTAATACTGTCACATAGGGGCAGTCAATTCCTAATATCCTTAATTTCTCCCTCTTTGCAGTAAACAGTCCTATGTGTTTAAGCAGGGTGAAAAATAATTGTAATAAATCAAATCATCAAACATGTGTTGCCTTTGGGAGTTTGACTGGGAAATCAATAATAATAATATCAATAATGGATTGCATTTATATACCATTTTTCATGATATCAAAACACCTTACAGTGGAGGAGGGAAACTCAACCACCACTAATGTGTACCCCTGTGTGATGTACGGCAGCCATTTTGTGCCAGAGCTCTCACCAGCTTGTGGTGGAGAGGGAGAGAATTAATTTAAATGAGCCATTTAAACAAATCAAGGATGGGGAAATCTACTGTGGCTGCCTAATAACCTTAAACTCCACAACTTCTCAGAAGCTCACAATGTGGCATCACATGACCCATACTAACATAAAGGCAACACCTTTTTAAAAAACAGACAATAATTGATTCCATAACTATTCACCCCCTTGACTTAATACTTGGTAGAAGCACCTTTAGCTGCAATTACAGCTGTGTGTCTATTTGGGCAAGTCTCTACCAGCTTTGCACATCTGGAAACTGCAATTTTCACCCATTTTTCTTTACAAAATTGCTCGAGCTCCATTGGTTTGAATGGGGTCCGTTGGTGAACAGCAATTTTGCACAGATTGTCATTGGGATTGAGGTCTGTGCTTTGACTGGCCCATTCCAGGACATCGATTTTTTTACATTTTGAACCACTCCAATGTGGTTTTTGCTGTATGCTTTGGGCCATTATGCCAGGCCTTTTGCAGACTGCAGCAGGTGTTCCTCCAAGATTTTTGAAGCGCCTGGGACATTGTTGTCCCATGGACAGTTTTTTCCATCTCTTGCCATGTAACTCCGTCAGAGTTGCCATAGGCCTCTTAATAGCCTCCCTAACAAGTTCCCTTCTCACACAAATGGTCCGTTTTGGAGGATGGCCTGTTCTCAGCAAATTCACAGTTGTGCCCTATTCTCTGCATTTCTTTATGATGGACTTAACAGTGCTCCGGGGGATATTCAATGTCTTTGAAATCTTGTATCTTTCCCCTGATTGGTGCTTTTCATAAACCTTTATCAAAATTCCAAAGGGGGTGAATAGCTTTTATACCCACTGTACGTGTAGCCCTGCATGTAGAAATAGAGCCACAGTACATACATTAAGTAACAATCGAGGACAACACACAAAAGTCAATGGCTTATTGCCACTGTGGTCCTCTATGACAGTTCTAAAACTCAATCCTGGAGATCACCTGTGTATGCTGATTTTAATTTCAACTATAAGTGCAACCTGTGAGTTGTAACTAGCTGTTAATTGTTTAGTTAGACACTTTGAATTTTTTATAACTTTTTATTAAATTTATAGTTTCAAATTTTTCCTATTTCTCTCCCAATTTGTTTGCCAATTATACCCTCTATTTATTTCAATTCACCCTCCCCCACGTGTCCGCCTCCGGGTAACGAGCACATTTTTCCAGGCCGGTAGATCCGCCTCTTCCGAGACGGAACCCGACCATGGACGCCTTTCCTTCTCCTCGACGAACTTTTGCCGGCTCACCCGGCTCACATAATTTTTTTTCTTTTTTTTTTCTGTTCTTCTCCCAATTTAGTAGCCAATTAAACCCTCTATTTCTTTTGATTCGTCCTCTCGCACAAACTCGCTGTCTGTTACTGCAGGACAAGCTAATTCCCCGTGGCCGCCCATGATCCTCCTCCTCCAAGACGGAACTCGCCCACCTACTTTCTGGAGACACCCTTCATGCTTGTGAGCTTGTGCCGGCTCACCCTCCCCCTGGGGCAGACAGCTAATCGCCGCCCCTGTTCGAGGCTCTCGGCTAGGGCTGGTCTGGCACAATCGGGTTTCAAACTGCAGCTGTAATAAGCAGCTTGCATTCGGAAAGTGAATACTTAGACCACTACACTATCCGAGGCCCCTATAGACATATTACTTAAACCCATAGCCCTCAATTTGTACAACAAAATATTGTGATTTACAGTGTTGAATGCTCTCTATAAATCCAGCATTACAAGGTGGAAAAGCTATGAGGCGCCTGGTTTATGACCAACAGGAAGTAGAACTGGCACAGGAAATGGGGGGGATTTGGACAGTGATCCTCCACAATGTTTTTTCCTGACTTAATGTTAACCATGAGAGGATGCTATCAGTAAGTGTATAAGCAACATCCCTGGAACATTTCTGCAACTTTGACAGAACTTATTTGGAACAAGGAGTACCTTCTAAGACTGTTTGGGCAACGTTCTCACAACCATGGAATCTAACCATATTGTTGTTCCCCAATGCTCTTGAAATGTTTGGTGTTCGCTGGGTCTCCACATAGGAGACACAAAGGTTTAAGTCTGTTAGATACACTGGCAGACACATCCCCTTGATGTCATTAATCACAGTATAAATGACAGGTCTGGATGACAGGCGGAAAGAATGGACAGGGAGACAGAGAGGTTGGGGAGGGAGAGGCCCTATTTCCTGTGGCAGTTCTACTTCCTGTTGGACATGAATCAGGTGCCTCATGAGCTTTTCCTCAGGTTTGGTCTGCCTCAGTGGGCAGCATAACATTTTTCATCTTTTTATATCCTCTTTTATCTTTGTGCAGAGGAGGTCACATTAAAACCATAATAAAATAAATAAAACAATATTGCAGATATACTCCTGTAACCTGTAAAGGTTATTGAAACGGGCCGCCGTGTGGTTTTGACTTCAAATGAATGCATTCATTTGGCATCCTTTCATGTTGCTGTGATACGGCAAACCATTGTGGGCTTCAAAGCGCCTGTTGAAATGAGAGGTTCTCCTCTCCTGTTTAGTCCGATGGCATGGGTGGGTTTTGGGCTGTCTCTTTGAACACATGCCACAAACATCACCCCCCTCTGCCACAACTCAGTGATGGTTCTTTGTGACAACTGTTTTGGGTTTGTGTATGTGTGTGTGTGTGTGTGTGTGCGCGCATGTGTGTGTGTGTGTGTGTGTGTGTGTGTGTGTGTGTGTGCTGGGTGAACAGGTCTCATCCAGGTGACCTGCAGTCAGAGATTACCACAAAAGGACATTGATCACATTCTCCAAACTTTAAATGTTGGTTTCATCAACTATTGCACAAATAGGATTTGGGATTTTGTACTCCTTTAAACAATGATTATTTTAAGCACAGCACATGCACCATACAAATGTTTGGGTGTGAGTCTGGTTTTCATGAGGGACATTTGAGTTGGGAGAGGCTCATGTACAATTCTCCTACACCGTTCCCTTAAAGACCCAGAGGTTGGTGTGAAGGCAGTTTCTATAACTAGATACAGGATGTTCCACATGGTGTCCTTTCTCTTAGGGCTATAATACACAATATGAATTTGGCCAAAGCAATAGACCTGACTAGTTTGTTATGAGTTTGCTATGTTTTCTGTTGAAACCCACAGCATGCACGCTGAAATCGTACAGCAACATGACAGCACAGATGTCCGGTTCTGTCTTGAGCTTTCTATGATTTCTCTAGTTTGAGCTACTGTGAGCCAGCAATCGGTTTGTGGCAAATTTGAACATTTTGCCAGAATTGTACTTGATGCTTCGAGTTTCAAAAGCTGAGCTGGTGAAAATGGCAAGCAGATGTTTCTCGCAAACTGGTTCTATGTAAAACCACAATTTCAAGCTGTTGGTAGAGAGCCCTGGGAAAAAAGACACAATGGCAGCAAGACAGGGGCACCCAGGCAAAAACACACTGTGGACAGAAGCAGAAAATGAGCAGACAGAGATGAGTAAACACTTGATTTATCTGCCGAGACCTACTACAAAACACTCACGGTGTGGAAAGAAATGCACGGGGGGCTTGGTAAAAATGGTTGGTTATTTTTGTATGTCCCAGAATTTTATTCTCATCTGACCACAGCTAGCAAGCAAATGGCAAGCTTGGCAATACACATGTCGTAGACACTACGGCTCAAACTCGTACAGTGTGGCAGCTATGCTTACTCCACATTAAATCTTACACTTATGTCATGGGTGTCCAATCTTATCTGAGAAGGGCAGGTGTGGGTGCAGGTGTTTTGTTGTAGCCCAGCACTACACCACCTGATTCAACTAATTGAGCTCCTGATTGAAGACCATGATTAGTCAATTAGTTAAATCTGGTCTTTTAGTGCTAGAACAAAATCCTGCACTTACACCTGCCCTTGTCAGATAAGATAAGACACCAGCTGCTCAACAATCTCCTGCCCCTTTTCAAACCGTGTGGCCTTGTTCTGGGGCATCAGTCAGGAGCCGCCTGCCTGTGTGGGACTGGGTCATGTGACCACTCCGGCGCCACTTCCCACTCAGGAGATGAAAAACTCCCAGAGGATGCCCGGCGGTCCAGCTCCTGTTCCTGCCACTGTAGGACAGTTCACAGAACCATGCCCTGGAATAACCCAGAAGAATGTGAACTGTGTTTATGATGCCAGCAGGGAGCCAACAGGCAAGATGCGTAAACAATGTACTGTAACACTGTAACGTCATCATTTACATGTAGGCCTACAGTATAATCATGTTTGGTGTTGTTGGAGAGCTGATGTCATGAGCAATGTGTTGGTGCCATTTATGATGTGGTACAGGTAGTGCTTACTAGAGATCTCAGAACACTGTTCGAAAGTGAACGGTGGATATATAAATGATCTACACGTCAGCGGCCATCTGTGAAACTAATAATGAACATAATGTGATGCATGTACAGAAACAGCGCAGGGAGTAGTTAAGTTTTTTGGTGATTCTGTCCTTATTTGGTGTTTTACGGTTTCCTTTGATATGTGGGGATATAGGGGGAAAAGTGGTATACTGCGAGGAGATTAGCTATTACGAACTCCTGTGCGACATTCGCGTATAGCCATTTTTGTATGTCTACGCTTACATTATTCAAATTCTGTTTGATGTTTCTGTAACACTTTCTGCAAGTCCGGCTTGTAAACATTTTCATACCTCAGCATTTCTCATGAATCTAAACAACTGCAGTTACACATTGTGGTTTTAAGGTTACCGTTAATACACACACATAGGATGTTGCACTCTGTAGTCACTCGCCTATACACTAGTGCAGTTGCAAGATACGCAATCTTGGTATCCTTGGTAGGCTATACACAGGCTAAAGGCACGTCTGGATCTCATATAGAGATAGCAACACGTATAGAGCCACACTATGTGAGCTGAGAGACTATAGTCTCCCATTTGCATATACAATTTTATAAGTAACGGTTAACAGAGAGAAAGCTATCATTAATTGGAGGCAGATAGAGTGTTAGATAACATCCATTTAATCCCGTTCCGGTATCACAAGGTAAGACTACACGCTATCCTTCACCACTCGGACACTTCCGCCATTTGGTGTGTTTGAGTGGGATCTTACAGGATTCTACACCACGAAGTACCATATTTTCTCATGGTTTTACCTCGTTCGGCCTCTGGAGGGCGCATGGTCATGTGATGGTCTTTTCCTCTTCTTCTGGAAGGAATCGTTGTCATTTCTGCCGCACTTATATGGTCTTGTGTCAGTGATGGGCTCGATGAACCCATGCAAGTAGGCAGCCCGTCTATACAGGACTTGAAAGGGGTCGACTCTCGCTCAGAATGGTGTCGTTATTGTAGACATATGGGTCACACTAAATTGAATTGTCCTAAACTTGCAGGAAACGGTCAGTCTTGCTAGTGGGTCGAAAGGCACTAGCGAGACACCATACGACATCATTTGGAACATTTTTGCCTGTTGAGTTGACATGGAATAAACAATCGACTAAGATCGACGCCTTTTTGGATTCAGGGATGGTGGATTACTTTATGGATGCCAGGTGGGCTCAGGACGCACGGTTACCGGTGCACTCTCTTTCTCAGCCCCGTTGTATTACGGCACTCGACGGTCGCCCGCTGGGTACAGGAATTGTTAAAGAAAGGACTGAAAATGTGTGTATGCGTGTGTCTTATAAGGGTCACTCAGAACAAATTAGATTCTTCTTAGTTGACTCACCTACCTACCCCCTTGTATTGGGTCATTCATGGCTTAGTCAACATAAGCCACATATCAATTGGGGAGGAAATAGAGAAGTAATCATTCAGTGCGGTCCCCAGTGTGCCCACCATTGTCGGCAGGACTTCTTCTCTTCTTTTAACAGTTGGGGTACTGAGAGCGAGGTTAGTTTGGTCGCTGATGAGGCAGACATGTGTCCTTTGGATCGGGACACGCCCTCCCAACTGTCAGAGGATGAGGCAGAGAGGTGTTCTGTGGATTGGGACACGCCCTCTCAACTGTCAGAGGGGAGAGAGGGGAGTTTAGACTGGGATCCGCTGGCCGACTGGAGACAACCGGCCGATGATTTCTCTCAACCTGAGAGTTTGGAGATTCTGAGTGCAGAGGTATTTTCCTTACCCGGTGGTGTGCCTACCGTTTATGCAGACCTGAGCGAGGTGTTTAGCAAGCAAAGGGCCACCACTTTGCCTCCACACAGACCCTATGATTGTGCTATTGAGCACAATAGCCGGGGGACCATTCCTCCACGCGGTTCTTTATATTCACTGTCGGTTCCTGAGAGCGCAGCTATGAATGAATACATTAAGGAATCTTTAACCAACGGCTTCATCAGACCGTCCACGTCACCTGCAAGTGCTGGTTTCTTTTTTGTTGGGAAGAAAGATGGTGGGTTAAGGCCCTGTATCGATTATAGAGGCTTAAACAACGTAACGGTAAAGAATCGGTACCCTTTTCCCCTCATGAATTCAGCTTTTGAACGCCTCCAGGGGGCATCTAATTTTTCCAAACTTGACCTTCGCAATGCTTATAATGCTTATAATGGAAGACTGCTTATAACACACACAGCGGGCACTATGAATATCTGGTAATGCCTTTCGGACTCACTAGCGCCCCCTCGGTTTTTCAGGCATTTGTTAATGACGATTAGTTTTTGTATATCAAGATGATATTCTATTTTTTTCTAAAACCCTGTCTGAACACATAAAACACATTGGACAAGTTTTAAAGTGTCTTTTAGAGGCACGGCTGTTCGTTAAGGCAGAAAATTTTGTTTTTCATTCCAGTTCCGTTTCTTTCCTGGGGTTTATTGTGGCAGAAGGGAGCATCCAAATGGATCCCAAGAAAGTGTCAGCGGTCAGGGACTGGCCCAGGTTCAATGGTTTCTGGGGTTCGAACATTTTTACCGGCGTTTCATGTGCAATTTCAGATCTGTGGTCGCACCAATTACTGCGCTAACCAAGAAATCAGCTCCTTCTCATTTCCAGTGGACATCTAAAGCTGAGGCAGCATTCACTGAGCTAAAGAGGAGGTTTAGCTCCGAGCCTATCCTTATCACTCCCAATCCTTTGCTCCCGTTTGTGGTGGAGGTCGATGCCTCTGAGCTCAGAGTAGGGGCTATACTGTCCCAGCGTTCTCCTCAGGATCAGAAGGTGCACCCATGTGCTTACTTCTCCCAGGGGCTTTCCTCTGCCGAGAGGAATTATGACGTCGGAGACAGAGAGCTGCTGGCGGTTAAACTGGCACTTGAGGAATGGCGACACTGGTTAGGGGCTGAGCATCCGTTTATGGTCTGGACAGACCATAAAAACCTGGAGTACATCCAGGACACTAAGCGACGTAACTCACGGCAGACTCGTTGGTCGCTTTTTTTCACGCAATTCAACTTTTTACTGACCTACCGTCCTGGGTCGAAGAACACCAAGGCAGATGCACTTTCCCGGTTATATGACGGGTCAGAGGTTGATCGCTCTCCGGAGCCCATTGTTCCCGCCACTCAGATCCTGGCTCCAGTTTCTTGGAGGCACAGCGTCTGGAACCTGATCCAGGTGGTGGCCCTCCGGGTTGTCTTTTTGTGCCGTCTAAAGTGTGGGCTCAGGTGTCACATTTTTCCCGGCTGACGGGGTATTCACAGGACCCATGAGTTCTTGGCCAGACGATTCTGGTGGCCTAAAATGGAGAGTGATGTACGAGAGTGTGTGTCAGCCTGTTCAATATGTGCCCGTAACAAAGGGTCTCAGCTTCCGCCGTCTGGTCTCCTCCGACCACTGCTCATTCCATGTCGTCCTTGGAGCCACATTGCCATGGATTTTGTGACCGGTCTTCCTGTGTCGGAGGGTCACACGGTCATCTTGGTGGTGGTGGATAGGTTCTCCAAGGCGGCCCATTTTATTCCTCTGCCCAAGCTGCCGTCCGCTCTAGAGACCGTTCGGCTGGTGGTTGATCATGTGTTCCGTATCCATGGTCTTCCCCAGGACATGGTGTTGGCGGGCCTTTTGTTCTTTTCTGTAAGCCTTTCTTCTGGGTTTCATCCAGAGACTAATCGGCAGACGGAGCGTACTAACCAGTCGATGGAGAAGACGCTTCGCTGTTTGGCCTCCTCCAGTCCTACCTCTTGGAGTCGACACCTCACCTGGGTGGAATACGCACATAACACCTTGTGCAATACGTCTACTGGTCTCTCTCATTTTGAGGCTCAGTTCGGGTACCAACCGCCGTTGTTCCTGGAACTAGATAAGGACGTGGGGGTGCCGTCCGCCGCGTTCTTTGTTCAGCGGTGTCGGGCTACATGGAGGAGGGTATGAGAGTCACTCCTGTGTGCCTCTGCTCATCAGAGGGTTAATGCGGACAGGCGTCATTGTCCTGCGCCTTTGTATCATGTGGGGCAATGGGTGTGGCTCTCCACCCGCGATCTGCCGTTATGGCTCGCTCCTCGTTTCGTGGGGCCCTTCAAGATCATCCATAGGATGAATCCCGTCACTGTACGTCTTCAACTCCCCCGTTCCATGAGGGTCCACCCCACGTTTCACGTCTCCCGCATTAAGCCGGTTCTCACTAGCCCTTTGGCAACGGTTGATGTACCACCACCTGCACCCCGGCTTATCGATGGTCAGCCTGTGTACACTGTGCATCGCATTATGCCTATTAGGTGTGTGGGCAGGGGCATGCAGTATCTAGTGGATTGGGAGGGTTATGGTCCTGAGGAGCGCTGCTGGGTCCCATCCAGGAACATTCTGGACCCTGAGCTTATTCGGGACTTCCACTGGCATGGTTCGAAGGGTTCGGCTGGGGCCGCTCCTTAAGGGGGGGGTCCTGTCACGGTTTTACCTCGTTCGGCCTCTGGAGGGCGCGTGGTCATGTGATGGTCTTTTCCTCTTCTTCTGAAAGGAATTATTGTCATTTCTGCCGCCCTTATATGGTCTTGTGTTGGTGGGTTCTCTGATCTCTCTCAGCTGAGAGCAATCAGTATTAATCCCGTCTCCTACTTAAGGTCTCTTCTTCCCTCACTCAAACGTTTCTGTGTAAACTAATTGTTACGCTCTAGCCGGTATTCTGAATAAAGGTTTAGCTTGACCACTCTGTGGTTTCCCTTATTAAAAAGCAAAAAAACAAAAAACGTATTTATCTTAAAATAAAGGTTTAGCTTCACCACTCTGTGGTGGCCTTTTAGGGAGATTAATCATCTCCAGGTAAAGGGTTTTAAGCTCACCACTTCAGTGGTTTCCTATTTTTTGTTTATTGGGGCTAATGTCCCCAAGAGCGAAAGTAGTCATTTGTTTTCTTTTGCCTTAGCTCCTCGGTGAGGAGTGTTCGCCCTATTCGGGTTGTTTCTGTTGGGTTTATTCCCATGGAGTTTTGTCCCGGGGTTTCCTTATTCCTTTTCTTTTCTATCTGTTCTCCCCGCTCCCTAGTCTGTTCTCAGATTTAGTGGCTGATTGCTTGCGTAGATCTCTGATACTCGTGAGATCTCCGTGTGGTTTCTCTACCTTCAATCCCCACTACATATTTACCCTCCCTACGAACGGAAAGGAGATAGAAACCCAAGACAAACAAGAAAATGAGCTTTAATTGAAGACTGATGTATATGTAAGGCTGTATCACAATCTGACATCTAATACTATACTTACGATACTGCAGCAAAATGCTCCCCTGGAATATCAGATATACAGCACTGCTTGACAATAAGTTGCCCTCGTAGACATTTTAATTTTATTTAGGTCCTGCTATCTGCTTAGTGCTCACTTGCTTGAATGTGTCCTTTTGTATGATGTTAACAACTGCAACAAACAATAAAAACAGCCATAGCAAAAAGGACCCGTATCAGCAACAACCTCAGCCTCCTCACCAACCTCACCTTCATCAGTAGGAACTGCTGCAGCAACAGCAATTTCAACAGAAAGAAAACTGAAAACCAGGACACAGTTACAAACTACAATAACGAGCTACAACATGCAACAGCAATAAGGCATCCTCCACCAGCACAATGACCATATCCACTCCTGTAAACCACAGCAGCAGCAGCAGGTTTTCCCCACTCCTCCTCTTCCCTGGTCCATTGTGTCCTGAACAGCGGGGGTTGTTTTCACAGTGTTCTGCCTCAGCGGCTTAGACGCGCCGGTGTGGAACGAGATTTGTGCATGATTTCTGTCGGCCGCCACCAGCCCCTCTCCCCGCTCCTCAGCTGGGCTTCATGCTCCAGGGAGAGCCCGCTTCTATCCCTCTCTCCATCCCTCCTTCCCTCCTCTGCCTCTCTCTACGGTCTGGGTGGGTTGACACCATCTGGGGGAGAGTCATACCATATATGTGTATATGTGTGTGATATAAAGCCAAGGGTGAACTGTTGGTGCAGTGACATTTTTTGTCATGAGATTTATTTGTATATTTTTGGTTTATGTGTGTGGTGGGGCAGTGTTTTCACATTTTCTCCCCAGTTATAGAATAACCAATACCATCTTGGCCATCCCCGCAACATCCTCTGTCAGTTCACACTAGCGTGTGTGTCCTCTGAAGTTTTCATTCAGCAGCCATTATCTTTCACTCTGCCCTTACTAACCCTTACCCTTACCCTAATCCCGGTCACTGTACTGGAGGGCTGTGTGTCGGCTGAAGCTGCCCCAGGTGCCCCAGGGAAGTTTTAATCAACCACGGGAGTCTGTGCTGAGCGATGAGGCAGGAGGATAGCCTGTTGTTTTAAAACTTCCCTCCCTGTGTAGGTGATGCAACAACCAATAACATAGCAGCCTGCAGACCTACAGACAGAGTAAAAAGAGGACAGCTGCAGCATGCCTTTTCAGAGGACGTGTGTGTGTGTGTGTGTGTGTGTGTGTGTGTGTGTGGGCTTAGAAGCAAATGTCATTCTGGGCAGAAGAACTTCCTGCTTACACCTGTACCAAGCCACCTATGCCAGTGTTAACACTAAGAACAGGTGTGTTTTTATTGCTGTTCACACTTTCTCTTTTCCTCCCCCAGTGACGGCTGTGGAGCCTGGCTCTTTGTGATACAAAGTGGAGGGAGGTGGAACCAAACACTTCCGACCGCACAAAATTGCTTTGATGCTGTAGCAACATCATAACCTTGCCACCACCTCAGAGAAACGCATATGTATATATGTGAGGCTAATGTGAGGGTATGCATGCTCGTGTTCTGTTCCTTGTATAACTGTACATGCAAGGAACATTTTTGCAAATTGGAAAAATCACCCTGGAGGTGTGTCTGCATCAGGACTGCCTGTCACAATGCACCAGAAGGACACAATGACACAGAAGCAATCCACTGTGATGCGTTAATGTCTATCTGCACACAAAAGCTAGAAAAGCTAAGCTTAATGAGGCATTTGTTTTAAGCATTGCTTTATTGTTTTGTCTACACAAGTACAATGACATCATTTAGCAGACGCTCTTATCTGACAACAAGTGCATTCCACTAAGTGGGATGAGACAGCATATCACCTTAATAAACTCAATATTTCATCATAATTTCAGTAACTGCCAAACTCGTGATTAAGAATATATAAGTATATTTATATGATACTTTCTTTACTTACATTTCTAAAAGTACATGACAACACGGCAGTGATTAGTTGGAATGGTTGCGAAACAAGGGAAGGTTGATGTCTTTTCAAGGATTTTCCCATTGGCTGGGCTCATTTGGCTTGTTTTTACCCAAATTGGGATCATCCTATACCTTCAAACAAAGATCGGAAAGAAAATAAATGTTTCGTTTTTTTATGCGTTATGTGACATTTAAATGGCAGTTAAAACGCTTTTTGGGATTGTTGAGATACGCCTAGTTGTGTTGCCTACTGTTGTGTGGATTTTATGGGTCTCCTCTCCATGTTTATGAGCCTGTGCGAATATATGCATGTGCACACGTGTGCGCGAGTGTGTGTGCACAATATTTGCTCTTGTCATTGTTTAAATTCTTTCCCTTGTGTATGTGTGCACTCGTGACATCAGCTGCCACTGTGACATCACAGTCAGAGCAGTCTCCAGTCTGGAATGGTGATGTGATTGGAGAGGCGCCACTGGCTATGACATCACCCTTTGTTCTACATGGTGCCCCCTCTCACTTCTGCACCCATCATGTTTATATACCTGGGCCAATCGATATGAGATGGCTGGCAAACTGGAGATGGTCACACCGTGTCTGAGTCCAAGCCCCTGGGCAGTTGCACGAAAGCCTCAGAGAGTGGGAGCTGAAAGTGATGGTTTCGCACTCTCAATGCAGATCTGACAGACTCTACTGTCACCACAGTCCATACCTTCCTTTGGCTTCTTGGACAGTGGCACAGCAGTGCATTGTGGGTAATGACATGAACGGGAATGCAGGAAGATATTCAGGTTTTCTGCTGGCAAGGACCGTGCACAGCTAAAGGAGAATGAAGACTGGCATGCTAGTTTCATGCATGGTTAGTCCAGGTTAATGGATTGTGGTTTTAGGGGAACAAGTGCAATTACCCACACAATTAAGGAGTACAAGAAAATGTAAGACAACAAGTGTAATTACTCTGTAGGCTGTGAATGAATATGTTTAGATTTGATGTTTCAGGAAAGAATAAAATATTGGGAAGTTATGAGTGCCCTCAGGAGGACTTTTAATTTTAATTCGTAGAGGTTGTGCTGGTTGCCCACCGATCTCTGTACCCACTGTTTGCAGATGGGCTGTGCCACTTAAAGATGCAAGTGCAATGAAGCGATGCAACAGGCATGCCCACATAGGAAAGAAAGGGGGACGAAAACTGTTTATTTTGTTTTAAAAATTAAATGGAACACACAATCGCTCCCACTACACCGCAATGCAACAGAAGTCTTTCCTGCTCTAGTCTGTCAGGGTCAATTAACCTTGGCACACCTTCCCAAATATCTACCCGCTGCCACTCCAGAGTTACATCCCGCTCCGTATTACATCTACATTTACATTTAGGCATTTAGCAGACGCTCTTATCCAGAGCGACTTACACAGTTTACATTTCTTTACATAAAATCCATTTATACAGCTGGATAGTTTGTGACGACCGTGATAAGGACCCAGACGCAGATCAGGATATTGGCAAAAGAGGAGTTTAATAGGAAGCAGGGGTCAAAACCAGGAATCCGATAAGGCAAAGGTACAAAATCACAAGGCAAAGGGAGGTCCAGAAAACAGTCAAAAAAGTCTAAACGGGCAGGCAGAAAGGCAAACAAAACAGAATCGCAAGGCAGGCTCGGGGTAGTCAACAGAAGGGTAGTCTCGGAAAATACAATAAACACTGGCTTCGGAAAATGATCAAGTACAGAACAGGAAAGAACATAGACTTATATACAAGCAGGGAAGGGAACACAATAGGACTCAGGTGTGACTGGGAGGAGAGAGGGGAGGAACACAGGTGTAAACAATGGGAATCATTAATCTAATAACGAGGGGATTCGCTAATAGAATAACGAGGGGAAACGCAATACACGGACTGGGAAACATACAAACATATAGACAATAAACGACCTGGGAGATCAGGCAGACACGTATAGCATAGCTAGAAGGGGAGGAACGCAAAGAGAGAAGCTGCGTGCGTATGAAAGGAAAAGTGAAAAGCTAACAGTTATAGGATAATGAGCGAGAAAGACAGCGATAGTCAGAAGCGTGAGATAATTAGTGATTAGTAGTGTTAGTAACTTAATCTAAATCCCTAACGTTAGTAGATTAGTTGGTTAGTACTGTATACATCTAACTAATATATACAAAGTGCAATCTAGAAAGTAAGAAGGAAGAAAACGAGATAATAAGCAACGAAGACGGAAAAACCTAAACATTTCCCGAAGTGCAAATGACAAAGACAAGGAGTGGATCTAGAACCGGAACAATAACAGACGGGGAACAGAACGTGAAAGAAACATGAGTCGAAGAATGATAAATAAACAAAGTACAAAAACAAACAGAACAGACACTCAGAACGTAACATAGTTTTACTGAAGCAATTCTATTGAAGCAATTCAGGTTAAGTACCTTGCTCAAGGGTACAACGGCAGTGTCCCCACCTGGGAATCGAACCTGCAACCTTTGCGTTACAAGCCCAGTTAAGGACATTGCAGGGCAGTGTAGTGTAATGGTTAAGGAGCTGGGCTTGTAACACTAAGGTTGCAGGTTCAATCCTCAGGTGGGGCACTGCCGTTGTACCCTTGAGCAAGGTAGTTGGTTCAACCTCAGTTGGTTCAGTAAAATATGCAGCTGTGTAAATGGATTGTATGTAAAGAATTGTAAACTGTGTAAGTCGCTCTGGACAATATTGTCCGCTAAATGCCTGTAATGTCATGGTGAATCATATTAAAGTAATGTTATTTTGTTCTGGTAAATCGGCAGCGGGAGGTGATTGTTGTGGAAATCTCTGGGCCCGTATTCACAAAGAATTTTATCTTACCACTAGGAGTACTTCTAAATCGCACCAAAACCTTTTAGTTAGGAGTCTCACCTTAAAACCTATTCACAAAGCTGCAAAGACAAACTCATATTAAGGAATTCCTAGAATTTTCAAGCTAAGAGTGAGGGCGGGGTTGACGTTGTTGCTAGGGATGACGTTGTTTCTCATGAACGAGCTTACTCAGAATGCCCACAGCGATTGGCTGATATAGGGGATGGGACGGATTAATAGCTAAATTGAACCATCATAGAGAAATACAGTTTTTCTGCCGCTGTTATGCTTTAAAGTAACAATTCCCCAAATCTCGATGCAGAGTTACAGTGAAGAGATAGACTAAATGCCTTTCTGGGAGGCATGTTTTTAGAAACGCGACCGGAATTAAATAGAATTTAAACATTAGCGATCTTTTAATTTTTTATTAAATTAATTCAGGCATAAGACCACTCTAGTTAAATCGCCTAAGGCGTACTGAATCTAAAAATGTATTTTGTGAAATTTTCGAATAAAGATTTAGTGAAATAACTTAAATTGAAAACTTGAAATTATCATTCATTCAATTCCTTGAGAATAGTTACTGGTAATTTTTGGTGGAAACGCGCCAACTCCCATTATTTTTCGGAGTTGCTCCTAAATTGCGGAGTTAGGACCAACTTTTACCCTTAAAATGCTTTGTGAATACGGGCCCTGTTGTCCCTCTGCTTGGTGAGCCACAGTTTCCATCTGGATGGGAGCGCTAGCTTGGAGTCTCTGTGTACTCTGTGTGTATGTTCACCACAGTGATGGGTGAAAGGCCATTTTGAATGGCTCTGATGTGTGTGTATGTATGGTGATTGTTTGCGTGCGTGCATGTATGTTGATTGTGTTTGTATGATGTGCATGTGCGCATGTGTTTGTATGGTGTGTATGTCTGTGTGTGCATGTGTGTTTGCAAGCAGGTGTGCATGTGTATGTATGATGAGTGTTGGTGCATATGTGTGTGCATATGGTGATTGTCTGATTGTGTGTGTGTCTGTGTGTGCGAGCATGTATGCGTGTATGTATGTGTGATGTGTGTGTTTGTGTGCATGTTTGTGTGCATGTGTCTAAGTGTGTGTACATGTGTGTATGTGTGTGGTGTGTATGTGTGTGTGTGTGTGTGTGTGTGTGTGTGCATGCTTGTTGAAATGCCCTTGTTTTAACAATCCAATGGAGAGGTCTGAATCGATGCCTTGTTAACGTAAGAGTGATAGTGTTGGAGGGAGGACAGAAGCTGGCAGCCAATAAAACAAGCAGACGGCGGTGCTTAGCTTAGGTTTTGGGTGGTGCCACATATCTCCCTGTCCCCTTCCCCTCTCTCCTGCCACTTCCTCTTAAATCACATGAGTGACAGCAGCTTTTACCAGGAAGTCAAAGCAGGGCAATTTATAAGAACAGGCCCCACAACCTCCAGGAAGTTGTGATGCATGAAAGCCATGAACAGATTGAGGGAAGGAGAAACGGGACAAGATTTATCGGGGGCCCGGCCTTGAGACCTCAAACTGGATGTTGCAGTGGCAGTTCACGCCTTTGTTTCCCCATAACACTGAGTGGAAGAACATACAGATCTTCCACAAGACGAAGGGACCCATTGCAACCCAAGTTGGCTTCAGCCGGACCAGTGATGACGACTGTCACTCTAATCCATGTGTTGGGGTTTCAAATGGTAATGATAACTGAGCATTTGGGGGGGAGGGGGCAGAGGGATGTTTCTGCCATATATTGGTCTGTAGAAAGGTGGCAGGGGTGGCCACCATGCCAGGTGGTGAGTGAATGAAAGACCAACCAAAAATAATGATGGTTTGATAGGCCAACAGCCAATTTATTCTCCTTGTACAAAGTAATTGAAACAAAACACGAAAATAAAGCAGTTAAATCCAAAATTAGGTATTCGAGGGTAACAGTATCAAAAACCTGCACTTCTGCCTCCATGCCCCAAAACTCTCCCTTCAGGCAGGGCAGGCTGTGCTTTTATAAAGGCCTAATGAAGGCAATGGCTCACAGCTGAGTTGATTGCTCATTAGCCTCAGGTGAGCCTGCCTGTAGGTGAGGCCGCTGCTGTCCAAGGTCCTGTAGTCCTCTCCAGGCTGTGGGAGGGAACAGGAACACCTGACAGCAGCCAAAAGGGAGGTGCAGCCCTCTCTACTCCTACCCCCACCTCTCCCAGTGTCACATGGTCCCTTTATGCTGAGTGGGGGCGCAGACCATCAGAGAGCATGCTGTGTTTGGATCCCAGATAAATCAGCTGGTGCCCTGCTCCTTCCCAGTTACTTAGAACATTATTGTTTGATGGACTCTATCAGTTTGTCCATGCTTGCTTTTTGTGTTTATTGAACTCTAGCTTTTTCTGGAGGAAGCATGTAATTGATTTATTGAGTAGAGTTTAAACTTTCGAAGGTGCCAGTGGACATAATTGTTTGCATACACTAGAAGGTAAGAATCATTGTGAAATGAACGCAGGCACTTGTACGCCCTGGAGAGTAACACAGTAATGCAATTACCTGCACAAAACGATTTTCTTGGGCTTTTCGCTCATTCAGCTGTGGAGATTCATGTTTTAGCTTCTGTGCAATGCACAATGAAGACTGCTTCGGTGGTTGAATGGTTAAAAAACCTTTTTTTATGTTTTTGGTTTGATTTGGAATCTGTGATTATGAGTCAACACAGCAAGCATGGAGCTGAGTGTCGGGTGGATTCGTCTCAGAAGGCAGCTGGATGTGAAGTGGGAATACACTCTCTGTTTCCAGTGTGTCTGATGAGTAAGCTACCAGCTCAGTTCGGAGTGGGTTTGCATACACAAGGAGGAACTTGTGATTGACGAGGTCTCGGGGGGGTGGTTTACCTCGGGACTCAACGAGGGTTGGAAATGGGCAGACTTTGTGCCACATCCCTTATCCCACCCATCTTGGTTCTCCTGAAAGGCCCTGTTCCTCATGTACTCCAGGTGGACTCAGCCACAGCCTTAAATAAGTCTCACTTCATCAAACGATTAACTTGTATACCTTTGCAGACCAGTACCAGTGCCAGTGCACATTGTCATACTAAAATTAATGGAGCTACAATATTGACATCTTTCAAATTAGACATAAAACTGAGGTCCTGGGCCTGTATTCACAAAGCATTTTAAGGGTAAAAGTTGGTTGTAACTCCGCAATTTAGGAGCAACTCCGAAAAATAATGGGCATGTCACTCATAAATTTAGGACTCATACATTTTTGGGAAAAGAGTATTTCACAAAGGGTTTGAGAGCTAAAAACAGCTCCTAAGTCCAGGAGAAGTTAGAAGCAGTCAAGAGGACTTCTAAGTCGCTAAAGACCTACTGACAGCGATCCGAAAATGGCTGCTGCCGGCAATCGTCCTCGCAATCGCGTAAACACTTTGGAGATATTGAATGATACAGAGCTCATAAAAAGGTACCGCCTCAATCGCGAGGGTATTATATATATTATATTATCCATCCATCCATCCATCCATCCATTATCTAAGCCGCTTATTCCTGGTCAGGGTCGCAGGAAGGGGCTGGAGCCTATCCCAGCATGCGTTCCGGGCGAGAGGCAGGAATACACCCTGGACAGGTCGCCAATCCATCGCAGGGCACACACACCATTCACTCACACACTCATACCTACGGGCAATTTAGACTCTCCAATTAGCCTAACGTGGATGTCTTTGGACTGTGGGAGGAAACCGGAGTACCCGGAGGAAACCCACGCGGACACGGGGAGAACATGCAAACTCCACACAGAAAGGCCCCCGGCCTGGATTCGAACCAGAGACCTTCTTGCTGTGAGGCGACAGCACTATCCACTGCACCACCGTGCCGCTTTATATTATATTATATATATTATATATAGATACCCGCTGATTGTTTACGAGATGCAGACATGTAACCAATTGACTAGTCAGTATTTTTGGTTTCATGTTAAATCAGTGACACGTAGCCTACATTTGTATTTTAGAACCTTTATTAGAATATAATAGGGGTGCATCGGATCATTTTTCGGATGAGCAAAAAAAACAATAACGGGGGCCAAAGGCGCGTTTCCACCAAAAATTACCAGGAACTATTCTCAAGGAATTAAATGAATGATCATTTCAGTTTTTCAATGTAAGTTATTTCACTAAATCTTTATTCGAAAATTTCACAAAATACATTTTTAGATTCAGTACGCATTAGGCGATTTAACTAGGGTGGTCTTATGCCTGAATTAATTTAATACAAAATTAAAAGATCGCTAATGTTTAAATTCTATTTAATTCGGTCGCGTTTCTAAAAACATGCCTCCCAGAAAGGCATTTAGTATGAAAAACAAAGCAAACCAAAACATATATAGTTGTCTATCTCTTCACTGTAACTCTGCATCGAGATTTAGGGAATTGTTACTTTAAAACGTAACAGCGGCTGTATTTGTATTTCTCTATGATGGTTCAATTTAGCTATTAATCCGTGGATCATATGCGTGCTGAACCGTGGGGGTTGATCTGTACGCGGGCAGAGACCCATCCCCTAAATCAGCCAATCGCTGTGGGCATTCTGAGTAAGCTTGTTTATGAGAAACAACGTCATCCATAGCAACGACGTCAACCCCGCCCTCACTCTTAGCTTGAAAATTCTAGGAATTCCTTAGTATGAGTTTGTCTTTGCAGCTTTGTGAATAGGTTTTAAGGTGGGACTCCTAACTAAAAGGTTTTTAGAAGTACTCCTAGTGGTAAGATAAAATTATTTGTGAATACGGGCCCTGGTCTTTATAATATCGAGTAGCACTTAATGAAAGGATAGGGGTGTTGACATCCTGGTCATATTTCCAAACGTGCTCTCTCACTCTGTGTGCTTGGTTACACAAATGCTTTTTTTTCTTGCAGATAGAGATGGTTTAAGTTATGGTGTGTGATCTTGTTTGCAAGGCTTAAATTCTCTCATGTGAGCTTGAATAAACAAAACAAAAAACAAGATAGCCAAACCACTGAACACATAAAGTATGAACTTTTTTTATTAATTAAATAATAATCAATCTGGGCCCGTATTCACAAATAATTTTATCTTACCACTAGGAGTACTTCTAAATCGCACTAAAACCTTTTAGTTAGGAGTCCCACCTTAAAACATATTCACAAAGCTGCAAAGACAAACTCATACTAAGGAAGTCCTAGAATTTTCAAGCTAAGAGTGAGGGCGGGGTTGACGTCGTTGCTATGGATGACGTTGTTTCTCATGAACAAGCTTACTCAGAATGCCCACAGCGATTGGCTGATATAGGGGATGGGTCTCTGCCCGCGATTTCAACCTAGCAAATAAATTATATGCTACTGTAAATGGGTATGTAGGCCTACCTGTTCCTGTTATATTCTAGTGGTGTAACGGATCGCAGTTGATCCGTGATCCGTGCGGATCAACCCCACGGTTCGCACGCATATGATCCGCGGATTAATAGCTAAATTGAACCATCATAGAGAAATACAGTTTTTCTGCCGCTGTCACGTTTTAAAGTAACAATTCCCTAAATCTCGATGCAGAGTTACAGCGAAGAGATAGACAACCATGTATGTTTTGGTTTGCTTTGTTTTTCATACTAAATGCCTTTCTGGGAGGCAGGTTTTTAGAAACGCGACCAATTAAATACAATTTAAACATTAGCGATCTTTAAATTTTTTATTAAATTAATTCAGGCATAAGACCACCCTAGTTAAATCGCCTAATGCGTACTGAATCTAAAAATGTATTTTGTGAAATTTTCGAATAAAGATTTAGTAAAATAACTTAAATTGAAAAACTGAAATTATCATTCATTCAATTCCTTGAGAATAGTTCCTGGTAATTTTTGGTGGAAACGCGCTTTTGGTCCCCGTTATTATTTGCTTTGCTGATCCGAAAAATTATCCGATGCACCCCTATTATATTCTAATAAAGATTCTAAAATACAAATGTAGGCTACGTGTCACTGATTTAACATGAAACCAAGAATACTGACTAGTCAATTGATTACATGTCTGCATCTCGTAAACGATCAGCGGGTATCTATATATAATATATATAATATTATATATATAATACCCTCGCGATTGAGGCGGTACCTTTTTATGAGCTCTGTATCATTCAATATCTCCAGTGTTGACGCGATTGCGACAGCGATTGCCGGTAGCAGCAGATTTTCGGATCGCCGTGAGTAGGTCTTTTGCGACTTAGAAGTCCTCTTGACTGCTTCTAACTTCTCCTGGACTTAGGAGCTGTTTTTAGCTCTCAAGCCCTTTGTGAAATACTCTTATCCCCAAAATTTAGGAGTCCTAAATTTAGGAGTGACACGCCCATTCTTTTTCGGAGTTGCTCCTAAATTGCGGAGTTACGACCAACTTTTACCCTTAAAATGCTTTGTGAATACGGGCCCTGAAGTATACCCATTGAAACACTCCACGTACCCTTAGAGGTACCAGGGCTAGACTAAACAACGATTTGCATTTTCCGATTTGGGAAATGGAGCCAGAGGGGTTTTTTTTAATGTAAGGTGAGTGAAATCCTGCAGCCGTATCAGTGGTTCAGAAACGTCACAGCTGTGTCCCGGGACAGTGGGCACCCTGCCGCCAGGAGACCCGACAGACATGAAAGACACAAATTCAAACTCAATATGAATAAGGCCTGATTCCTCTCTGTGTGGGCATGGTGCGTGTCTGTGTGTGTGTGTGTGTGTGAGAGTGTGTGTGTCTGTGTGTGTGTGAGAGAGAGAGTGTGTGTGAGTGTGTGTGAGAGTGTGAGTGTGTGTGTGTGTCTGTGTGTGTGTGTGTGTGTGTATGTGTGTATGTGAGAGAGTGTGTGTGTGTGTATGTGTGTGTGTGAGAGATGTGTGTGTGTGTGAGTGTGTGTCTCCCCTTTGTTTTTGCTGTTGGAAGTTAATTTACCTAAACAGCGAGCAGCAGCCAGCCAGACTGCCAGCCTCCCCATTGGAAGAGAGCTTTCTGAGGGTCTGTTCTGTCCGAATGAGAAGAGGCTATGTGTTCATACAAAACCCACATGACAAAAAATACATGACAGATAAGTGTTAGAGTAGATAGCTAACTAGCACTAAGTACTCCAAATGTGTTCTAATTTTATGGTATAATTTCAAGTTAAAAATAACTTATCACACTAACTAAGTCGCTATAGCCAAGTTCACTGCAAAAGGCAGAAGTTATAGAAGATGGCTGGTGAACTAGTATTCCTGGGTACATTAGAAAATAATTCCACTAAGTTATTGCAATCTTTTGATCTGATCTAATAATAATAATAATATAATAATAAACTTTATTTATATAGCACCTTTCATACATGAAATGCAGCTCAAAGTGCTTCACAATTATAAAATCTAATTAAAAAGCAGAGATAAATTAAGATGGTGATCTTAATTGAAAATGCATAAATAGAGGCATTTAAGTGCATAGCTAAAAGCCTTTTAGGTACATGGAAAGAAAAAGTGCATAGATAAAAACCTTTCAGGTACATAAAAGAAAAATACATTAAAAGTACATAAAATAAAATAAAATAAAATCAATCATTTAAAAGCTTGTTTAAGATATGTTTTGAGCTGTTTTTAAAAAATGCCAGCCGAGTCTGCCATCCTAATGTCCTGCGGGAGAGTGTTCCAAAGTTTTGGGGCATAGTAGCTGAAGGCACTCTCACCGCTTTTTTTATGAAGTACATGAGGTACAATGAGGAGGTTGGCTGTGGCAGATCTGAGAGCTCGTGTTGGCACATACAAAGACAGGAGGTCTGTAATGTACGAGGGTGCTGAGCCATTTAGTGCTTTGTATACAATAAAAAGGACTTTAAAATCAATTCTAAAAGATACTGGAAGCCAGTGCAGTGAAAATAAAACAGGCGTTATATGCTCTCTCTTCCTTGTTTTAGTTAAAAGTCTAGCTGCAGAATTTTGAATAAGCTGTAGTTTTTCAATTGACTTTTTAGGAAGACCAGTTAAAAGGGCATTACAATAGTCAAGCCTGCTAAAAATAAAAGCATGTACCAGCTTCTCAGCATCCTGTTGGGTTAAAAACGGCCGAACTTTAGAAATATTTCTCAAATGGAAGAATGCTGTCTTGGTCACTTTGTTTATGTGTGTTTTAAAGCTTAAATCTGAGTCTAAAATAACACCTAAACTAGTTACTTCTGTTTGCTGTGGCAAATTTCCTAATCTATCAAAAAGTGCCTCCCTTTTGGCTTTGGGGCCAATTAAAAGTATTTCTGTCTTATCCTCATTTAGTTATTAAATTATTAAATTAAATTATTACTCATCCATTGTTCAACTGCAGACAGGCAGGAAGTCAGGGAGCATAAAGAGTTTGTGTCATTCGGCTTAACAGAAATATATAATTGCGTATGATCAGCATAGCTGTCGAAGTTAACATTATGCTCTCTGATGATATCACCTAATGGTAGCATATAAAGTGAAAAAAGAAGAGGACCAAGACAGCTTCCTTGTGCAACACCAAAGGTCAAATCTTGTTTCTCAGAAACATACTCTCCTAAGCTAACATAAAATTTTCGATCTGAGAGATATGTTTGAAACCAATTCAGTGCAGATAGTCCGACCATGGTCGAGTGTGTCGAATGCAGCGCTCAGGTCCAGAAGAATAAGAACGGAGACATTACCATCATCAGCACTAATTCTGAGGTCGTTTGTTATTTTGATCAGAGCCGTCTCTGTGCTGTGATTGGTTCTAAAACCAGACTGAAATTTCTCTAATATAGCATTTTCGTTTAAAAAGTTATTTAATTGATTAAAAACAATTTTTTCCAGTATCTTACTCATAAAAAATAGATTTGAGATAGGTCTATAATTACTTAGTACATTATAACCCAGATTTGATTTTTTCAGTAACGGTTTCACAATAGCGGTTTTATATGCATTTGGAAAAATTCCAGTCTCAAGAGATGTATTAATTATTTTTCGAACTGAGACGGAGAGACTATTGAAGATGTTCTTAAAAAAAGTTGTGGGAATGGGGTCAAGATTGCAGGTAGAGGATTTACTCTGCATTACAACTTTATAGAGCTCTGCTTCAGAGATGTTACTAAATTTCCTCAGCGTTGGCGGTCTGTTACAAGGTAAACTATGTATATTATTAGAATGTCTAATAATGCCAGCCCTGATAGTAGTTACTTTATTGTTAAAAAACTGAGCAAAATCCTCGCATTTTGAGGCGGATGCTAGGCTAAGAATGTCGGAGGCTGGTGCAGGATTCAGTAATCGATCAATGGTTGAGAATAAAACTCTGGGATTTCCGCCGTTTTCGGCAATGATCCTTGAAAATGGGCTCTTCTCTCAGAGCGAATAGACTTATTGTATGTAGTTATAAGGTCTTTAAAGATACTGCGATGGATTTCTAATTTGGTTTTCCTCCATTTACGCTCAGCTGCTCGACACACTCTTTTTAGGTCACGAATATTACTGTTTAACCATGGTGATATTTTATTGCGTGACCTCATTTTAGTTTTAACTGGCGCAACAGTATTCAGTGCATTTCTCACATTGGTATTGAATGAATCGACCATTTCGTTGATAGAGCAGTGTAGCGTACATGGCTCAAAAGAATTTACAAGATCAGAAAACTTTGTTTCTGCTGTGGCATCTAAATACCTCTTTTGAATAGTAAATTCTTTTTTAATGCTAGGTGCATTTAACAGAACATCAAAGAACACACAATGATGGTCAGAGATATTAATGTCAGTTACTGAAACATTGTCAATTTTTGTCCCATGAGATATCACTAAATCGAGTATATTGCCTTGGTTGTGGGTGGCCTCTGTAACATGTTGCATTAAAGCTAGTCTGTCTAGGAGATTCACAAACTCCATAGCCTTCAAATCGGTACTATTATTAACGTGAATATTCAAATCTCCAATAATGATTATACTTTTGTAGCTGGTAAAAATGGTACAAATAAGCTCGGAGAATTCAGGAAGGAAAACTGAGGAATACTTGGGAGGTCTATAGATTGTTACAATAAGTACATTTGATTCTGCTTTAAGCACAATAGCCAGGTATTCAAACGATTGGAAATTACCCAGATCAATCTCTCTACAGCAATATCTATCAGAGAAGATAGCAGCTATGCCTCCACCTTTTTTGCCTTGCCTAGACTTGTAAATTCCTTTCAGAAATAAAATCATTGATTAAAAAGCTCTTATTAGCTAGTGACCTTACATTTAAAAGTGCCATATTGACATTTATGCCTGACTTTGTTATAGTTACAGGTTTTACTAAAATGTTAATTAAATTGTTGTGATTGCAGCCGACGTTTACCAACCGTTTACTTTTCCTGTGCTTAGTAATAAAAGAAGGAACAGTAAAGAATGGAGATAATTCATCGGTGCAAAGTGGAATAAAAAACACAGGGTTAAAAGCAAAGACTACGTCAGTGGCGGTGTTTGTTTGTACTGGGATAAATGGATAGGTAGCTGTGTTCAAAGTCATTTCATTACAGGTAACAGATAGTTATATTTCACAGCTCTTGTTGACAACCAGTAACGAACTCAACCTGTCTCAGTGAGAGATGGCCCGCTGTGATTCCAGGGCCATTCCGATATTGTAATCTAATAGTTCTGCACCGTCTCGATTCAGGTGCCGTCCATCTCGTGCAAACAGGTATTTTCGTTTCCAGAATGATCCGAAATTGTCAATAAAGGGGATGGACAGCATATTACAGTAACCTTTGAGAAAAATGTGCAGCTGACGAATCCTGCTGAAAGCGGTTTCTCCGAGTGAAGGACTCGGGAGAGGACCAGAGATCACTGTTTGACGTCCAGTTTCCAAAAGAATATTAATTAAGTTTTTAAAATCCACTTCGAGCTGTTCCGACTGTTCTCTGGCAATATCGTTGGATCCACAGTGTACCACTATAGCTTCCGAAGTTGGATAATTCCTCAGGATACTTGGAGCCGCAGCAGCGATGTCTGACACACACGCACCGGGAAAGCAGTAATTTTCCGTGTGCTTGGCGAGGTGCCTAGCCTTGGATGTCCCCAGGATAACAGCCTCCAGCGAGGCCTGATGGAGTGGGCTTCCTCTCCGCCTTGGTCTCTCCCGTGTGATTTTCCTCGGCGTTGATGGCTGCAGCGGAGTGCGAGGAGGCCGCTCCTGGGGCGAGGCTGCTGTGGATGTCAGACCACCCCGAGGCGGATCTTCCTCAGCGATGGTCATGGCAGGTTCGGTGGGCTTCCAGGATGTCTCATCCACCGGCTCGGCACATGACGTGGCGCATCTGCTATGTGCCACATCATCCGTGGAGACCATAGGTTTTCCAAGCGGAGAGAGAGCGCACAGCGGCTGGAACTTGTTATCAAGTCTGAGGGCCTGCTTTCCAGGCTTTCCAGGCTGCTTCCCCTGCCTTCTAAGATCTTGATCTAAGTCCTGTTGCTTTAGCAAACTCCCACACAAGCTTTCTGATTGATTGTCTGGACAGCCAAGTTCCGTAACTTGACAGATTTGCAGATGAGCTAACTGTGCCCATTTTATCGCCCATCCTGATCGTACAAATGAGAAGAAGTTCCGGTGCTGAATTAACGTTGATCCTTGTTTATGCAGCATGTGTCTTGGGGCAAATTAATATGGAACTTTTTTTAGAAGTGAGAAGGATTTACCCATTGCTTATACTCAGAATAGAGTATTCATCAAAGCCGTGGTATAAATATATATATTTTATTTACAGTTATTTTGTTTGTGCTAAAGCAAGTTTTGAGGATTTCCCTTTCCTTCCTTCCTGACTTTTCTGAGGACTAATTAGCAGGATGCACATAAGCCCCATTTGGGTCCAACACTAACTGTGCTGGCAAGACACAACGTGCTGTAAACAGGCCTTCCTGTAGCGTGTAGAGTGGAAACAGCTTTCCAGAAACATTCAAGCTGGCCTAGTCCTCGGTCCTGATTGCAAACCCCTGCGATTATGTGTGGAGGCTGGGGAGGCTCTTAGCATTCAGCGGTCACGTGCCGAGCAGCTCTTAGCATTCAGCGGGTGCTCGAACGCTCTGATCGATCGCCAAGCTTTCCTGTCGCCCTTCACACTGCGTGGCCCCAGGGGAACTTTTGTGGCCAATTCTGCTCCTCACGGCCGCTGTCAGTCTCTGTCAGGTGAGGGTGGGAGAAAAGCCACACTTCTGACAACCGACGGAGTCCTGTCAGAAACGGTCCCTTTCCACATAATAGCCCCTGCTGCAAAATCAATAGCGCTAGCATGTTAGCACAGAAAAAGCAGGGGCATTTTCCTAAATGATGTATGACCGGGGTGTGGATCCTCTCCTTTAGAGGTCCTGAGAGAGCAGCGATGAGGCGATCCATCATATCATGAACCGTGATACTTCAACACCATTATCTGGATCGCGATTTGAGAAGATAGCTTGAGATGTATTCCATTTTTGGATGTGGGACGAAAAGAAAAAAAATCTAATCTGTTGCACTTTTGGGAAATTTGGTGGAGAAGGAGTAATATTATTTTATTTAACAATGTGATAGTTAATAATTTAGCTTTTTTGTTTCATCCTATTTTTGCCGAGTCCTATTTGTAGTTCTGCATCCTGGCTGCAGTGTCCCCAGTCAGTTATACACACATACATGCCCTCTGAAGCATGAGCTGTGAGCCACTGCTTCTTTTCACTTTCTATTTCTGTTAGGGGCGCAAGCCTATTGTTCTTGCTTGTCCACTTTTCTTTTCTTTTTTCCAGCGTGGACTTCCATATCACCACTTTGCTCGATTGAAACAGAACTCAGCACACGTCTTGCTTGGTCTGAACTCACACATGAAACGTTTTGCCCAAAAGCCATGCCTACTATGCTCAAAAACCATGCCTTTTTTGGAAACAAGCCACCTGGGGCCAACACAGCATAACGTTATAATTTGATTGTAGTTAGTCCTTTACAAATATAGTATCTAAATTGTGAAGGAATAAGCGAATACCCCTACGCTTTGGCAGCCATGCCCCCTAATGTTCACGCATCTGTCACGAATCGTACCCGAAAACCAGGTGCGGACCCAGAAATGCAATAATGTCCTTTATTGCGTAAATAACAGGCAATGGTCAAACAGGAGCAATCAGGGTAATACAGGCATCCAAAGAGTGGTCGGGGACAGGCAAAGTTCGTTCCAGGCTTCAGGTGTGTCAGAGGCAGGCAAGACATGGTCAATGGGCAGGCGGAGGTCAATAACAGGGAATCAGTCCGGGTAACAGAGAGAGGAGCAGGGCAGGAACCACGAGGAACACGAACAGGTGGATCGGGAACAAGACTGAGACACAAACGAACACGGAAGCACGAACACGAGGAAGCACGCCCACCAGTTCCCGTAGTTCCTGTTGTTGCGCCACGCTCAGTTGCTCCCCTAGTGGAACCTCGTCTGCCTGGCTGGCTGTAAAACACGGCTGGGGTCCACCCTCGGGTCACTGGCACCCACCGGGTCACTGGCATGCCACTGTTTCAAGAGATTAATGTGGTACAGCTGCGTTTTCTTGCGGCGGTCTGGTTGGCTTACCTTATAATTAACCTCGCCCACTTTTTCGTACGGTCCTTTCCAGTGGGCGAGGAACTTGCATTCGGATGTGGGGACCAGCACCAGTACCTGATCCCCGGGCTGGAACTCCCGGAGCTGCGCCCCATGATTGTAGACGCGCTGCTGCGCCTCCTGTGCCTCCTGCATGTGTTCACAGACGATGGGCCACAGGGTGGCCATCCGCTCTCTCATTTCGGTCACGTGCTCCACTACAGTTCGGTGTGGGGATGGCTGGGCCTCCCAGGTTTCTTTAGCCAGGTCCAGCATGCCTCGTGGCCGTCGGCCGTATAGCAGCTCGAAGGGGGAGAAGCCCGTTGAAGCCTGCGGTACCTCTCTGACCGAAAACATCAGAAAGGGGAGGAGCTGGTCCCAATTTCGTCCATCCGCCTCCATCACCTTCCGCAACATACTCTTCAGGGTTCAGTTGAACCTTTCAACAAGTCCGTCAGTCTGGGGGTGGTACACAGACGTACGTATTTGCCAGATTTTTAGTAACTGGCATAAGTCACGCATTATCTTACTCATAAAGGACGTTCCCTGGTCCGTCAGGATCTCATCCGGGATGCCGACCCTGGAGAACAGCAGCATCAGTTCTCGTGCGATGCCCTTGGTGGCCATCGTGCACAGGGGAATGGCTTCGGGGTACCGGGTGGCATAGTCTAAGATGACTAAGATGTATTGGAACCCCCTGCTGCTTTTGGGGAGGGGCCCGACGAGATCTAACTCGATCCGACTGAAAGGAACAGAGATTATCGGCAAAGGGCTCTTGTACTTGGGCTTGGGCGCCACCCTCTGGCACTCCCGGCACTCTCGGCAGAATTTCTCCACCGCACGTTTTATCCCTGGCCAAGAAAAGCGTGCCTTGATCTGTTCGGAGGTCTTCTCGACCCCCAAGTGCGCTCCCAGCACGTGTGCATGCACCAACTGTAAAATAGTCTTCACCATGGAGTGGGGCACTAACAGTTGCTCTATCTCACGCCCTTCACTCATAACTACCTGGTATAGGAGTCGCTTTTTAATGGCAAAATGAGGATACATTTTGTTGCTTACCCCCTCCATGAGAGTCCCATCGACCACTGTGATGTGTTGGAAGGCATGTCTCAGATTCTGGTCCTCCAGTTGGGCCGTCCCGAACCGACCAGTCAGGGGCGGGGACGCTGGCTCCTCCTCGTGTCCCATCGGGAACAATTCCTCCCATGTCGGCTCTTCCTCCACTGGGGTTGCCTCGGCAGCGCCGTCCTCTGACGGCCCCTCTGCTGACGGCTGCGGGTCCGCTCCCTGAAATCCGCACAGTCTGGCGGCCTCGACCACCTCAGATTCGGACCCCACCTCCGATGAGTGCGGCAAATCCACCCCCTGAACTTCGCCACGTGAGGGGCCTTGGGTTGCCCTTGCCGCCTCCCCTTTTCAGCCACCTTTCCTTTTTCTTCTCCTTCCTTCTTCCCCCCGCATGCCTGTCCAGAGCTGAGGAAATATTGGGCAATCCCGTCCCAGGAGCACCGGAACCGGCAGGTTCTCAACGACCCCGGCTTTCCCAACGTACTGCCCCTTGGTTGTCTGTAGCTTCAAGAGGGTCACGGGGTAATCCTTGCTCTCCCCATGGATGCAGGAAATGGCCATCTTCTCCGGTTGAAGTTCCACCCGGGCATATTCGGGGCGGACCAGGGTCACCATGCTCCCGGAGTCGAGCAGGGCTGTGGTGTCTTTGCCGTTGGCCCTCACCGGCGTCAGGGGCGACGGGCACCCCTCGGTGGCCCAGCAGGACAGCAGCAACCCGCAGGGTTTTGCGAGCGGGGTGTCTGTGGTGGATGCGGTCTGCATCACCACGTCCCGTCTGGGACAATTCCAGTAGAGGTGTCCCACCTCTCCAAAGTCAAAACACGCCCGGCGGTCTTCGGTCATGAAGGGGCGTCTCCTTGGAGGGCTGGGCGGTGCTCGGGTTCCTTCTCTGAACCTTGCCTCTGTCATCCCGTCCAGTTTTGGCCTTTCCCGGGTTCGGACCGAGGCTTCGGGCTTCTCAGGTTCGGGTTGGGTGGGTCGGCTGCTGCGCAGGACCTCTACAGCGGCTTGGTACCCCTCCACCAGCGCCACTAGTTCATCGGCGCTCTGGGGGTTTGCCTGGCTTGCCAATTTCTTGGCTTCAAAAGGTAGGGAGTGCAAAAATGTGTCAATCACAAACCTTTCCATGGACGTTAGGGCCATGGGTTCCGTGGTCATCCAGTTCTTGGCTAAGCGTATCAGGTCATGCATCTGGGCTCGGGGCGGTAAGGTAGCGTCGAAGGTCCAGTTGTGGAATTTCTGTGCCTGGCCGATGAGGCTGTGCCCGGCGCGACGCAGAATTTCCCTCTTCAGGATGGTGTAGTCAGCAGCCTGGACCTCATCTAAATCCTGGCACGTGTGCTGGGCCACCCCGGACAGGAATGTAGCGATCAGTCCGGCCCATTGCTCTGGAGCCCACCCTTCTCGGGTCGCTGTTCGCTCAAAGGTCTGGAGGCATGCCTCAATGTCATCCTCTGTGGTCATCTTTACCAGGAACGCACTGGGGTTTGGTCGGCGGGGGGTTGCGGTAGCTGACAGCCGCACTACTTCCAGTCTCAGCAGAGTTGTCTGCTGTCGCTGCTTGTCCAGCAGCGCTGCATTGTGCGCCAGCTGCGCAGCATGACTTTTCTCCAGCTGTTTAACCCCCTGAGGTCGGCTGGATCGGCGCCGATCCAAGCAGCAATACAAGTATATTACTATTTCTAACTTCGCGATATTTTATCATACACACGCGGCAAAAACATTGACAGAAACCTTAGAATCGCGACTTTCCGATTTGAGCACTGGCAAATCAAATGGGATTTTTTAAATTAGGTTAATTAGACCAAAAGTAAACCTTGCCTTTTACTCTCTTTTTTACCTGGTAGTAACGTCCCCCTTCTATTGACATGGTAACTAGGGGCGAGTTTAGGCGAGGTGTGTGGGGAGGGGCGTGGGGCCATGTGTGAAAACGCCGGCGTAAACACATAAACTGTCCCGACAATTTGAAGCAAGATTTTATACAGACATACAATTTTATTCAAGATGGAAAGATTTTCTGCGCTGCAGTGTTTGAGAGTATTGATGAAAGCGAAGACAATAACTGACGAGGAGTAAGTAACTATATTTGATTTGCCATGTTATCAAATACTCGTATATATATTCAATATATGAATTCCGCCGTGACTACATATTCCGCGTGTTGCAACGTAACAAATTGCAATATGCACACAAGATCTATGGAAGAATACTTTTCAAACAGCCTAAAATGTTATTTATTTAGCTTGTTTTCAAATACTCGTGAAAATATATGAATTCAGCGTCTTAGTGACGCCAAACATATTCAGCGTGTTAGTAACTTAATCTAAATCCCTAACGTTAGTAGATTAGTTGGTTAGTTCTATACACATCTACCTAATATATACAAAGTGCAATCTAGAAAGTAAGAAGGAAGAAAACGAGATAATAAGCGAAGGCGGAAAACCCCGAAAAGTATAAACTCCCGAAGTGCATGACAAGACAAGGTGTGGATCTCGAAATAAACGGAACAAGGACAGACAGGGAGCAGAACGTGACAGAACAGGGAAAATGCAATACTGGATAAAGAATAATGAATAAGGACTGAATGAAAAATAAACAAAGGCCAAAAAACAACAGAACAGGAACTCAGAATATAACACTGATGGCCCAGTGAGATGGCCCATCTGACAGTTCTTAGAGGTGTGGACAATGAATAATGAATATTCAGGTATTTAGCATTTAGCCCTCCCACAGCCTGAAATAAATGTGACCAGTTCTGATAAAAACAGGTTTTTAGCTATTTAGATCTCAGATGTGCTAAACTGTTTTCACACCCTTACATAACCAAGACCTTGATGAACAAACGCACATTGGCAAAACAATTCGTCACTATAGTTTAGTGTGTGCTTTCACAACTTTTGTGACAGCAGAAAAATTTACTATTTTTAACTTGTGTGTTTGTAGATCTATTTACAAGCTGCATATGATACTGACCAAACTATTGATGGCATACAAATGTAGCTGTGATTGTCCTTCAAATAAAAATATCAAACACGTTGGAGTAAGTGTGTGTTAAATTGATGAAATTGAGATAAATATCAGACCATGCCAAAATCAAAAAACGTCTAAAAGCTTAGCACGGACCTCAGAGGGTTAATAAGTGGCTCCATTTCACGTTGTATAGAGTAAATTATTTATTATTTGGCGTTATAGTTGCCCGCATTCTCCACCATATGTAGCGCAACCAAGGGTGTGGGGTTTCCACTCCGCTAATAATCAATAATTTACTCGATACACAACGAAACAATGGAGACAGTTCAAAATAAACACGAGTTTTATTAATGAACACGGAAGTATCTCCGCGGAAGGAAATGCCGCTCCCGTGGCAGGGAAACACGGCTGGCAACAAATGTCACTGGCAATACAACAATGTCCACCAACTTTTCTCTTTCTCTTTGTTGTGTTGTCTGTGATCCAAATTCGTCGTCGTTGTCCGTTCCGGGGTAATTCCATTCTCGTCGTCGTTGTCCAATCCTTTGTCCAATATCCATCTCTGCAGCACTCCATCAATCAGACCTTTATGGTAGCACTTGGCATTCAGGCCAAAAAGTTAAATTTGTGTCTCATCAGACCGGATAATCTTTTTCCTGATGCTCATGGAGTCCTTTAAGTGCCATTTGGCAAACTCCAGGTGGGCTACCAAAAAGGCCTGATTGATGGAGTGGTGCAGAGATGGTTGTCCTTCTGCCAGGTTCTCCCATCGCTGCAGAGAAACTCTGAAGCTCTCTTAGAGTGGCCATTGGGTTCTTGGTCACCTCCCTGACCATGGCCCTTCTTGCCCGGTTACTGAGTTTGGCCGGACGGCCAGCTCTAAGAAGAGTTGTGGTGGTTCCAAACTTCTTCCATTTCACAATGATGGAGCCCATTGTTCTCCTGGGTGCTTTCAATGCTTTAGCAATGTTTTTATACCCTTCCCCAGATCTATGCCTCAACACAATTCTATCTCGGAGGTCTATGGAGAGTTCCTAGGACTTCATGGCTTGGTTTTTACTCTGACATGCACTGTCAGCTGTGGGACCTTATATAGACAGGTGTGTGCCTTTCCAAATCATGTCCAATCAATTGAATTTACCACAGGTGGACTAGAATCAAGTTGTATAAACATTTCAAGCAGTATCAGTGGAAACAAAATGTACCTCAGCTCACTTTTGGGTGTCATATCAAAGGGTGTGCACACTTGTGTACATATGATATTTTACATTTAGATTTTTAATAAATGAGCACAAATGTCTAAAAACCTGTTTTCACTTTGTCATTATGGGCTATTTTGTGTAGAATTTTGAGACAAAAAATGAACTTAATCTATTGTAGAATAAGTCTGTAACGCAATGAAACGTGCAGAGGGTGAAAGGGGTGTGCAGACTTTCCGGATTGGCTGTATATATATATATTTATTTATATATATTGTGGTGTCCCCGGGGGTTTGGGCGACACTCACGGACCTTGCAGAGGGTGTAGGCAAGTTCAAAAACACAGAGGAGGCAGTATTCAGAACAAAAACAATAATTTAATAAATAAACTCTAGACAACACAAAACAAAGGGTGGGGTCTTCAGGGGAATACAAACACACAAAGTCCGCAATCCTTCTCGTTGTCGATGTCCGTTCCAATTCCAAATCCAAGTCAGTTCTGTAATCCAGTCCGTAGTCAATCCAAAGGGGGTCCTCAAAACAATCAAATTTTCATACACAAAACAATCCAACAAACACTCTCTCTCTCTCCAAATACTGGCTAGTCAATCGACTTCACAGTTTCACTCTCCAAACAAATACAGCAACTCCTTCCCAAACACGTTCCTACTCCTCTCCCAGTGTAGTGGGAATCAGCCCTTTAAATAGGCCTTGAAATGGCCTTCAGCTGGTCGTTAGTCCCGTTACTTTCACTCGGTTCAGGTGTTACTGTGGCCTGCTGGGAAATGTAGTGTTTTTGGCTGCCATGTGTTGGAGGCCAGGCAGCCATTTTCTTGTGCAGCCCATTGGCCTGCCACAATATATATATATAGTGCACAATCTCCAAGCAATTTACAGTGAAGTGGGAAAGCTCACCTCAGCAGGTGAAGCATAGCAGCCATTTTGCACCAGAACGCTCACCATACATCAGCATTATTGATTGTGGATACATGCAAGCACCTTGAATTGCCATTGTTGTATGAAATGTGCTATAGAAATAAACTTGCCTTGCAAGCCAGAACATGTGCATTAGGATCATTGGCACACCAGTGTCACTGTATCAGTCTGTGTCACTCAGGCCTGTGATGTCACCTCAATATCACCTGAGGAAATGAAGTGATAGAATCTCATCCAGCAGTGAAAATGGGAACACCTGGATCCTTCGAGGACCGGAGTCCCGAGTGTGCATGGACTTATTGAGTTTTATTTTTTTATTTATATGTATATTTTTGTGTGTCAGAAAATCTTTTAGAAAGTGAGTAGGATGGAGACAGCTCAAGGCACCTCAAGGCGTCGTCCCCCTTTTAAAGTGTGCAGTGACGAAAAGGCCTCACGAGCAACAGGATTGTTTCCATAACAGAGTAATCACATTAACGCTGTGCAGAAGACTTGCAAAGAGCACAAGGCACATCACAGCAACAGGACGATAAAGCATTAATTGCCCGCATTTTCTGCATCTTTATACTGGTTTAAATACAAAACTCCTTTCTATTTTTAAATCTTTTTCGGTTACTCCTATCTCATCAACTTATAAGGTAAGCACAAACGATGGCTGCTTCCTCTCCCCTCTCTTGCTCTGGTTGTAGCATGTATCATCTTAGCTCTCCTGCCGATGTTACTGTTAATGATAATTTTACATGCCATAAGTGTGAGCTTAATTTAGTGTTGGCGGAGAGAATAGTTGAGTTAGAGGCCTGCATCCGGACCCTCAGAGAGATTAAAGATCATGAGAGTTTTATTCAGTCCTGTGTAGCTACGCCGGATGCACCTGTGAGCGCCTCTCCCATCGCACCAGCAGAAGAGCCGACGCAGCACGGCCAGTTTGTCACGGTTCGGGCGGGGACATAGTTGTCGGCCTAAGCCGGCCGTACACCACCCAACTCACGTTTCAAATAGATTCTCCCCACTCACACCTGTTGAGGAAAAAGAGAAAGCTTATCATTGGCGACTCCATTCTTGAAACGTGAGAATAGCGTCTCCGGCGACCATAGTCAATTGTATTCCGGGGCTAGAGCTACCGACATTGAATCCAATTTAAAAGCGCTGGCTAAAAGTAAACGTAGATTTTCCAAAATTGTTATCCACGCCGGCGCTAATGATGTCGGTTGAGGCAATCGGAGATCACTAAAACAAATTTTGTCTCGTTGTGTAAATTGGCAAACGAGATGTGTCGGGAAGTAATAGTCTCTGGTCCCCTCCCAGCTCGTAGAAGTGACGAAATCTACAGTAGATTAACGTCGCTAAATCGCTGGCTGACTGAGTGGTGTACATCAAATAGCATAGGGTTTATTAATAATTGGCCTACGTTTTGGGGAGAGCCTGGTTTACTGAAGAGAGACGGACTCCACCCGAGCTGGAGGGGTGCTCTTCTGTTATCTAATAACATAGGCCATAGTCTGAATCGGCGAAATTGACAGTCAAGAGCTACAGCCAGGCAGCAGACAGACGGTCTTAAACAACTGTCTGCAAGTTTCCCTGAACTCGTGACTAGTTTCCACCCCAGTTCCCACATAATTGAGACTGTGTCTGTTCCGTAGAGAAACCGTAGTCTATTGAAACTTAAACCTCCCGTGGGATTTTTTCCTAATAATCTGATAAGGATCAACACGAACCATCGTAATGCAAATGCTAAACCTAATTTCGATAGAACTCTCCTTAAAATTGGGTTGCTAAATATAAGATCACTAGCTCCTAAAGCTGCCCTTGTGAACGAACTGATCACTGATTATAAACTTGACATTTTAAGTTTGACGGAGACTTGGCTTAGACCTGATGAGTACATAGCATTAAATGCATCTACCCCAGTTGGATACTCTAGTTGTCACAACCCTCGACAGTCAGGCAGAGGTGGCGGTGTGGCTGTTATTTTTGACACTAGACTACGCCTTACTAAGAAATCTTTAAACACATTCCCTTCATTTGAAGTGCTTTCCTGGGCTCCATACAGACTAATGTAGATAATAGATCTGCATTTACTTCATCTTTTATACTAGCTACTATCTACAGACCCCTGGACCCTATGCTGTTTTCCTCTCAGAGTTTTCTGACTTTTTATCAAACCTAGCAGTTATGGCAGATAAAGTTGTGATTATAGGCGACTTTAATATTCATGTTGATAATGGAAATGATTCTCTAGTGAAGGCTTTTGCTTCTATTCTTGACTCCGTTGGTTTTGTCCAAAATGTGTCTGGGCCGACTCATTGTCATCAACATACACTGGACTTAGCTTTATCCTACGGTATTAGCATTAGCAATCTAGTTGTCTCTCCTCATAATCCTGTGCTCTCTGACCATTTCCTTATTACGTTTGAAATTCATGCTACCACTGCTATTAGATCAAAACCAGTGTTCTACTTTAGTCGCTCCCTAAATTCCTCTACCATACCTAACTTTGTCAGCCTGTTCCAAGAATCATTTACTGTTAATCAGGATCCCACTAGTCTACAATCTATTGATCAGCTGACTGACAATCTAAATTACACCCTGCGCAACACACTTGATGCTGTTGCGCCTCTCAAAAAAAAAAAACTAGCCAAAAGAAGCTTGCACCATGGTATACTGACCACACACGTGCTCTTAAACAAGCTTCTCGCAAGTTGGAACGTAAGTGGCGATCCACCAAATTAGAAGTATTTTATTCTGCCTGGAAAGACAGTCTGGTACAGTACAAATATGCTCTCTCCTCCGCAAGGTCAACCTATTTGTCTGATCTGATTGAGCGTAATAAGAATAATCCAAAATTTCTTTTTGATACAGTGGCCAAACTGACAAAGAACCAGACTGAAACCAATGCTAAGCCTCCGCAGCCCATAATAGTAATGATTTCATGAACTTTTTCTCTGAGAAGATTGAGAAAATTAGAGATGACATTTCTAAAATGGCACCTTCTGCTGTAGCGGACACTGATCAGAAAGCACAGGCTTATCAGGACAGGGTCCTATGGCTACTCTTGTTTTAGTGCTCTGGAGTGGACTGAATTTTCTAAATTGGTTATGTCCTCCAAACCATCTACTTGTCAATTAGACCCAATCCCAACAAAACTTGTTAAAGAACTTCTTCCTGTTATGGGGCAATCCATGCTAGACATTATTAATCTGTCTCTTTCATCAGGCTATATGCCAAATTCTCAAAAAGTGGCAGTAATTAAGCCACTTTTAAAGAAACCAAACCTTGACCCAGAAAATCTCAGTAACTACAGGCCAATTTCTAATCTTTCTTTTCTCTCAAAATTCTAGAGAAAGCTGTAGCTCAGAGACTGACTTCGTTCCTGACATCAAATGACATCTATGAAACCTTTCAGTCAGGATTTAGGCAACACCATAGCACTGAGACTGCTCTTATTAAAGTTGTCAATGACTTACTGATATCAGCTGACTGTGGATGTGTCTCTATTCTTGTGCTTTTGGACTTAAGTGCTGCGTTTGACACAATAGACCACCAAACTCTTCTGAGCAGACTTGAAAACCTAGTTGGACTGCGTGGACAGGCACTCTCCTGGTTTAAATCCTACCTATCAGATAGATATCAATTTGTGCAGTTAAATGACGAGCCCTCTGCTCTCATCAAGGTGGAATATGGTATCCCTCAAGGTTCTGTTTTGGGGCCATTATTGTTCTCCCTTTACATGTTGCCACTTGGTGATGTCATTCGTAAACATGGCGTACATTTTCACTGCTACGCAGATGACACACAATTATACCTATCAATGAAACCTGGCGAAGGACAATTCGAACAGTTGGAGGCCTGTTTTAAAGACATAAAAGACTGGATGTCAGATAATTTTCTATTGCTGAATACTGATAAAACAGAGATGTTGGTCTTGGGGCCAAAAACCTCAGAAGAGGGTTATCTGATTTATCTCTTAATCTGGATGGTTGCTCTGTTGCTGCAAGTTTGGCGGTAAAAGACCTTGGTGTTACTATAGATCCTGGTCTCTCATTTGATAGTCACATCAAAAACATTTCCAGAGTAGCCTTTTTTCACCTGAGGAATATTGCCAAAATTAGGGGCTTCCTGTCATTAATAGATGCAGAAAAATTGGTACATGCCTTTGTTACATCTAGATTAGATTATTGCAATGCATTACTGTCTGGCTGTTCCAATGCCTCACTCAGGAGCCTACAACTCGTACAGAATGCTGCTGCAAGGATCCTGACTAGAACAAAGAAATATGAGCACATTAGCCCTGTGTTAGCGTCACTTCACTGGCTTCCTATAAACTATCGTGTAGACTATAAGGTACTCCTCTTAACTTATAAGGTGTTGCATGGACTTGCACCCTCTTACTTGACGGATCTACTTCATCCGTACAATCCCCCACGCTCACTTCGCTCACAAGATGCAGGCAACTTGGTAGTCCCTAGAATACCAAAAATACAGCAGGTGGCAGAGCTTTCTCCTATAGAGCTCCTTTACTGTGGAACAGTCTACCCATCTCTGTGAAGGAGTCAGACACGGTCTCAATTTTCAAGTCTAGGTTAAAAACATCTCTCTTTAGTCTCTCTTATAGTCATTAGGTGCAGATGTGGAGGGGTAGCAATAGAGCCTTCTGGTGCAATGAGCTATCCTTACTGTCACCAATCATAAGTGATGATCCGCCCCTATCAGGACTGCTGATGATGTGATGGGATGGTCTCTGAGTGCCCTCATGGCTGCGTGCTCCCTGTGCCACTCACCTAATTAGTTATGCTGCCCTAGATTACTTCTGCTGGTGCAAAAGTGTTATCACTACTCTTCCCCCTGATCCGGCGTGATATTTATCATAGTCATAATTGCACCTTTCCTCTTTTCTCCCCGGCTCCGTGGCACCTGCCCGGAGCTCACCTGCCCCAGAGTCAACACCCCACCCCTGCCATGTGTTAGCCAGATGCCGCTGGCCCAGACCCTAGCTGCTGGTTCCATCCCCCGCCCTGCCCTGGTATCTGGAGGGATGAGGTCCACCCCACTCCTACACTTAGAATGCCCTTCCAGTGGTCTGTTAAGCCACATGAGCCTCAAGGACTATTTGTGTTGTTTTTCTCTGTATCCCACAATTTTCCAGGAGTTCATCTCGACCGCCTTTTAAGGGGTCAGGGAATAATTTTCCAGTTTCCTACATTGGCTCCAATGGTTTTCTGGTTTTTTGATTCCCTCTGGAAAATGCCAATTGTGAAGCGCTGTGTGACAACCTGTTTGTAAATGGCGCTATACAAAAATAAAGATTGATTGATTGATTAATGAAATACAAAAGTCCACTGCACATTTTGTTGCTGTAATTTTGGTAATAAGTGCTCAAAGCTAAACGGCGGTCTGTCGAGGCCAGCACCTTTCTGACTGAGCTTATCCAGAGCAGAAGTCTTCTTTTCCTCTGCCATCTGGGAATCTTTTGGGAATAACACTTGGGAAACTGAGGGGACTTTAGTCGCCATGGCAATTGATTTAGTATCATCCACGTCTGCTGTGTTACAAAAAAGAAGACATTGTAAAAAAGAACAGAATTAACTTGAAGAAAATGGCGTCTTAGCCAGTGGTGATGAAATTGGGTGAATGACATGACCGTGGGTTGCCTGTGGAAAACCGTTGCCATCCGTGACCACTCCTTTGCCTGCACTATGATGTTCAGAGTTGAAATAATGACATGAAACTTGGCCGTAGATCATCATGGCGGTGTTAGATAGCACTTAAGCCGGCCACAGCGAGCGACTCGCACACGTGCGGGTCTCAGGCTCCAGACGACGGCTGGGGAAGGGCAGGCCACCCCATGGCCCTTGCCATAACAACACAGGAAACGTGACCTTTGACCTCACTCTCTCTGCGATGTTTCTGAGATGTGGAAGATTCCGTTGAGAGCCCACAGTCATGTCTGTCACAGGGTTGTGTCTGTATTTCAGTGGTTGCCTTGGGTTTGTTTCCTGGAAACTGATACTCTGAGTTCCTTGATTTATCTGGAACAGTGGGCCTGATTTAAAACATGTTCTGCACATTATTCAATGTTTGGAATCCATTTTTGAATGGGTTTTTTTTGTAATTGATTATCTGCCTATTTATCCTCCAGCAAGGCCTCCATCTCTCTCTCTCTTTCTCAATGGTTTAAGCACTATCATATATACCCACACAGTTATTTTTCCCAGAGTGACCTTTGGGGGAAAAAAAAATAGTATTCCTTGAGAAATCTATTGATTTTATTAAATGATCCACTGTATAACTAAATATCATTAACAGTTTATCTGAATTGTCCCAGTTGCACATATCCATGTTGCACATATCCAAATTATGAGTTTTATACATAATACTCCTGCACATCTGATCTCAGCAGGACCAGAGGTATGGCGGATATATGAGAGGCCAGATGAACTTGTGATATTCAAAATAAATATACATTTAAAATGTGGATATGCGCAAATTAATTTATTCAAATAGGCTAATTTATGACCAAAAATATGTTATGTTTTTTAACCCTTGAAACACCTATTCACTGTTTACATGCATGGAAACTGTTTGCACCTGTAGCAATTTTGATAATAATCATCTTTTAGTCTTGAAGTGAGATATCTTCCCTCTGTCACACCTTTCTCCAAAAGATAAATTATTTCAAATTTCTTAATGGAGAGCGCAATGCAGACAACATTTTCAGCATTTTCAGCTCAAACTGAGCTCTTTCTTTCTTTTGCTTGCTCTCAATCTCTTTCATCTGTCCGACGACAGCCACGGTTCTCTCGAAAGCCCGGCCACACCCCCCTCGATACGGGGCGTGACTCTCAACCCAGTGGGAGGGCGCTACAGGGAGCCATCTGTGGTTAAGTGTGTTTGTGTGTTCGCCTGTGGGGTAAGTGCCGTGGCTAACGCGTAGCACTACATTGGGAATAGAACGTGCTTGATCTCCTCCTGCTCGGCTGGTCTCTGCTCGCCCATATTTATGACCTCTACTCCCTGATTTGGGTCCTAGATTATCTGAGTATCCCTGCTCCACTGCTTGTGAAAGGCCAGACAGCGATCAGAGGTGGACTAGCCTATTTCTTTAACGGCCCTTTATTTCTAAGCCCTCCATTAAAATCGAAAAGAAAAAATAGCGGTTGGAGAACAGTGTACTCGGATGCCACGCACCCAGTTTTGTGGTCAGAAAAAGGAATGGGAGCGATTCATTACGGCACTCCCCAGAGACATGCCCCTGTCAACCCCCCAGCTCTGTTTAGTGTCATATTCTAACAAGCCCGGCCCCAGCCGTCTTCCTGTGGCTCCCCTGTTACTATGGCGACATAGTGAGAGCACACATACAGGCATGCTAAGGGTATGCCAATAGCACAGACATTATTATTATTGTCATTATTTTAATTATTATCATCATCACTTCCATAAACATTTGTGTTGTTGCTGTTTAAAATGGTTATTCTTAGTTTTTTAAATAATGACATGAATCTGTATTTGGCATTATCAGTGTAGTGGTGTACCAGCGGGGGATGCTATATAGTGTGCCATTAGGTTGACACCTCCCCGAAGCTGCCATTACCGAACGTCTGAGTGAACTGAGCGAACGTCTGAGTGAGTGCTCAAACTGAGCAAGCGTTCAAACTGAGGGAGTGTTCAAACTGAGCAAGCGTTCAACTAAGCAAGCGTTCAAACTGAGCAAGTGTTCAAACTGAGCAAGCGTTCAAACTGAGCGAGTGTCTGAGTGAGCGTTCAAACTGAGCGAGTGTTCAAACTGAGTGAGCATTCAAATTGAGCAAGTGTTCAAACTGAGCAAGCGTTCAAACTGAGCGAGTGTCTGAGTGAGCGTTCAAACTGAGCGAGCGTTCAAACTGAGCGAGTGTTCAAATTAAGTGAGTGTTCAAACTAAGTGAGTGTTCAAACTGAGAGAGTGTCTGAGCGAGCATTAAAACTGAGCGAGCGTTCAAACTAAGCGAGTGTTCAAACTGAGCGAGCGTTCAAACTGATCGAGTGTTCAAACTGAGCGAGCGTTCAAACTGAGTGAGGTTCTGAGCGAGCGTTCAAAGTGAGCGAGGGTTAAAACTGAACGAGTGATCAAACTGAGCGAGTGTCTGAGCGCGCATTCAAACTGAGCCAGTGTCTGAGCGAGAGTTCAAACTGAGCGAGTGTCTGAGCGCGCATTCAAACTGAGAGAGCGTTCACACAGAGCTAGTTTCTGAGCGAGCGTTCAAACTGAGGAGAATGCCCAAAAGCCCTGAATGTGCCTCTGAACACACCTCAGGTGCAGACTCACTGGTGAGAGTAAGATGCGGAGCTCTGATCAGCAGAGTGTGCAGATGTCCTGATTATAGCATGGGCATGGGCTGTGCCCCCTGCGCACTGTACCACCCCCTCCAGGCATGCTGACTGCCTCTGTCCACCCCCCAGCTGCGTATGTACTGTGTGTACTGAGCTCAGCTCAGAGTGTGAGTGGGACGACAGACAGGTGGGGGCTAACTCTTAGGCCCAGTACATACGTGCTTCCCCTTCCCTCTCCTTCTCTCTGTTTCTCTCTCTATCCATCCTCCCTCCCTCTCTCCCCCTTCTCTCTTTCTCTCTCTCTCCTTCTCCCTTCCCCTGTGTGTTTGTCTGTGTGGTTTGGTTGTGATCAGCGCAGCAGAGAGAGGACTTCACATGGCCACCTGGGATTTCACACACAACCATGCCCCTTCAAGGGCTACACGGCACAACCCCGTCCTCGCTATTTTTTGCGACCTGCTGGATTTGTAAACATAACCCCCGTCTCTCTCCCCCCTCCCTCGCTCCCTCTCCCTTTCTCCCTTTCTCCCTCTCTCCTCCCTCGCTCCCTCACTCCCTCACTCCCTCTCCCTTCCCCTTCCCTACATTTTACATTTTTTGCATTTAGCAGACGCTCTTATCCAGAGCGACTTAATGAAAGTTACATTTCTTTACATATAATCCATTTATACAGCTGGATATTTTACTGAAGCAATTCAGGTTAAGTACCTTGCTCAAGGGTACAACAGCAGTGCCCCACCTGGGGATTGAACCTGCAACCTCTAAGTTACAGGCCCAGCTCCCTAACCATTACACTACACTCCCCTCCCCTCTCCTCTCCTCTCCTGTCTCTCTCTTTCTCGGCCCGGTTTGTTCAGAAGGCCCGCGGATACGTGAACGGGCAGAACTGGGAGCAGGTGCCATTGTGCCAGAGCACATCTCTCATCCCAGATGGGCTGATCCCCCTTGACAGGAGACCCTCAACTGTTTTAACACGGGGTTCAGTCCGGATCTGTCTGCGGAACGGAGGCTGACCCCCTGGGGTGCGGCGGAATGGGTCGGTCCAGGATTTTACCGACTGCAGGTGCTTGTGTTTCCTTCTCCAGGGGAATGTTCCCTGTAGGGGGTGAGAGAGGCTGCTGTTACATAAGACATAAAGTAACACGGTTGGATAAGCACAGTATTGGGTCAGTCGTTCTGTATCGTATTATAAATTGGACCGGTCGTTCCTCAACCCTGTTCCTTCCTGAGAAATTAAAATGCCAAATGCAATGATTTCCCCTAAACGAGCCAGGCTTCGAAACATACCTTCCAAACTCAATCTGCAGGAGGATGGAAATTTCAGCAACACAAACAAGCCAAGAGGGGATCGGACAAAAACTCACCCTTACTAATCTCTGATATTCTGATAAGTATTGGGATGTGGGGGTTGGGGGTTTAGATGTGTAACCAGAGCAAACAGGTTATTGGAAGCTGCTTGTCATCATTTCTCATGGTCCTTTTACACGTCCCAGAAATTCTGACCCAAATCACGTTCCTTAATTACCGGGCAAGTCTGACCGAGTGCATTAAGAGGCCAATCCCTCCCGTCTTCCTTTCAGCTCCAGTTCACCAGTATAATGGGGGAAAGAGAGGAACAGATAGATGGAGAGCTAGAAAGGGACAGGGGAGGGGAGGGGAGGGGGGGAGAGAGAAAAAGAGAGAGAGGGAGAAAGGGAGAGGCAGAGAGGGATATGTGAGTACAGCTGTAGGGATTGTGTGTGTGTGTGTGTGTGTACTTCCACGCAACGTTCCAGAAACATACTCACAGGCTGACTTTGGTACATTATCTGTGCTACATTAACACGACAGCAGGCTACATCTAGGGTGGTTAGAACTGATGGGCTTTATTGTGGATATGGGTGCTGTATATAGAGATTCTAACCATATTTTCACGTGTGTGTGTGTGTGTGTTTATGTGTGTTTGTGTTGGTAATTCAGTGTGTGTGTGTGTGTGTGTGTGTTTGTGTGGGTTTGTGTCTGTATTTGTATCTCTGTGAGTGTGTGTGCATCTATGTTTGTTTGTTTGTTTGTATCTGTGTGTGTGTGTGTATGTTTATTTGTATCTCTGTGTGGGTGTGTTTGTGCATTTCCTGCTTGCATGCACACATAGGTACACAAAAAGGCATGCCTGCTTCTGCCTTTGTCTGAACAGAGTGGGGCTGTTTACGTATGTGTGTTATGGATGAAGGAAGATATGAATTTGAACAAAAATGATAATTTTTTGCCACCCCACGCGTTAATTCAGTTTGTGATTTGAGGTTCCACTCATGATCCAGGACATAATTTTTGTGTGCTTTTACAGAAAAAATTACTTTGGCCACGGGCAGCAATCAATCAAGTCACGGTACCCCTGACGGGTTTAATGTCAATTTTATGAGCTTCGGTCGAACATTTCAACACTTTTATTTGATTCCACTGTCCCAGCGGCTTCAGAGGACATCTCTGTGAGTCATTTCATACTTTTCTGTGTAAAAAAAGCTAATTAAGTAGAATGACCTTGGATGGAGCAGACCCCTCTCATTCACCGTCATGCACCTTCTAACAGCACAGCAGCAAGCCTTCCTCACATTGTAGTTTTTACAAATATATATATTCTTTTTTTGCTCATTTGTTTGTTTTTCATTTTCCCTTGATGGTTTTGTTTCTGTTCCTGTCAGGCCCGTGCGATGAATGTCCCCTTCAGCCAAGCCCCTTCAGCAGCGGCCCGTTTGGGCAGAGAATTAGAACACAGACATATTGATCTTCATTTTCCCAATCCAATACCAACAAACAAAAGAAACAAGCACAACCTTTTTATTAATACTGTCTGCTCAGTCATTTTTTTGTTACAATATTTTATGGAGAGTATTCTTTTAAAGATTTAAAGATGCATTTATGTATAATACTACTACTACTACTACTATTACTACTATTTATGTGTAATAGTAGTGTATTAATTTATTGTTATTATTATCAACAACTCTATCATTGACAACTCTTTGTGTAAAGAAAAACATCCTAATATCCGTGCGGAATTTCCCTTTAACTAATTTCCACCTGTGGCCTCTTGTTCTGCTGACCCCACTTCCCTTAAAAAATATTAGGTATTTCACTTTGTTAATCCCTTTTAGGAATTTAAAAACCTCAATCAAATCCCCCTCAAGTCTCCGTTTACTAAGCTTAAATAGATTGAGTGCCTCAAGTCTATCCTCATAACTTTTACCTTTCATACCAGGTATAAATTTAATTGCCCTTCTTTCTTTTTCAAGAGCTTCTATATCTTTCTTGTAGTGCAGTGTCCAGAACTGCACACAGTATTCTAAGTGAGGTCTGACAAAGGCATTATATAATATTAATATAACCTCCTTTGATTTATACTCAATACTTTTTGCTATGTATACCAGCATCCTGTTGGTCTTTTTCACTGCTGTAGCACACTGCTTAGATGCAGATAGACTTTGATCAACAATTCCTAAGTCTTTTTCAAATTGAACACCTACTCATTTTTCTCCTCCCATAAAATACTCCTGTTTTATGTTTTTATTCCCCACATGCATAACTTTACATTTAGCAATATTGAATGTCATCTGCCATGTATCTGTCCATTCTTGGATTTTGTTTAAATCATCTTGGATTACTTTAGTCGATTCCAAACTGTTTGCCAAACCCCCAAGTTTAGTATCATCTGCAAATTTAGATAATTTATGTAAATAAGGAAGAGCAGAGGTCCCAGTAGCAATCCCAGGTGTCTGCAGGACACCACTGCCCACAGCACCTAGGTCAGATACGGCCCCACCTACTGTTACTCTTTGTATTCGCCCGTGCAGCCAATTATGAACCCACTCTGAAACAACCCCTGCAATACCACATGTGGCTTTGGATATGCCAGACCTCTTCCTGTCTGAGTTTTCAAGTGCCTTTTGATGGTGTAGGAAACTAATCACTGCCACATCTTTAACATCTGGCAGTTTACCGCTTACCTTTGTACCATTTCAGGTTATTCAGCGGACTTGAACTGCTTAAATTTCAGTAAAAACTGATTAATATACAATATGTATTTTTTTGTAGTTTTTCTGGCTCCAGTGGCTCCCATGTGTTGAAGGGCCAGGCAGCCATTTCCTTAGGCAGCCCCTTGGGCTGCCACAATACATACACAGTGCCGCTTGTGCCACAGAAACATTTCACAGAGAGCATGATGGGAGGTTCTGGCCTGTGTTTGACCCTGAACTCCAACTCCCATCAGCCCCTCAGCACCCTGTGGTGCTTTACCAATTGAGGTCAAGCCTTCTTGTAATTGTGCTCAAATGCGTCTCAGCTACTGTCTTTGCACAACTTTTACAGAGGGGAACAACCCCCAACTCTCCTTACTGTATAAATATATTTAAATATGTATTGATCACTACTGTGTCATGCAGAGAGAGACTTGTATCCCTGTCAGAGGAAATTCTCATTATGTACCAGCTAACTGCTGCATAATGAATTAGTAATGATCCTATAGTTTTAAGTTGATTCCCACAAGGCCGTACTAGCAGGAGGTGTGATCTATCGCTCTGTGATTGTGCAGATCGATGGAGAGTGTAATGAAGATGGAGAATAGTGGTAAAGATAAGTAAAGAGCCTGCGTTTCCTGTATTGATTAACGGCATGGCTGCGGTGACTCACAGTTCACGCTGGGGCGTGTCACAGTTACAAATGAACGGTTCTGTGGGTACAGTAATTCTGCATAGCACCTGACTCCGGTTGCACAGTATGGGTTGGAGTCATGTGACAGCCAGGATACCTTGAGTCTCTCTCAGGTGAGTGCAGAAGAAACAGGACAGGGAGGACTGGGGTTTGAGTCTGGGGTGTGGCCTGTGGGGGTCATGATGGGCCGTGTTCAGCATAACTATCATTTTTCAGTGTCTAGTTCAGCACTAATGCACCTGATTTTGATTATTTATTGTCCTGATGAGCATTTAATTAATACATTTATACATATCCAGACCGACTTACAAAGTTTACATTTCTTTTACATACAATCCATTTATACAGCTGAATGTTTACTGAAGCAATTCAGGTGAAGTACCTTGCTCAAGGGTACAACGGCAGTGCTCCACCTGAGTTGAACCAGCAACCTCTGAGTTACAAGCCCAGTTCCCTAACCATTACACCACACTGAAGGGATTCATGAAATCGCCTTTGGTATAAATGGGTCTACGGTGGTTATCGGGTATGAGTCCAACCCGGTAAGTTCTGGGTCTGCTTTGGTGTCAAACGGGAACCCGGGATTCATTATATACATGTACATTCAAATCGTTAAAGGAGTCAGAGGTAGAGGACTGTAATGCTCAGTTGGATTTTTAATTTATTGGGTGGGGTGGCAGGTGGGGCCAGCTTACCAGGTGATGAGTGGGTGGACAAGAGCACAAAGAGAACAACAGACCTTTTATTACCTTCTCCTGGGCAGTCAAAAAACAAATAATCCAAACAGGGGAGGGAAAACTAAACACTATAATTCTGCCGGTAAGAAGACAGCTCCTCCATCCCCCAAGTCTCTCATCAGGCTGGGCTTTTCTAAAGGCCTAACGAAGGCAATGGCTCACAGCAGCCAAAGAGGAGGGGCAGCCCTCTCTTCTCCTCCCTCCACCCCTCCCAGAGGAGGAGCAGCAGCCCTCTCTTCTCCTCCCTCCACCCATCAAAGAGGAGGAGCAGCCCTCTCTTCTCCTCCCTCCACCCTGGGGGATCACAGTCTGGTACAAACAGAAGTGTAAAAAAACTGAAATTCAAATCCTGGGTAACAGCTGGGTTTGTGTGTGAACGTGGTTTTAGTGTCCACATTGGATAAAGTTTCCTATGTGTAATCTCTGTGCACCTAGAAGCCATACCATCTCCTGAAGTCAGAAGTCATACAGTCAAACTAACTGACTAACAATCTATCTACCTCAGGGGTGGCGAACGAATTGAACTATAGGCAGCCTACATATACAAGGAAATCATTAACATGTTAACAAGAATAATATATAATCATACTATTTTAATTAATTTCTGAAAAATTGTCTGGGCCACACTTATTCCTGCAGTAGGCCGCACATTTCTCATCGCGGAGCTAACTGACTAGCTCTTGTGGGCGTTTAAGCTAATCTATTTTAAAATGTTGGGTCACAGATGTGAGCGAGTCAGAACTGAGCACATCGCTCTGTTCCTTCACTTCAGAGGTAGCAATAAATCAGAACCCTCGGCCTTCCAAGAAACAAATTAATTTTTATTGCATTTCAAATATGAATATGCCTTTGAGCCAAATGGGGGCATTGGAAGACCTAATCGAGTGGTTTCAGACATGAAATGCTGGTGTAACCCAGTCATTAAGGTGGAATGTGTGTGTGTATGTGTACGTGCGTGTGTGTGGGGGGAGAGGGGTTGGAGCTTGTGTCTGAACTGGTGTTTTTTTTTCTTTTGGGTTTAAAGAGATTCTACAACTTATCTCATTCATCTGAAAGCTGTTTGTGTAACAGAGCTGGGGAGGCTCCAGATAGATTCGACTGTGCAACTTACCCATATAATATAATGTGATAATACATTATATAATACCCTCCATATATTTGATTCAGGGTCATCCCTATGTTCCCACAGCCCTATGTTCCCCCATTTCTAAGACATCACCACAGCACAGGTATGGCCATTCCCTAATGCACATAATGTGTTGTTGCCCCCCTTAACCTGTCATATTGCTGCAGTAATAGTGATCATCTTGGTTGAGGCTGTGGGAACATAGACACGCTCCCTTTGATTCCACACAAAATCATCACCCATGCAGCGAAATCAATCACACCACATACTGTATACTGCAGGGATACTCAAATCTGGCCCAGGAATTCAAGTTCGGCCCTGGATTTACTTCCTCTCAGGTAGTTAACTGAACAATTAGTGCAACTCATTGGCCAGAGTGTCTTCAGACCTGACTCCCAGGTAAAGGGAGTGTGGAAAAACAGCAGTGTTCGACCCACGAGGACCGTGATATGAATAACTCTGGTATACTGCATTACCCCTGGGCTCACAAACAAAGAAGGATTTGTCTGTGGACAATGCGTGCTAATGACATTAATGACAAAGCATTGTGCCTGTTTCTCATCCCTCTGAATTGGAAAAGAGGGCTTTGCATACTTTCAAGATTGTGTGCAGACATATGGCTTTTATCTGGGGGCAGGTGCTGGGGAAAAAAATATTTAATTCATCAGACAAAGGAAACTTAATCAATTGTAAAACAAGGAGTGCATCTCTCTGAAACCCGAGCAGCCAGCCGCATGAGATTAATTACAAACGTGCCAGCACATACTTTTTCATCCTCTGTCCCTGCCTCTGTCATTGTTCACATGCGTTTGGGTGATTTAAAACACCCCCCCCCACCCAACACACACACACACAATAGTGTCATCAACATTTAATTTGTCAAAGTCACCTGCTGATGAGCAGATGCACAAAACACCACCAAGTTTCCACAGACTTCTTTAGTTTCTGTGCTTAGTCCCCAGGCAGTTGGGGCCAATTGCACTTTACTGTGACAAACCATTGCTAACTTAGTGATGGTCTAGTTCTACCATTTAACAGTGTACAATTATATTAGAGATGAGTTTTGTAAGATATAAGCCAGAGGGGTAAGGGGACTTTCCCAGCCAGGGTCAGAGATTCACATCATAGAGGCCACGCCCCTGGAGCATGCTACTTGATCTTCTCTCATGGTAATTGGTTACACGATGGGCTTGCTTGGTGATGTTTGAGTTGCAAAGGTAATCGTTTTAACAATGGTAGTAATAATAATCAGAATGACGATAAACATGATAACAGTAAAACATTTTAATTTTTGAGACAATGTGATACTGTAATCTTTCGCTTTCTCCCTCCTACTGCTCTCCCCCAAAACCCTGCCCCCTCTCTCTTTCTCTCTCTCTCTCTCTCTCTCTCTCTCTCTCTTTCTCTCACTCTCTCTCTTTCTCTCACTCCCTCTTTCTCCCTCCGATTCTGATTCATTTATTGACAAGACCATACGCCGTAATGTATTGCCAAAGTGAAGGTTTCATTAAAACAAAAAAGATAGCAAAAAGAATAACACAAAAGCAATGAGTGAATAGGAACTCTCTCGCTCTCTCTTTCATTTTGATTCTATTATTATACAACCAGAGCAGTGTTGCCAAATTATACACAATATACAATTTCTAACTAGGCCATGGTGACTAACATAGAAACATAACAATATTTACAATAATATTATCTCTCTCTATTTTTCTCCCTTCCTGTCTGTTTGTGTAAAAATAACACAAAAACAATGAGTAAATATATATATATATATATAATTCTCTCTCACACTCTCTGTCTCTCTCTCTCCCTGTTTTCCTTTTTTCCCTCCTTCTCTTCTAACTCGGCACAGAGAGCTAATGATCTCTCCAGTATTCTGCGGAGTATGCTACTGAGCCACTGGCCTTGTTTGTGAGGGGTGTAGGAGTTTATAGGAATGTGGTGTTTTTGGGGGGGGTTTGTCTTTTGTGTGTTTGCAGCTGCCCCGTCCTGTGTAGAGACAGTTTGTAGTAGCAGTGTATGCAGCACATTGAGGAATAAATGTTTTACAGGAGCAGGATCTGTTGGGATCAGCTGCATTGTTATGTGACATTCACATATCAGTGTCCTACTGTGACCTCATAGGACCATGTCATCATGATCTGTCCCATGATATTGAAATGATCAATGCGTCTTTCACGGATTTGACTTTTTCTGTCACAGATTTAATCACGCAAGCCAAGGCAAAGCACACGCGCACATACACACACATACGTATCTATACACATTAATACATGGTAGGAACAATCATAGTTCATGCAAGAGATCAGTGCAGTAGCACAGCGATAGACATCGTTGTAGGCAGCTGCATACCATACCTGTAACACTGGGAAGGAAAAGGTTATAATTCATCTCATCTCATCTCATCTTCAGCCACTTATTCCTAGTTAGGGTCGCGGGGGGCTGGAGCCTATCCCAGCATGCATTGGGGCGAGAGGCAGGAATACACCCTGGATAGGGTCGCCAATCCATCGCAGGGCACTACATACACCATTCACTCACACACTCATACCTACGGGCAATTTAGACTCTCCAATTAGCCTAACGTGCATGTCTTTGGACTGTGGGAAGAAACCGGAGTACCCGGAGGAAACTCACGCGGACACGGGGAGAACATGCAAACTCCACACAGAAAGGCCCCCGGCCTGGATTCGAACCCGAGACCTTCTTGCTGTGAGGCGACAGTGCTATCCACTGCACCGCCAAGGTTATAATTTTTATTGTTTATTTTTATAGGCAGGGATACATATACAAGAAGTATTGAACAAGTCGGCAGTGGTGATGACAATTGGGTAGATGTACAGCATTCAGTGGTAGTGGAGTCTGAAAAGGTGGGTTTTGAGTCTCTTGCGGAAGATTGCAAGTGATTCCGCGGTCCTGACTGATTGCGGAAGGTCATTCCACCACCGAGGGGGAGAGAAGAGGGCAGACCGTGAGGAGCAACTGCCGGGTGCCCGGAGGGATGGGACAGACAGTTTGCCAGAAGAGGCGGAGTGGAGGGGTCTGGCTGGGGTGTATGGTGTGATGAGTGTCTGGAGGTAAGGGGGAGCAGTTCCTCTAGCCGCTTAAAAAGCAAGCACCAGTGATTTGAATCTAATGCATGCTGTGATGGGGAGCCAGTGCAGAGAGGAGACATGAATGAAATTAGGTTGATTGAACACCAGACGTGCAGCAGCATTCTGGACTTGTTGCAGTGGCTTGATAGCACAGACCGGTAGGCCTGCCAGCAAGGAATTGCAGTAGTCCAGATGTGAGATCACCAGGGCCTGGACCAGGAGTTGTGTGGCCTCTTGGGTAAGGAAAGGTCGGATCCTCCGGATGTTGTGGAGGGAGAATTGGCAGGTCCGGGTGATCGCTGCGATGTGGCCCGAGAAGCACAGCTGGTCGTCCAGGGTCGCTTCAAGCATCAATCATCAGGGAGCCCTTCGCTGGGAGGAAGAGCAGCTCAGTCTTCCCCAGGTTCAGCTTCAGGTGGTGGGTGGGCATCCAGGCAGAGATGTCAGCAAGGCATGCAGAGATCCGCGCTGGGACCTGGGTCTCAGATGCAGAGAAGGAGAGAAAGAGTTGAGTGTCATCGGCATAACAGTGGTAAGAAAAACCATGAGCAGAGGTAACAGAACCAAGTGACTTGGTGTACAGGGAAAATAGGACGGGACCTAGCACTGAGCCCTGCGGCACTCTGGTAGAGAGGGTGTGGGGAGAGGAGAGGGATCCTCTCCAGGCCACCTGGTAGGACCGGTCAGCCAGGTAGGACTTGAAACATGTCAGCGCAGATCCAGAGATTCCCATCTCGACGAGAGATGAGAGCAGGATCTAGTGGTCCACAGTATCAAATGCAGCCGACAGGTCAAGGAGGAGGAGGGACTTTTGGGACTTTTACAAGAGCTTCAGTGACCGTGAGGAGAGCAGTCTCTGTGGAGTGGCCTGCCTTGAACCCAGCTTGGTTAGGATCAAGCAGGTCATTCTGTAGGAGATGAGCAGACAGTTAGTTATAGACAGTCCGCTCTAGTGTTTTGGAGAGGAATGGGAGGAGAGAGATCGGTAGTTGGAAATGACAGCAGGATTCAAAGAGGGTTTTTTGAGGACGGGGACGACATGGGCGCTTTTGAGGGGAGAGGGGACAGAGCCAGAGGTAAGGGAGGAGTTGATAACATTGGAGACAAAGGAATGGGATCGAGTGGGCAGGTGGTGGGACGGTGGGAGTGAACAATTTGAAGGATGTCAGGGAGGGGCGAGAAGGAGGACAGGGGGGTGAGAAGTTTAGGTAGCGAGATAGGTAAGGGAGGGTTAGGTGAGGTTGAGGATGGGGGGAAGGAGTTGCAAATATCATCGACTTTCTCACAAAAGAAGGATGCGAAGTCATCCGCGGTTAGGGAGTAGGGGGTGGGGGAGGAGGTAGGGGTGAGGAGAGAGGAAAACGTAGAGTAGAGTTTTTAAGGATTAGAAGCAGAAGATTGAATCTTGGAAAGGAAACATGCAGATTTATCAGAGGAGACGTTAGAGGAAAAGGTAGCCAGAAGTTTGTGGAAGTCAGTCAGAGCCACAGGGGATTTGGATTTTCTCCATTTCCTTTCTGCTGCTCACAGTTTGAGTTGGTCAGCCCGAATGGAGTCAGTTAGCCAGGGGGTGGGGGGTCGGAGAGCAGGTTTAGTGGAGAGAGGACAGAGTGAATCAAAGGAGGAGGAAAGAGAGGACAGCAGGGTAGATGAGGCTACCTCAGCAGGTAGATGAGAGAAGGCATCAGTAGGGGAAAGATAGAACAGTAGCTGACAGGGCAGTGGGGAGAGAGAGCCGAGGTTGCGATGGACAAAGACAATGGGGGCAGGTGACGATGATTTAGGCACAGAGGGGGAGGGAAAAAGACAGAAAGCAGTGGTCAGACACATGCAGAGGAGATACTGCAATGTTAGTTGAGGTGTAGTTCCTAGTGAAGTGTAGAACGTGCCAAAGATCCGTCAGGGTTAAGCGCTTCCTCTTCGTTTTGCCAAATTGTGTCCTGTTTCCTTTCCTTCTGACAATTTTCCATCTATTTCAGAAATAATGTACCCCCCCCCCCACACACACACAGCCACCTCTGTATTTTCAATCGGCAGTAATATGTTTATCTTGCAGATTAGTCAGGAAATGGATGCAAGTAGAATTGTACTATTTCCCATTTCTTTTTCCCCCTGTTGTGTAACGAGATGAACAGGAGGAATGACGTGGAATGAGGCCCGCCCACTCACTGAGGAGCAGGGCAAAGCCCCATGTCACCCTCTGTCTTTGAGACTGCATCAGTACATTATACTCACAGCCTGCAGCGGCCTCATGGACAATCACTCACTTCAAGTCACCAATCAAGGCTTTGTTCTCCACACCAAAGACGTGATTGATGCGAAGCCAGTGGGTAACTTATAAGCACTTGGTAGTTTTGGTTGGATTTTTTTGTGTTAGCCACCACCCACTGCTTCCTTTATTTTAATGTTTTTGTTTACTCTGTGGTACGGAGTCAGAAAGCAACTGCGGTTATTTCTGAGATATTTCAGGTGATTACAGATTACTGGTGAGACGAAATGCGTGATACTACCCCACGCATCAGAAAAGCTTGACTACGTCTTACGAGTTAGAGGAACCTGATTTTTTAAGCCTGGTGTACTCTCCTCCTACTGTACAGTGTCCCCACCCCTGCTTTGGGACAATGGATTTAATCGGAAAGAGTGCCCTACACTGGCCCACCACCGCCACTTTCAGCAGCTATCTTTGCACAGGAGAGCTCAAACCAAGTGCTTTGCTTCAACCGTTTGGTGTGAGGCAGTAACTGGGTGGCGTGGCTGATGGCTGTTTGTGCTTCAGCTAATCCTCTCCTTGTACCCTTTTAAAAAATTTAACAAGCAGAGCACATATCCATGCGTTCTGCACTGTCTCTTCCAGTCGATTTTTTTTTGCCTAATTACAAGAAACGTGTTCTTTTTTATCAGTGGGTCTTTTAAGCAGCATTGAGTGCAGCACATGAATTGAATCTTAAGAAAAACAGCTCAGCAGTTTCCTTTTAAAACGCTTGCTTGCAGATGGTAGCTGCACACTGTAATAAAGAGGCTAATTAGGCAGGGTTGTCTTAGTTATCTGAAGGCCCATTAAGTAACTAATTTCCTAATGAGCACTCCTACCCCTCAACTTGCTTTCCCAACTGGCATCTCTATGCTCAGTTGCTTGGTGCAGTTTGGCTCATGCCAGTGCAGCAGCAATCAGGAGTGCTTATGAAAAACAAGGTTTTCCTTCTTTCATTTCTTTCTCCTTCTTTCCTGGTTTAGTATCCTTCCTTCCTTGTTTCATTTCCTTCCTTCCTTTGTAACATCGTTTGGCTTTTGACACTAGGAGTAAAATTGCGGATGCTGGCCACTTGGGATAGACCTGACTAACCCTTGTGTTTGTACGGTGAACTTCCACAATTCATTTTCAAAATGAAAGAATCCCCCTACAATCTGCCTCCTTTTGGTTCCTGCTTGTTCAGAGTATAATTTTCAGGGTGTGGGGGCTTACCTATGGCAGTGAGTAGTTGACCTTGGTATGAGAACTGGGGGGGCTCCGCTGTTCCTGTACAGATTTGTAGGCGTCTTGCATTTCCCACTAAATGAGGCGATCGCTTATGATCTTAAAACAGGTGCATGCCCACTCTTCCTCCCTGTAAGAAAAAGGAACAACTGCTTTCGGATTACTTCAGAAAGTAGATACCGAATCACAAGTAATTTGCGGATGTATTGTATTTGTGTGTGTTTTTTATTTTCTTCAGAAACCTTGTTTTTAGTATAGTTGTTTCGTAGTGTAATTGTGTTTGATTTGGCAGTGTATTAAAACCAGAATCCCTCTGATGGCCGGGCAGAGACTCTTAAACAGGTTAAACTGGTCATGAAGTCGCCTGGACTCAACATAGGTTAAGCTGGTCATGAAGTTGCCTTAGCTCCACACAGGTTAAACTGGCCATGAAGTTGCCTTAGCTCCACACAGGTTAAACTGGCCATGAAGTCGCCTCGACTCCACACAGGTTAAACTGGTCATGAAGTCGCCTCGGCTCCGACACAGGTTAAACTGGTCATGAAGTCGCCTCGACTCCGCACAGGTTAAACTGGTCATGAAGTCGCCTCGGCTCCACACAGGTTAAACTGGTCATGAAGGGATCTGGAAAGAAAAGTGGTCATGAAACATTCTGCAATCTGATTGGTTCTAGCCAGCATTATGTCATAAGCCAGTGGTTGAGTTAGCTTGAATTGCTGCCTCCAGGTTAAACTGGTCCCGCCTCGGCTCCATTAAACTGGTCATGATCAAGTTTAACTGGTCAGGAGAGGTAAACTGGTCATGACTCAAGACGCTCTGTCCTGAGGCATCTGGAAAGAAAAGTGAAACATTCTGCAATCTGATTGGTTCTACATCCCAGTGGTTGAGAAGACTTGCTGCCTCCAGTTGAAGCCCCTAATACCCGTGATCAAGTTTAATCAGGAGAGGTAACTGACTCCGGGATTATAAACAAAGTCAGCACATCCCTGGGAGAGAAGACTTTATCTTACATCAGAGTGTCTCTTTGTACTGTAAGGTTTATGAGCAAGTGAGGCCAATCATGAAGTGGATCTGTAGAGAAGATCTTTGATTCTTAATGAATGCTTTCACAGAACGGCTGGTCATGCCAAATCTTCCGATTTCTGATTGCCTGCCTTGGAGCTGTAATTCAGTGGGAGGAAGTGTTAAGCTGTTGGCAGGAAACCACTTTCTCTATGTGTACTGCATGCTTCTGCTCAGCTACATACACCAAGTGGGGTGTGGACCCACTGTACATAATCTGTATGAGTATGATACACAATGCAATTTTGGAAAATAAGCACATTCACATCTACAATCTTGTGAAAAGATGTGAACGGTGCATATTTTTGTGCTTCAGAATTATTATTTTTTTGGTACCTTCCGGCATCCTCCAACAGACTTGAACACGGAGGGGGGCTCAGTTCTGTCACACCACAGCCTGTCTGGAGGGGAGGGGGGCTCAGTTCTGTCACACCACAGCCAGTCTGGAGGGGAGGGGGGCTCAGTTCTGTCACACCGCAGCCTGTCTGGAGGGGAGGGGGGCTCAGTTCTGTCACACCACAGCCAGTCTGGAGGGGAGGGGGGCTCAGTTCTGTCACACCACAGCCAGTCTGGAGGGGAGGGGGGCTCAGTTCTGTCACACCACAGCCAGTCTGGAGGGGAGGGGGGCTCAGTTCTGTCACACCACAGCCAGTCTGGAGGGGAGGGGGGCTCAGTTCTGTCACACCACAGCCAGTCTGGAGGAGGGGGCTCAGTTCTGTCACACCACAGCCTGTCTGGAGGGGGGGGGGGTTACTGTACCTCTACCTGCTAAACCTGCTGCTACAAGTACAGTAGAACCTCGGATACAGGTAACTGCCAAAGTAATGGAAACACTTGAGTAAACGAGAGATACAAAGTATATTTTGTGTGTTTCCTCATTTATTTAAGCAATTAACATCCCATCATGCTTAGGGTCATGTATAAAAATGCTGACTTTGAAAGAGGGGTGATTGTTGTGGCACGTTTGGCAGGAGCCTCATTGGCTAAGACTGCTAAACTTGCTGATGTTACATACGGAACAGTGGCTAAGATGATGTTGGCATGGAAATCTGAGGGAAAGATATCATCAACTAGGGGCAACTCTGGTCAAAAGCACACACTCCTTGACCATGATGTCCATGCATCGGTTTGAAGTTTCAATGTAGGGCAAAATATCAATCTAGGACATTTTCTCAAGAACAGTTAATTGAGAACTGCACAGAGAGGTGTAGTATGATCAGGTTGCAACCCTATTACAGTTTTTTACAATTGCTATCAACCTTTTTTCAGTTCTGTAGTCACATTTCCATAACTCTTAACACAGTTAGCACAACATCAGTCTGTGTGGGCTATACAATTAACACATTTCTTGTTCCTTTGACACAAAATGCATACAGTTAACACATTTTAAAAATGCTTGAACTTCTTTTACACACAAGCTCAACCAAGACCAAAACAATGGATTTTTACTGCCAAATTTACAAATGCTTTCACACTGTATGTCAGAACAGATAACCTCATGTTCTAAACCTAACTTATAGGCTAAAGTTGAAGTGAACAGCAGTTCACATTGTAGATTGAAACAAAAATATATGTCCTGTATTTTTTCATTGCTATTGAGAAACAGCTGATTGAAGATATGCAAATAGATCAATCACAGCTGATTCCGGCATGGGAAACATACTCAAGTGTTGAGGCTCTTTCAATCGCATGACCATATAGTATAAAAAGGGAACCTCTTTGGGCTGATCTTGTGTGGACAAAGAACAATATAGAGCAACAGAAAGAGAGAAAGAAGAATGGCTGGACGAGGGAGAGGAAGACGAGTACCAGGACAAGGGAGGAGTTGGACAAGGACAAGGGAGAGTAAAGGCTGGACAAGGACAAGGTAGAGGGAGAGGAGTTAGAATGCGTGGTGGCGCTCAAAGAAGGGCAAGAGCTAGGGTAACAGATGAGATAAGAGCTACCACCATAGACCATGTCATTAACCATGGGCTATCATTCAGAGGCTGGTGCCGTGCCGGGCAAGAGAGGAGCCAACATCACCATGTGCGCCGCAATCTCCAACAATGGTGCGCTCCTGCACAAATGTGAGATTGGTGAGATTGGCCCCTACAACACCGACCAGACTTCTCCTGTTTTTAGAAGACCTGCATGAAAGACTGGTGCCGGAGGCAGAAAGGGGACAGGTGGGGACCACTTGCCAATATATGTGATCACATGGGACAATGTGGCATTCCACCATTCCGTGCAGTCACAGCCTGGTTTGACGCCCATCCAAGGATGATGTCCCTTTTCCTTGCCCCTTACTCCCCTTTCCTCAACCCCATTGAGGAGGTTTTTTCAGCCTGGAGATGGAAGGTTTTCGATCATCGTCCACACAACCAAATGTCCCTCTTGGATGCAATGGATGCTGCATGCCAAGACATCACAGCTGAACACTGTCAGGGGTGGATAAGGCATGCCAAAAGATTCTTCCCAAGGTGCTTTGCCAGAGAAGATATAAGGTGTGATGTGGATGAGAAGATTAGAAGAGGACTTTGTATTTTTCTTTTTTATTTATTCTGTGCCTTCTTCTGTTTGTATATTTTGTATTTTCACACAATGGTGACCAGCAGCTATATTGCCTATTTTTGTTCTCTTGCAGTAATTTCCCCTTTGCAAATAAAGCCTTTAATGCAGCAATTCTGTCACTTACTGTCTTCTTTTTCATAAACTGTACATTCTATAAAGCTACTCTGAGATGGGTCATTCACTTTTGGTATTGAATGTTTGCAAAAAGAAACAAAATGCATGCATTTACTAAACCCAACAAAAGAAAAATGTAGAGGCCTCAAAATAAACTGCAGTGCAAAAGACAATTTATGTTCAATACAATATATTGTCTATTGTATACGGGTAGAACTGACACATGTAAAGTAATGCAGTTTCTGTAATTCCATCTGCTGTTAGTGTTTTTATGACATTGTGCTATGATTGACTAAATGTTCCTGTTGGAAGAGAACATGTGTTAGTGTTTGGAAGAATTGTTTGATTTTGAGACATATTTGCAGTGTTTTGGTAGACTTAGTGTATTGTGTTAGTGTATTCTTGTAAGACACTTTATGTTGGTGTTTCCATTATTTTGGTAGTTACATACTGTATATGAACATCAGTGTGTTCATATATGACCGAAAGCAGCTTACGCAATTACGCATTATCAGCATCAAGATCTTTATTATCACCGGTTCAAAAAAGCGAACATCAAGTAAATAAAGGGTTCTGGCGACTCTGTTATCGTGTGGAGTGCATGGTTTGGTCCACTCAACCCCTCTTCCAGGGTGACAATGTTCCATCCACAGGGCACAGGTGATCACTGAGAGAGCATTTTCCACCACCAGCAACAAAACACCAAATGATGGAATTTCTCATGGAAGAATGGTGCTGCATCCCTCCAATAGAGTTCCAGACACTTGTAGAATCTACCAAAGTGCATTTGGTGTTTCTGTTCTGGCAGCTCATGGTGTAGCCCAATGCCTTATAAAGACACGTTGTGTTGGTGTTTCTTTTATTTTGGCAGTTAACTGTACATCATACATGTGCTTATAGTCAGAGCTAATTTACAACACCAATCCCTTATTGGACATTGTTATTTTTTCTAAAAACAAGAATACAAAATTTTGGATCCATTTAATAACTTAAGTCAATTTATGTCAAGGTTCTGGTGGCCTGTAAAATCATGGACTCTTTCTGTTTATGGTTGTTGTTTTTGTATGGTACTGTACTCTGTTTTATGATGTGCGATTGTTTATGCTAGAGATTTTTTTATATATCTCAGTGCAACCTACCTGTACAAACAAATAAATAGATCAGAGTTTGCAGAATAAGTCTCAGGGGTGTTGTAGGTGTGGAACCAAGTGCAGGCGAGAGACGTAACTATACTAACAAAACAAAACAAAATAACAAACGAGCAGGAACAAACAAAACTATTTAAATGGTAAATCCAAAACGTATTCCAGGGCACGGAATAAACAAAACTCAGGGACTCTTGGAAACAAACGAGAACACACTTTTCAAGGCGGCGAGAACACAAAACAAAGCAGGTAGACAAGTCTAAAGCAAGTGAATGTTCTAGCTTAGAACTGAGGAAGCCAGCAGGTTAAGTATCCTCCAGGGATTACAGCTGCCAGTCATTTACTTGATTGGCCTTGCGCATTCCTGGCATACCTTTCACTTCTCCTGATTGGGGCTTGGGGGAAATGCCCGTTTGTCGTGACAATAAGATGCATGTTTTAGTACATATAACAGTACATGGTTGGTTGATGAGAAAAATACTCAAGATATTTAATTTGTGTGGGAACTGATTCTGCTAAATCTAAAATTTGAGCATTGATGGTGAGGTCAGAGGTACTTGATAGTTTAACCCCCTGAGGTCGACGGGATCGCCGACGATCCCAGCAGCAATAAAAGTATATTACTATTTCTAACATCGCAAGATTTTATCATACATACGCGACAAAAACATTGACAGAAACCTTAGAATCGTGACTTTCAGATTTGAGCACTGGCAAATAATATTAGATTTTTTAAATTAGGTTAATTAGACCAAAACTAAACCTTGCCTTTTCCTCTCTTTTTTACCTGGAAGTACCGTCCCCCTTCTATTGACATGATAACTAGGTGCTAGTCTCGGGGAGGGGCGTGGGGCCATGTGTGAAATCGCAGCGTAAACAATGTCCCGACATTATATCGCATCTTGTCTGTGTTTACGGTTGCGATCTGCCAGCAACAGACGGTGTATGCTGATATTTATTTTATTTCCCATGTTTTCAAATATTCTTGAAAATATATGAATTCCGCGTCTTGTGACGCTATACGGAAACAATCAGAATCATTGCGAACTACTGCGAATAATTAACAGGAGGATATTTAACCAGCTGGCATTCTCTGTTTCGGCGCTTGGACATTATCTAGCTTAGCTTGATAGTACCTATTGTGATTAATGTTTCTTGCCTCTCGAGAACTTGTTTGTTCGTCTGCTTGTTGTTGTTTAGATTCCCAGCGTTTAGTTTATACCGAGTTTTTGGATATGTTTTGGATTTACCATTTTACTTTGCTTTGTTTGTTCCTGATCGTTGGTTATTTTGTTTTGTCTTCGCAGACACGGATTTTGCTTTCGTTTTCCTACAGACGTTTAACGATAAATATCTTAAACCCAGAAAACGGGCTACTTTTGATCATGTGCCTGTGCCCACTGCCAAACAGACTCTGGATGTTGGCAAATTGGTTTATGTTGGTCGCAAGAAATGCATACTCTGCAAGATGTCGGGGAAACAACAGTGCACTCCATGGGAGTGCAAGGTTTGTGACATTCCCTTATGTCTACAGTTGACCAGAAACTGTTTTGAGAAGTGGCACCAAAGACCGTGAAAGAACAGATTGTCTCACCATGTTTTAATTTTGAATTTTTTGTATATAGTTTGTGATGTTTTCAATGAATCTTCCCAAATGAAAAAAAACTCATTTTTTTCTGTCTTCTGCATGGCTCACTGACTATTGCTTACTCTGATGGCTTTTCTCTTTGTCTGACGGCCTTTGAGAGAGAGACAGATCTTACAGGTATGGACAAGCCTCAGGTGTGGATCATGAATATTCAGGAAATTAGCATATAGCCCTCCCACAGCCTGAAATAAATGTGACCAGTTCTGATAAAAACTGTTTTTTAGCTATTTAGATCTCAGATGTGCTCAACTATTTTCACATCCTTACATAACCAAGACCTTGATGAACAAACGCATATTGGCAAAACAATTCGTCACTATAATTTAGTGTGTGCTTTCACAACTTTTGTGACGTCAGAAAAATGTACTCTTTATAACTTGTGTGTTTGTAGCTCTATTTACAAGCTGCATATGATACTGACCAAACTATTGATGGCATATAAATGTAGCTGTGATTGTCCTTCAAATAAAAATATCAAACACTTTGGAGTAAGTGTGTGTTAAGTTGATGAAATTGAGATAAATATCAGACCACGCCACAATCACAAACCTTCTCTAAGCTTAGCACGGACCTCAGAGGGTTAAGAATATGATGAATATTTATATTGAATAGTTTTGATATATATTCTATTCGGTGAGGCAGCACACAGTGAGTGAGAGGTCGGAGTGCCTCTCCTGTGTTGAACTGTGTAGCCAGGCTCTCAGGTCTTAAAGGTGAGAATATGGGCGACTCCCTGGGATTTAAATTGTAGAGTAGAGGGGTAAAGATCTCTTCTGGGCGGCCTGTTATCGGCTCTGTCAGAATGTGGGTTAAGAGCACAGCACATGAACCATGACAAGACCCACTATAACAGCACTTAAACATGAATCATGGGGGACACACCAGAAGAAGGGAGAGTATCTTTCCTGTCCCTCCCCTTCTCTGTCTTCCAACATCTCTCTCTTCCTACCTCTCAAATTGAAATAAAAAATGCTTTATTGTCATTCCATATAATATGAATATATTGCCAAGGCTTTGCAGAAAAAAATATTACAGTTTGTTTTGAAGTAGGCTAATAAGCACAATCAAAACAGATTTTGATTGCGCTGCAACACATCAAATGCAATCAATGTACACCTAAAGAAGTGGAGTATAGTAAAGATAGTAGAGTTGAAAATAATAAGAATACATAAACAAAATGAAATGAAATTAATTACTTTTGCTACAAATGAGATTGTACTGCCCCATCACTGTCCCTTGGGTTGTGTTGCGCTGAATTTGGGGCAAACCTGTGTAATGAGAGGAATAACTTCAAAATATTTTTTGATTTAGTTTTTCTCCATTCTTCTCCCTAATTTAGTAGCCAATTATACCCTCTATTCTCATGTCAATTATCCCCCTCCCACGTATTTGACAGCTTGTTGCCGTAGTCCTGAAACTGGCAATGACATGCTCAAAGCACCACCTCTTCCAAGCCAGAACTCGCCAAGCCGTCACCGTAACTCCGGTATGCACACAGGGCCACTCCTATACGCAGCAAGCTCGTATCGGCTTCCCTCCCCCCACCCTGGGGCGGGCAGCAAATTGCCGCCCCCTAGTGGCACTCCCGGCCAGAACCAAAACTGGTGCAGCCTGGTGGAATGGAACCCCAGTAGCAGTGGGCAGCGTCGGACATTCTACTGCTACACCACCCGGGAGGCTCTTCCTTTTTGTACTTTGAAGGAAGCGCAGCTCTGTCTCAACCTCCTGAGGTAGACAGTGTGAACGCAGCCCGCCTGTCCACAGGCCCCACTCTTTGCTGCCGTAATGTAATTGGTTTCAGTTGAATTGGTCTGATTTGAATATTTTAAAACAGATTTTGATTGGTATTTTAATTGGGTTCTGTTTTTATGACATAAGATGCCCTGCATACTTTTTCACTGCTAAGTTGTACCTTCCTGTTGAGCTTATTTTTAGGCATAAAGTGTTTTCTTGCTCTCACTCTCACACTCTTTCAACTCCCTCTTTCTGCTTCTCTCTCTCTCTCTCGCATGTCTTTCTTTCTCACTTGCTCGATCTCCCTCTCCTTCTCTCTTCCCTACAATTCTCAATTAAATTAAATGTAATTAAATCCTCTCTTTCTCCCTCTCTTCCTCGCTCTTTTCCTCATTTCTCTCTGTCTTTCTTTTGCTCTCTTTCTCTCATACTCACACACACTCTATCTCTCTCTATCTCTCTTTCTCTGTCTGTATCTTTGTCTTCTCTACATTCTCAATTTGCTTCAAATAAGAGGCAGAAATCCCTCAAGGCACATCGCTGCGCACTGGGTATTATTTCACTTTGGATTCACTGGGATTTCTGGAAAGAAGATTAAAAGAACAGACTCTTGATGTAGATGGGTTTAATGCCTGCGAGTGTACAGATCTGAAGATGGTTTGGTAGCCGGTTGTCATCCAGGTCAAACCGCACGCGCCGCCTGCTCTGTGACATCTCCAAATCCGCCAATCCCTCTCGCTACTCCTGGCCTCAGCGGAGACCTCTGCTTCCCATCCCACCAGGGGTTCATGTGAAAGCCTGCAGGGTCACAGAGCCATCTTCTGTGGTCCCACAGAATCTTGGGCTTTGCACCACAGGGAGTCAAATTTGGCTCTGTATGCACTGTATGCGTGTCTGTCTGTCCAGTCATGCCTAAAACCGGTTTCCACAGTGAAGTTGACTGTGACTCTAATGATGATCTATATATTGTTTTCTAGCATCCACACCAGAGAAAGTGGTTTGTATCACTGTACACACCTGTTAATCAACACACACATGGCTTCCCGCGAGAACAGACCATGCACAGCAGTGATTGATTAATCGGAGATGACGCACATGACAGACAGGCAGTTTCGGGACTCCATCACCATACTGATCCAGCCCACCCTAGTTCCTCCCCATGGCCAATGGGTGGCCTAGGGTCTCAAATCTGGTTTACGGATTTACTCAAACTGCCCTGCCTCAGCACAGCAACAGAACCCCTGATCCTTTGGTTAGATTAGGTTACAGGGCTTGTACCTCTGAGTTTACAGGTTCAAATCCCAGGTGGGGTAGTGCTGTTGTCCCCTTGAGTGAAGGTACTTAACATAATTTGTTTCAGTAAATATCCAGTGTGTGCATGGATAATATGTCAAATGCAACTGTGGCATTGTGGCTCCTTCCTTCTGGATAGATATTTATCTTTAGAGCCCATAATAAGCCCCCCCCTCCACTTGTTGCCCATATTGCTATCACAGGGAAGAGGGAGAGGTGGAGGTGGAGGTGGGCGGGGTGGGGCATCCTCCGACTCAGTCAGTGTCCAGGCAGATGCACACACAACAAAGCCAAGAGGCCTCGCCATGGGCCTGTCTTCTTCTATGGTCTTTTTGGGGGGTTTCTCCTTTGAAGGTACACACGGGTGGCGACGGACGGGAAAGTGAAATTGGAAACCCATGACTCAGTAATTTTATCTTTTTTTTCCAGTCTTCACAATTAGCGGGAGATCAGCTGGGGACACATTAGCTGAAGCCCGGCATTAATTAACATTCTGGGGAAAAAAAGAGGAGGAGAAAGAAGGAAGGAATGAGAGGAGAGGAGGGCAGGCTCTGGGAGCTCTGCTCGGCTTGCTGCTTTAATGACTGGGACACGTGTGGGACACGGGGGATTTGGGCTTTGGCTGTAGCACAAAACCAGCTCCAAACTCGCCGGCCGCAGAACCTGTCAAGTGTGCGGGCCAAAAAACAACAACAAAATTATTAGCATGTCGATTTGATGAACGTAATCTGAAGCATCTTGAAAAATGAAAAGGCCAAAAAAGGGAAATTGCACATTATGAAGAGTTTTTAAATCAAGTGTTTGGCTTTTTATTTATTTGCTTTCAGTGTTGTTTTGTTCTTTATTGCTTTATTTTGTGCTGGAATTGTTCTGAAGTCAGGTCTAATTTATGAGCTGAAAGTTAATCAGTGCCGGTCGCTGTGCAAATTTGATCCAAATAGTCAATGGCAGGCCGGATGACTTCATTATACTTGTCTTCATGGGCTTTGCATTAATATGATTTTGCCTCCATATGCGTGAAGTCAGGCGTCCATCTGATTATTTGGTTCATTTTTCCCCTTAATTTCTCACTCTCTGACACTCCATATCAGAATGGTGTCAACACGACCCGATGGCTCCCAGTCGCTCCCAAAACAAACAAAAAACCTGAAGAGTCCAGAATGAACCCGAGAAGGGGAGTGAAAACCCATTTAATCCAAAACGAAACAGGGTGGCAATAACGTGGAGCAGAGTGAAATGGAGTGTGTCAACTGATTTGGGATTTGTTTGATTGACACTGATGGAGAGGAGCTTTCAACCTTTGTCCAGCTGTAAGCTCCAATCCCTCTGATCTGTGACCAAACCAAAAACCTACTCCATCTCTGCCTTTCTTAGGTGTTCAGTCAAAGGGCAGAAGAGGCTCCACTACCGTCACCTTCGATGGCGGACTGTGCAGTAGTCTGCTCAGCAGTTGAGAGCAGGCATCAGTGATGGTGGCAAAGGCTGCCTTGCTGCTAGACTCCAAAACGTGGACCAATGTCAAGTCTCAGCACACTCTACACTTACCACGGCTCACATTTAGCCAATCAGACTAAAGTAAAAAGTTTCTCTGCTCGCTAGTTAACAGATCTGGATCAAATAGTTATTTGAAACACTTTAAAAAAAACTCTTTAGACACCAGTAAAATGCCTGCAGACTGATAAGTATTTCATGCATGAATTTGACTCAGGTCTACTAGCTAGCTTACAATTTTCTCACTGTTTAATCTTTTTTTGGCAAACACTGACCAATAAGTAAATGACACAACACTGCCCACTATTTTGCCTATAGTGTGTTGTGTGAGATTTCACCTCTTCAACCGGCAACAATGTTTGGCCTGAACGATGCCTATGGCCTGTGGTCTGGGTGCCAGTCCATGTGGGTGCGTCGTCTAGCCTCCAAACAAAGCCAGTGATTTTATCATTTCAAGGCCTTTTCATTCAATTCCATTTAATGTGAATGCATAGTTCCGCTTTAAATTCATTTTTTTGTTTTGAAATGTGCTTGCTGTGAGGTATACCCTGTGAGAGTCGGTCTCTACAGAGTGGCCACTTCACTGTGCCTTGTCTAAAATTCAGTTTCAGCTTCAGCAATGAAATAGACCCTGTGTTCATTACTAACAGCATTACAGCTTGTCTTTTATGGTTAACCTGGCTTACAAGAGAGAGTAGAAATTTCTGTTCCTGACCCTGTAGCGAGGGTGGGGTCAGGAACTGAAATGCAGGTAAAACACGCAGTGGAAGTAATGGGGAGCTCTTTGGTAGTCACTCATCCTGGTGTGACTATACTTTTACCTGTGCATGTACTGTAGCTATGTATGCATGTACAGTAGAACCTCTGAGATATGAAGGCATCGTGAATAGAGTTGGAACTTTGAAAGTGACATGAAAATACACCAATATATTTTTTTTAATGCTTTATTGATTGGAATCATATACATAAAAATTGGCTGCATTTCTGTAGCCTTATTTCTTACAATTATTTTGTTGCTGTTAAACCTTAGTTTAACTGAAGAATCAATAATCAAACCAACAGTAATGGGGATCTCAGAGCACTCATTTTCACTGACTTATTGTCAGTCTACGCCTGTATTCAACAGTGACCCGCTAACTGTTTCCTTTTGTTCTGGCCCTTCTTTATATCGCTGTAGACTTTTCCACATTGTATTGTTCTTTTGAATTAGTACCAAGCCATACCCTGTTGTGTGATTGAGATTCATAATTGTAATTTTGAATGTTATCTTAACGGAAAGTGACTCGTTTTTGTTTAATGCTTACCTTTTTCCCTTCAGTGGTAATAAGGAGCTTGTCTATATGGCCTAGCACCAAAATACATATCAGACACACTTGTAAATTATGAACCCACAAGGTCCCTCAGATCATGGGGAACTGGCCTCCAAGCTGTTCCTAGAGTAAGATCAAAGGTGGGGAAAACAGTGTTTAGTTTTTATGCTCCTTGCCATTGGAATAACCTGCCTTTGGATTTGAGCAGTGGTGGGCCGTCAGGGCCTGCAAGGCCTTCTCTGCTGGCCTAAAAAATATCTGAATCACAGACTGATGTTAATTATATTTTGTCCATGAATACTTATGAAATAATTCCAAATGGTCTGTTCGCTTCCTTTCATAGCTGTTCCCCTGGTTGCGCTGCATCCAGACGTGTATTTTCATATTAAAGCATTTAACCAATCACATTTCAGCCATCATTTGTTGCCAGGGTCAAATAAATATGCCTGGAGGCCTTCACAATCAGTTCTGCAGGCCCTGTAGCATAAAATAAGTGTTGATCAAACTGTTGCTTCAACCAATCAGATTTTGAGTTGGGGACAGGAAGGCCTTCTAGAAGGCCTAGGTAACGTCAGCGTATTCACACCCTTTGATTGGATAGTCAGAGAGTGACTGACTATGATGTAATGTGATTGGCTAAATGCTTTAATATGAAAATACACGTCTGGATCCAGCGCAACCAGGGGAACAGCTATGAAAGGAAGCGAACAGACCATTTGGAATTATTTAATAAGTATTCATGGACAAAATATAATTAACATCAGTCTGTGATTCAGACATTTGAGCGGACATTTTCAGCCCTAAAGCGAATTAAAACTTATGCCAGAAATACGACAGGGCAGGCTCGACTTTCAGCATTAGCTTCGATGGCGATAGAAAAGGACTTCTTGATGGAACTGAAACACACAGATAATCTGTACGACAGAGTAATTGAACTCTTTTTGAGGAAAGAAAGGAGGATGGATTTTGTGTACAAATAATAAGGATTTTTGGTGAGTAAAATGTTGCTATTTTCCTAAATAATATAGCAATTTTATGAGGTTATTATTATTGATGCTTTTTTATGTGTCGCAGCTGTAGCACCCCGGGTTTGTTTCTTCAGTAAAGGCATTCATTCTGGATACACGAGTTATCTATCTGCGATGCAACGGAAACGGGTGTCTGTTCGGTTTGTTTTTGCACTTTGTTTATTTATCTTTCTTCAGTCATGTTTCATGAGAGAGAATGACAGCGATAGAGACGAGAGAAAATGACAGTGATAGTTAGAAGCGTGAGATAATTAGTGATTAGTAGTGTTAGTAACTTAATCTAAATCCCTAATGTTAGTAGATTAGTTGGTTAGTACTATATACATCTAACTAATATATACAAAGTGTAATTAGAAAGTAAGAAGGAAGTAAAACGAGATTAGAAACGAAGACGGAAAAACCGAAACATAGAATTTCCCGAAGTGCATGACAGAACGAGAATGAAACATGACTGAAGAAAGATAAATAAACAAAATGCAAAAACAAACCGAACAGACACTCAAAACATAACAATAAGATGGCTTTTATAGCCATAAAATAGTTATTGAGGGGTGGATTGATTCAGACGGAGCACTACTGAAGGCCTAGGTGTGAAATGCACGGCCCGCCACTGGATTTGAGAAATACAGAAACATTGAATGGGTTTAAGAAAAAACTAAAAACATACCTTTTCACTGCTGCATATTTAATTGAATTGAAAATTGGATTTATATAGCGTTTTTTCCCCAAAGAATCCAAAGCGCTTTACAATGTGTAATACCCAACTGGGCAGCCATAGTGCGCCAGTACAAGCTCACTACACATCAGGCGAGGAGGGAGAGAATGAATGGACTCCATATATATATATATATTGTCTTTATCGGGAATTTGGCCAAGACACTGGGTTAACACCCTACTCTTTTTCAAAAAGTGCCATGGGATCAAAACTCAGTTTTTACCGCCCCAGCCAAATGACAGACATGTCGTCCCATGGGATGGAACCCACAACCTTGGCATTGCTAGTGCCATGCTCTACCAACTGAGCTACAGAACATACTACTATATGAATAATGTTTTATTATTTTTTACTGTGTACTGTTTTATTTTATTATGTATATTTATGTCTGTGTACATATATACATATATGTATGTTTGTACACCTTCAAATATTTTGAATCTTGTATGAAATGTGCTCTGTAAATAAAGTTTAGTTGATTGATTGATTGATAAGGTATAACTGCATAGGTTACTGGGTGTTTATACCCAGTTTAGTTGACTGGTCAGTCCATAACTCTGAGGTTGATATGCCTGAGGTTCTACTGTATGTATGCATTTATGCATGCATGAATGCATGTACAGTCAGGTCCAGAATTATTCACCCTTGATGAAAAAAGGCTGTATAATATAAACAACACAACTAATGAGCTATATTTTTAGCGCAAACATATGGACAAACTATATACTTTTATTCTAATAAAATTATTAACATTTACCTTTTATTTTTATTGAGTAATACTACATGTTTAATGAAAAACGTAGATGTCAAAATTAGTTGTTAAGAAAATGTATTGTTTTCTACAGTCTTTTTTGCTCACTTTAATCAAGGGTGGCAAGTAATGAAGTAATTCTGGACCTGACTGTATATGTTTATGTACAGTATGTTCACATGTTTGTGTGGGTATGTGTATGTGCATCTGTGTATGTATGTAGGCTAAGTATTTGTCTATCTATGTCTATCTATCTAGTGTTCTAGCTTAGGGATTTGTCTAGTCCCTCTGTGTATTTATCTGTCATGTTGTCTGTTTGCACACACTTATAAGTACTAAGAAGCAGAAGCCTGTCATAGCCATTTCTTTTACAGTCATTTTTACAGTTGCCCTGAGTATGATGGACAGTGCCACATGTTGTCATTTTGTGTATCCACTGTGCTCTGCTCTCAAAGTTCTGAGGTGAACTTTGTTCCTCAGTACCCAATGTTTAGCCACCGAGGACTAATACTGCGTTTCCAGCACAGTCTTGTAGGGTCTTTCTTTTTTGACCCCTCCACTGGTAGGAGGAGTGGAGGATATCTGTCCCTGTCTGTCTGTCTGTCTGTCTGCCTGCCTGCCTGTTAACAATGGTAGTGAGGGGGGAATGATAACAGATTTGAATGCCATTCGGGACGAGGTAGAAACGATGGGTTTTCAGGGCTGTTACATGCTAAGAGCGGTGCGGTTTGCGTTCTTTCCATCGTCACCGCGGTTGATATCTGCTTCCGGTCCTGTCGGCGCTCCTACACTGTCGCTGTGCAGTGACTCACGGTTCCCCCGGGTAAAAACAGCACATAATCTCTCACATTGTGACACATATATGCTGCCTGTGTCATACTGTGCAAGTTTTTATTACTTATTCTCCGCCTTATCCAGATGGACTTGACGTACACTGCTGTGCATCTCCGTTTCCTGTTGCATATTTTGTAACCTGCTGTCAAACCTTTTTTTTTTTTTTCTCCAGCAATGAAAACAATGTTCAAGACTGGGGATTCACACCCAGTGGTCTAGATTTCATCCATTAATTAATTAATTAATTACTTGACTTATCCAGAGGGACTTACACACATGCAAAATAATTTTTCAACAAAACATATTACTAGCCAAAAATGTACAATCATTTGAAAGAAGCATTTTCCTCTGAATATTGGAGAAAATATGTTTCTTTTAAAATTATTTCTTTTATAGATGTTAATTTGGTTTGTCCTCTGAAATGAACGTCCTGCCGTAGCACTAAAGTTTTGAGACGAGGACTTTTGCTTCCTTTTACTGCAGTGTGTTTATTAAGAATAAGTTTGAGCCATGTATCGTACAAGAGGGCTCTATCTGCAGTTATCATATTGTGCCTTTCAAATTGTCATAACCTATATCAGCATCATTGTTATGTATTACATCTATCCATGTTTTGGCGTATTAATAAAAGTGATTTCAGGTGTTTGACTTGTCATTTTCCAAAAGACCATTGCAAAAGAACATTCTTAAGTTGCCCAATATTTGGACAAAAATGTTTGAGAGACCTATATCATTCTCAGAAACATGTTAAACATGGACAATGTCCCTGAGTATATCATTGTGTTTGAGGTGTGCTTCCCCCCTTCATTGTAAAGCGCTTTGAGATCATGAGATGAAAGGTGCTATATAAATGTAAATACATTATGTTGTTATTAGTATTAGTACAATTGTTCTATTGTTATTTTTATCATTATGTAGAATGAGGGCCTCCCGGGTGGTGTAGTGGTAGAACGTCTGATGCTGCCCACTGCAACCGGGGTTAGATTCCACCAGGTCGCCCCAGTTTCGGCTCTGGCTGGGAGTGCCACTAGGGGGCAGCAATTGGTAGGGTGGGGGGAGGGAAGCTGATATGAGATCACTGCATATATGAGTGGTCCTGTGTGCATACCGGAGTTACGGTGACTGCTTGGTGGGTTCTGGCTTGGAGGAGGCAGTGCTCTGCCGCATGTCACTGCTGGTTTCAGGACTACAGCAGCGAACTCTCAATATGAGGGAGGGGATAATTTACATGAAAGAGAGGGCATAATTGGCTACTAAATTGGGAGAAAAATTAGGAAAAAAGCAGAAAGAGAAAGTTTAAAAAAAAGTACAATTATTATGTAGAATGTAATATGTGTCCCTCAGCATGTATGGCACCAGGGTTATGAAAGTGGGGGATCACAGCAGACTACTTAGCCCATGTATCAGGCTGACCGATAGCGCCTCCCTGGGTTCTAATGAAGAAGGGGCGCGATTCTCCTGATTACACCTGCAGCGATCAGCCAATAGAGGGATGGGGGGACTAAAAGGGTTAGTTAGCAGGGAGTCCGATGTATGGGAAGGCATTCAGAACCACAGGGTACTTTGAGTTATATAAGTGTAGCTCCAGTAATAACATAGCGCATGTCATAGACGCTCGTTTCGATATCAGACAAAGAGAAGGGGGTGATTAAAACGACATGCCCTGGGACACACAAGCCACGTACCCATCTGCTGCCAGGACACTGACACCCTGCTGCTCACATGACGTGGGATCGACCTGCTCGTGTGAGAGAGATGTGGGTACGCACAGGTTCGGCATAGTCGCTGTGCTACACGTTCACGAGAAAAAGAGCCACAGATTTTTTTTTTCCCTTCTTGTGGCTTTTGGGCCATCACGATACCGAGGCTGTTGATGGAATATACAGTAGGTTTTAAATACAAGTGGATTTAGCTCTTATTTTACAAGTGGATTTAGTTCCTGTGGTTAAAAACAGGAGGTGTGTAGATCAAGGGGGTTCAGTGAGTAGGTTCAGAAAACATCCACGCTTAACGTTTTTCAGCTGAGAAGGGGCTGAAGACGGAGGCCGACACCATTCCCTTTGCAACCCACCAGCTGGGCTGCGCAGTTGTTGTGTCATGCACGGCTGCCCACAGACAGACTGGGCTGCTCTTGCCCAATGAGACGAGGACTTCCCCGCAGACCAAAACACTCCCTCCCTGGCCCTGGCGTTATCAGGACACGCCATTCAACAGCTCGTGCTGAATAAATGACTCTGCAGTGCTGGAGACATGTATGCACTCTGGATCACATATGTACAATATCGGAAATAGTTTAATGCTTTAGATGCTGGTAGAATGTGATGGTTTTTCAGCATAATATGTGACTAACCAAAACATACACATAAACTAATCACAAAGAATCACGTAAAAGAATACGAGAATATTTTCTGTTAACTTTGTTCTGATGTTTTTTTCATTTTTTTTTCATTTTCAGTAATCTGCAGGGATTGTCCTGGCATCTAAATTCCTAAAAGGGATTAACAAAGTGAAATCCCAAATATTTTTTAAGATAGGTGGGGTCAGCAGAACAAGAGGCCACAGGTGGAAATTAGTTAAAGGCAAATTCCGCACAGATATTAGGAAGTTTTTCTTTACACAGAGAGTTGTCAATGCCTAGAACAGCTTGCCAGGTCGGGTAGTAGAGGTAGAAACACTTCGGCTATTTAAGTCCACACTAGATGTAGTACTAGATACTCTTTAGATTAGGACATGACGAGCCTAGATGGGCTGAACGCCCGTTCTCGTCATTATGTATTCTTATGTTCTTATGTTCTTAAACGGTTACCATTTTTGAAATGAGTGTTATGCCCAGTTCTGGCATTCAGACAAGCACAGAAGGGCAGAGCTGGTCAGTGAGTGACACACAGGTATCGCTGCTCCCACATGTGGTGTCACCGCAGCCTCTTTCCTGCAAGAGCAACCGTGTCTCTCTTTTTTTTTGTTCCTCTGGAACTTGTGAAAAATTCAATTCTGCTCCGTGCGTAACAGTAATCAGAGTGTATCATTCTATCAGAAAGGTGAGAGCTAGGAGGGCTATTTATTTTCCCCCTTTCTCCCAGTGGTGCAGTGTGCAAAGACAGATGGGACAGAGTTTTTTTTTCATTTAGTGCCACGGGTGCGTTTGTGACTGCTGCTGTATCCCTCTGGGGTCTGAACACAGAGCCGGGACAAAGACCACAAGCCTGAACACGCTGGTGTCTCCTCCTCTCTGTTACCTGCACATCACTGCCAGGTGATTCACAAGAATAATGGCAGAGAGAGGACGGAAAATAAACCCACCGCATCACCAGAAATGTTTTTTTTTAATCCGTCCCTTAACTTCAGCTTGCAAATACATGTGAGTGAGTCTTATTTTCTCTTCACAATCACAGTGTGACATTGGCTCATTTTGGTGCTTTCTGAAGTGGCCAAACGCTTTCATTTACTCGTAACATAACATATCTGAGAAATGTTTGACCATGGGTGCCCAGTCCCCCTCCTGTAACATCCTGGTCCCAAAGGACAGAGTTCTGTCAGAACGCTTAATGGCTTGATTGAAGATAATTACTCAATTACTGCCTCAGAAGGGCACTGCGTTCAGAATCTCTAATTCGATGTGTTGTAACATATGCGCAAAGCATTACCTTAATGACTGGAAATGAGGCTTTCGTAAGCAGACTCAGGCCAGAGCTCTACCTACCAGCCTGCTGCCAATGATGTCACAGGAACTAAAGCAGCTCCGACCTGCTGCTGTAAATCCATTTGAAGAAGTGCGCATTTCTCAGATTTTGTACATTACAGTTTTTTCTGATTGCTTAGGCACTATCTTTGAAACTATAGGCTATTTTTGCTAAACTCTACACACTAATCACAAAACCTTACATCTCAACATCATCGAGTCTGTCTGGGATTATATGAAGAGACAGCGTACATCCACAGAAGATCTGTGGTTAGTTCTCCAAGATGTTTGGAACAACCTACCTGCCGAGTTCCTTCAAAAACTGTGTGCAAGTGTACCTAGAAGAATTGATGCTGTTTTGAAGGCAAAGGGTGGTCACACCAAATATTGATTTGATTTAGATTTCTCTTCTGTTCATTCACTTTGCATTTTGTTAATTGATAAAAATAAACTATTAACACTTCTATTTTTGAAAGCATTCTTACTTTACAGCATTTTTTCACACCTGCCTAAAACTTTTGCAGAGTACTGTATATATATATATATATATATATATATATATATATATATATATACATACATTGCTAGTAGTCCCATAGCTCAGTTGGTAGAGCATGGCACTGGCAATGTCAAGGTTGTGGGTTTAATCTCACGGGACTACATGTCTGTCATTCGAATGGGACGGTGTGTGTGTGTATTCCCCTCTGGCGTTTATTTGAATGATTATAAGCACCAAAAAATAAATCTGTCATGTTGGCCAAAAAGCTACTTTGTCACATTTAAAGAGCATAACTTGCTTTTAAATGACATATCGTGATAAGGAGAGAATAGGATCACTCATCCTGGGATTTTACTATGGTACAGTCTGGGGCTCATTGTTTCATTCTGACAGTTGAGAGCAATAAATATGTGAATACATTTTACAGTACATACCACGCTGCTTTGGCCCTCACCAGTTAAATCAATTTTTATTTAAGAAGAAATGTAGATGGGAAAACAAACAGGCCCACACAAAACAAGCATGATCCATGAAATCTGTGTTTCAGGTGATCTTCTTTAGATTTTTTAAGGGGCAGCTTGTTGACTTACAGAGGCTGCAGCACAGTTTTCCTGGAAAACAAGTTTTTTTTTATTGAGCACAAGAATGTCAATAGAAGGTGTTACACTAAAAATTCCCCCAGGATTCAGTCAAAGCTATTAAGTTAAGCCATTCCTTAATCCAATATAGGATTTAACGCTATGTGACCTTTTTGTCTTAACTTCAACAGCTTCTTGAGTTGGCAGGCAGGCAATTTATTACCATTCCTCTCCCCTAGTACTTTCAACACTTGAGTCGTGTGAGTGTGTGTCAAAGACAGGAGGGCATTGGGAGATATATATATATTTTTGGATTGTGAAGATTCACTGATCTTTAAATCCCTTGGATGGCTCATCCCATTTACTGAGCATAACTGCATCAGCTAATCCACCGTACAGAGATCAGCAAACCGAGAGTGCACCCTTAAAGAAAATAACATTTCTATGTAGCGAATAGTAAAGTCAAATACAATAGGAATTTCAAGTAGTTATCACCTGCAAATTTGACTGGTTATAACTGGTTTGAAGGATTGTGCGATCACATTACAATAGTCTGTTAGCATTGCTGTACAGTGTTTTCCTCAAACTATTCAACAAAATTAGTCTTGCTTGTCCTGCCATATATAATATCGGTGTTTATTTTTGGCCTGTCTTCAACAAGCATATCGTTTTTGCTTGGACTATTTTAATCCTGCAGGGATGGCCTTGAACCATAAACTGTAAACTAGTATAATACAGTATTTGGATGCCATTCAAATGCACAGAGCTCATGAGGAAAGTCAGAGGTAAAGATTAGATAAAGCAAGAAGCAGCACACCAAAACCATGCCAATGTACTGGGGAAGCATTCAGTTTCTTTAAGTTCATGAGAGGACAGAATGAGCTGATTTCCCATACATTACAGTTAGCACATACAGGTATAACCACCTGTTATAAGTTTTGATGCTAATATGGGTCACCTACTGTACAGTGTGTATAAAAAGTATTCACCCCTTTTTATAAGACACACCTAAATAAACTCTGGTGCAATCTATTGTCTTCAGAGGTCACATGATTATTTGATTGGAGTCCACCTGTGCATAATTAAGGTGTTTCAAATAATTTGTGATTAAATACACCTGTCTGTGCGAGGCCCCACAGTTGGTTAGTACATTTCCAAACAAGAACTTCATCATGAAGACCAAAGCAAATCTGAGAAAATGTTTTTCAAAAGCACTGATCAGGGAAAAGATATAAGAAGGTTCAAAGGCTGTGAATATCCCCCAGTGCACTGTTAAGCCCATCAAGAAGAAATAGAGAAAATATGGCACAACTGTGCGAGTAGGGCACTTATTAGGGAGGCCATCAAGAGGCCTTTGGCAACTCTGACAGAGTTACAGTCTTCCATGGCAGAGATGGGAGAAACTGTCCATGGGACAACAATAGCCAGGGCGCTTCATAAATCTTGATGGGAAGATGGCAAAAAGTGGCATCTCACCTGAAATCTTGCCAAGAGTTTGCCAGAAGGCATGTGGAAGACTCTCAAACCAAGTGGAGGAAGATTATATGGTTTGATAAGACCAAGACTGAACTTTTTGGCATCAATGCTAACATTGCACATCAACCCAAGAACACTATCCCTACCGTGAAACATGGTGGCAGGAGCCTATTGCTATGGGGATGCTTCTCTGCTTCAGGGACTGAAAAACGAATTGATTCAAAATACAGGGCAACAGTGGAAGATATAGACAAATCTTGAAGGAAAACCTGCTGCAGTCTGCAGGAGATCTGGGACTTAGGAGAAGATATACTGTATATATACAGTATATATATATATATTCCAACAGGACAATGACCCAAAGCATACAGCAAAAGCCACATTGGAGTGGTTTAAAAACAAACAAAAGAATCAATGTCTTCAGGACTACCCGGTCAAAGCCCAGACCACAATCCCATTCAGAATCTGTGGAAAAATGTGAAAATGTCTGTTCCTCACGGTCCCCAACCTGATGGAGCTCAAGCAATGCTCGAAAATTGTCCAGATGTGCAAATCTGGTAGAGACTTAATTAAATAGACTCACAGCTGTAATTGCAGCTAAAGTCAAAGCGGGTGAACATTTATGCCATCAGTCATTGTCTGTTTTTTATTTGTAATTAATTAAGAAAAAGCTTCAGAGTTTTTTTATTTTATTTGACATTATATTATATTTTGTGTTGATCAGTGGCAAGAAATCCATGTTGTAAGAAAATTTAATGTGAAAAATGCCAAAGGGCGTGAATACTTTTTATACCCACTGTATCTGAAGTGTCAGCACCTAGGATATTAACATGCACCTGTATCATCTGGATTCTGCCTATAGTAGTAGTAGTAGTAGTACTTATAGCTGTACAGTTCTAGTGGTGGTAAGCCATGACGATCTTCATCATGTTAGACAAGACTATGCAGATAAATAACTATAGACCACAAATCTTCAAAAGATCTGTGACATATTAATAATCATATGAATTATTCAAGCCTATTTGTAATATTATAGATGGATGGATTGGAAAGCATTGTCGGAACAGTGAAGTTAGGCTAAAAATGGTCTATTCCCTGAATCCAGTAGCCTTAACAGTCAAATGCCCTTGTTTAAAGTTCAGCACTCTGAATACTGAACACAAGTGGTATTACATGTTAAAAAATGAGATGTTCAGATATATTATTATATGTTATCACTTATCCTACATGTAAAATATATTTATTTGATTTAATATAATAATTACTACACAGGATACCAATGATCAATTAAATCACCAAATTCGTATATTGGCAGAGCAATCTGGTGGATCAACCTTCATCAAAATATACAACTCACAATTCAATTAAAATTAACAGCTGGTTTATTCAGTTACAACAGTTAGACAAAACATTCAATGTCCAGATGTAGGTTCTTTACACATACTAAATCCTAGATGTAAAATTGACATGTAACAATCACAAAAGAGATTAAATGGAAGAAAATTATACCAAACCAAGCTTGTCTCCATCCAAGAACTACAAAAACACACAGCCCACAGGTGTGAGCTGGAACCAGATCTTCCAAGAGAACAGGAAAGGAAACAAAACTGTAGGAAAGGAACTCCACCAAAATCTGCCACCAACCAAATCTGATTCATACCACCAACAGGTCAGACTTTAAGTGTTTGGAGGGGGGGTTAGCTCACTTCCTTCTTAGCTGATAATTTATGATTTGTGGGAAGATCCAGTGTCAGCCAGGCCCAGACCCCCTTTTTATATTCTTGTTTTGGGTCACTTACTACCACAAGATATATTTTCAAGGTTGCCATTGATATGCTCCTTTCATGTTGAGAATTGTGGCGAAATCAAACATCACTAGGGCCTGGGGAAGCCAGCTTAGTTTATACCGAGATGTTGGTTGAGCTGATATTTGGAGAGGCATAATATGCTCAAGAGCATTGCTACAAAGTGACAAATTACCAGGCCAATCATACCATGTTGACCTCTGCTTTAATCTGGCGGGCCATAATATTTTTTCCATCATCTATCATTTCCAGCTCATAGGTAGAACCCTGAAGTTGTGGGGTGTGGCCCTGGCTCACCACAGCTACATACCCCAAGTGCCCTGGCTTCATTCACTCACAGAGCAATAAACCCGCCAATGATGGCCCCACTCAGTCTGCCTGTGCAGGATTACCAAAAGGGATCTCCCCTACAGCATGTTGCTTTTAATATTACAAATATTGATGCACTCACATTCACTTTAGAATTTTTGGATTACGGTACGGGAGCAGCATTTTAATTATAATTTTGTGGCTGATATCTTGATGCAACGGACATTTGACATGTAGCTGCTGTCAGGTCACGTTACACTCAGTGTGTTTTTAACACTTTACCACTGCAGGTGATGCCTGAATTTTTATGTTTTGACTCTGCGCAGCTCAGCTGTTGGACTGTGGAGTGAAAAGAAATGGCGAGATGTGCTTCGGAGGAGAATGCTCGCTTGTTTCCTAAATTGACAGAGGATGTTGCAGTGGTAAGATGGGCCTGAAAAAACAACCGGCCATTCCAAACTGGGAGAATTTTTTTTAAAAGGGTTAAAAAAGAGACCTCACTATTACTAACATATCGTATGCATAATATATCTGAACATCTCATTTTTTTGACTAATGTGCTTAATAAATAGAATGTTTAATTTATTATTCAAATCTATTGTTATTATTATAATTAAATTATGAAAGATTCACTGCAGCCTGAACAATTATAAACTTCTTTTTTTTCTCAGAATTTTGTGCCCAATTGTGCTAATTGTGGGTTCTATTTATTTTGTGCCCTCTATTCACCCTTCCTCACAAACTCTCTGCCTGTCTTCCGGGTCAAGCTATTTCCCAGAGACCAGCAATGATCCACCTTTTCCGAGACAGAACTCGCTCCCCTTTCTGGAGACACCCTTGTGCTTCTCGGCTCAACCTCCTCCCTCCCCCTGGGGAGGACAGCCAAACGCTGCCGCGATCGGGGCTCCCGGCCAGGGCCAGTCCACAGTCGGGTTTTGAACCGTGACCGCAATAGACAGCTTACACTTGCAAAGCACCAGTCAAAGCAAATGCGTTAGACCGCTACACTATCCGAGGCCCTATCAACACATTGTTTTGATTCCCGTTTTATACTAATGAGGTATTTATACTGTAATGGGACCGAGTAGTCAATTCATGCTACACAACAGTGGTGAAGAGTTTTTTTTTTATAATCCAGTGCATGAAAGTTGGAGCCAGAAAATCACAGGACAGCAGAATCTTGTAAATGTGCGTGTTTGGTAAATTAAAGGAAATTATCCAGAGGGAATCAAAAAACCAGGAGCAAAAAACATGGGGGAATCAAGAACTCATAAAAAGATAAAATAAACAGCTCCTCTCTTCCTTTCAAGGACCAGGGTAAAGCTTACGAAAGGATCTCTACACGGGTCTCCTGTTCACAAAAAAAAGCCTTCCACCCTCCACGGATGCATTTCATAAGCAATCACTTTTTTTAACATTAAGAAATCTGACTGCAGCTATCTTATCGGATTCCTCATTAGGTGCTGATTAATCTATTTCCATAATGTTTTGCCTGGATCCATTTGACTCTGTTGTGTGTGTAGTGTGTATTTCCGTCCTCTGTCATGTTTGTTTAAGAGACAGCTTGGGCAGTGGGCTTCTAATGATGTGAAAGTTAACCTTGTGCTGTATTTGAGGGGATTATTAATGAAACCCCCGCAATGTGCTGGATCTTCCAATATTAGCTTAACGACAAAAAAAAAAGAACAGAACGCATGAACTATTCAGGGGACTCTAATTCCATTTATGAGCTGACCCCCCTACACACACACACACACACACACACACGCACACGCACACACACACACACACACATATTAAAGACTGCATTTGTGGTCTTAAGCATGTGCTTAAACTTAATTGTATCCTATAATAGCCAGCTGTTAAATGGTTAATAACCTGAAATCTATGCTTCAGCAAGAAATCCTCGATAGAGGACATAGAAAATAAAGTGCGTAATGTAAACACGTCGTGGCTTAATAAGTGTTTTGCACATTTTATCGTGTCTGGTCTTTTAAATTCTTATATCCGTTTAGCAGCGGCCACAGCGATGTATGACAGGCAACGACATGAAACACTACCACAGCCGGCGCAGATGCGCGGTATCGGAAATAAAGCGCAGCTTCGCTTCAGAAAAGGCGAGTCAACGGAATCGGGCGTCCTTGAGCGCGCGCGTTCGGAGAGCCAGCGCGAGCGGGCGAGCCAGCTGACAGCCCCCAGCGTGTGACAAAGGGCCGATACCATCGCGCTCCATAAATACTGCGCGAGAGAGGCAGGCTCGCGCTGCTGATAAAATATCACAAAAGGGGATGTGAATAAACACGCGCCGAACATCCAGTCATAACTGCTCCTGCAGCTGGCGTTGCTCTTACACCATTGTTGCTCACAAAAAAACTATGTAAATTTTTGTGTTCTAGGCCAAGTAGTATTCTTAATACACACTGATCTCTTCCAGTCTATTATAGTCTTTTATTGGCTTTTTGTCTACCCTGGCATATTCTAATCATTCCTTTCGGGATTCTCTCTATTAATGCTCCCAGTGTTAGAAACTGCCTACGAAGCGCAGGTCTTCAGTACAGATAGGTCTGTACGGCCAACTCTTTAGTGCTACAAGTTGCGAGAATGGCTTCCAAAATGTGTTTTTTTTGTCGACAAAAGTTGCTAAGGGTGTTGCTGGAGATTGTCCAGAGGGAAGGATATCTTTTTCTCTGCATGTGTCCTTAATTTAGGGGCCGTTCTGGTGTGGCACATGAACATATTAAGTGTATGTTGTTATTTTTGGTTACATGGTAAAGATTAAAAAAAGAAAGCGAGTGACTTATGACTGTAAACCTCACTAGGATTCTGTAAAAGCTGTGACAAAATAGCAAAGATGGCAACACAGAGTCACTCCTGTGTTTTGTAATGTTCCTCTCCTACAGTGATGGCTTTGTGTTGTGCGAGTGGCTTTTTGTGAGCTCTGTCATGGCTTGTGGCTGAACTTCACTGTGATGCTGTGACTGAAGTCAGCTAGCAGGGGGCTCCTGCATCGAGACAAGTGTTTTTTAAGCCCTATGTTTTATATTGAAATGAATAAATAAAGCATTGAAAACGTAGTTTTTATGAACGTCCAACTCTTAAACCATCTGTAAAATTGTAAACAGGTGAACCTTTACAATGTTAGACATTTAAACAAAAATTACTAACCTTTTCCTTTCCCAGTGTTACAGGTATGGTATGCAGCTGCCTACAACGATGTCTAGCGCTGTATTACTGCACTGATCTTGTGTGCAAACTATGATTGTTCCTGCCATGTATTAATGCACATCTTGTAAGTCGCTCTGGATAAGAGCATCTGCTAAATGCTTAAAATGTATATGTAAATGTAAAATGTAATGGTGGCTGAGAGAAATGGAAATACCGCAGTTGTCAAATAAATATAAGTTCTTACACGATGGGAGAGATAGGAGGCTCATCAGTTAAAAACAAGGTTTTCATGTTTTAAGGGTGCAAAAGGGTACAAGTTTTCCACCCGGGAAATTGACCTGCCACCTCTGAAGTAAAAGTGTGACGGCCACCACACTGTCTCCCTCTCTCTATCACCCTCTTCCTCCCTTTCTCTCTCCCTTCCTCCCTCTCTCCCTGCCTCAGTAGCGCTCAGAGCCAGCGTATGGGGAGGTTTTTTTTGTGTGGCTCTGGGAGCAGCACTCAGCTACCCTCCTCATCGCATTGTGCTGCTAATGGGGATGGCCAGCTGTGGCTCTTCCTGCCCTCCTCCTCGACACGGCCAGCCACTCCAATGCTCCGACACGCTTCACTTGTGCCATGCCGCATGTGCTCTCTGCAAGAGGGGGGGGTGAGGGAGAGGGGGAATGAGTGGGAGAGGATAGGGGGAGGAGAGAGGCTGAAAAGGGAGAGAGACAGATAGCGAGAGAGAGGAAGAAAGAGAGAGATGGGGAGGAGAGAAGTGAGGAAGGGGGACCTGCATACATTATCCCGTCACCGCGGTCACCGCCCATCTCTCGGCACTGCAACATGCACCGCCCTAGCCTCATCTTTCCCTCAAACCCACAGAGCTCCGCCCCACACACAGAGCCACGCCCAATACACAGAGCCACACCCAGAGTCATGCCCAACACACAGAGCCATGAGCCATGCCCAGACTCATGCCCAACACACAGAGCCACGCCCAGAGTCATGCCCAACACACAGAGCCACACCCAGAGTCATGCCCAACACACAGAGTCACACCCACATACAGAGCCATGCCCAGAATCATGCCCAACACACAGAGCCACACCCAGAGTCATGCCCAACACACAGAGCCACGCCCAGAGTCACACCCACACACAGAGCCACGCCCAGAGTCATGCCCAACACACAGAGCCACGCCCAGAGTCACACCCAACACACAGAGCCACACCCAGAGTCACACCCAACACACAGAGCCACGCCCAGAGTCACACCCACACACAGAGCCACGCCCAGAGTCACACCCACACACAGAGCCATGCCCAGAGTCACACCCAACACACAGAGCCACGCCCAGAGTCACACCCACACACAGAGCCATGCCCAGAGCCACGCCCAATACACAGAGCCATGCCCAGAATCATGCCCAACACACAGAGCCACACCCAGAGCCATGCCCAACACACAGAGCCACACCCAGAGTCATGCCCAACACACAGAGCCATGCCCAGAATCATGCCCAACACACAGAGCCACACCCAGAGCCACGCCCAACACACAGAGCCACACCCAATACACAGAGCCACACCCAGAGCCACACCCACACACAGAGCCACGCCCAGAGTCACACCCACACACCGAGCCACACAGAGCCACACCCACACACAGAGCCACACCCACACACAGAGCCACACCCAACACACAGAGCCATGCCCCACACACCGAGCCACGCCCCACACACAGAGCCACACACAGAGCCACACCCACACACAGAGCCACGCCCAGAGTCACACCCACACACAGAGCCATGCCCCACACACCGAGCCACACAGAGCCACACCCACACACAGAGCCACGCCCAACACACAGAGCCACGCCAAACACACAGAGCCATGCCCCACACACAGAGCCATGCCCCACACACTGAGCCACACAGAGCCACGCCCAACACACAGAGCCATGCCCCACACACCGAGCCACGCAGAGCCACACCCCACACACAGAGCCACGCCCAACACACAGAGCCATGCCCCACACACCGAGCCACACAGAGCCACACCCACACACAGAGCCACGCCCCACACACAGAGCAACACACAGAGCCACACCCCACACACAGAGCCTGACACAGAGCCACACCCCCTCGCTCTTAATTGCCTTTTCCCATGAAAGTGTAGGCTGTGCTGAGGGTGGTAAGATAGGAATTTCACAGACATCCTCTCTGGCTCCTGCCTTCCCAGCATGCCTTGCAAAGGTTGGCAGGGCCACGGCCTCTCTGGCAGCAGGTCATTTGATCGCGGTCTCGCTGTATCCCGTGGCGATGGGGTTAGGCTCACACAAACGATCGATCAATCACACAAACCTTGATTATGCTTCATTAACCCAGTGAATCATAGAGAGTATAGATTAATTGGTGTGTTGATTATGATTATAATTATTATTAGTAGTATTATGAGTGCATTTATTTATTTTTTTGCAGCGATACAGCTGGACATTTACTGAAATGTCAATTTATTGATTGATCAAATTAATATTTGTATGCTAATAGCATGCTAATATCAAGCTGTAATTATTGGCCATTTGGCATTTCGTAGATGCTCTTATCTAGAACGACTTACACAGTTTAGTTTTCTTTACATAATATCCATTTATATTCTTTTATACAGCTGGATATTTACTTAAGCAATTACCTTGCTCGAGGGTACGTCTGATGTACAAACCCAGTTCCCTAACCATTATACTACCCCCCCCCCCCTGCTATTGATTAGCAGTTATTGATGAAAGGCAGGAATGATTTCCTTATTAGGAATTAACAATTTTGAATTGATTGTGGGCAGTAATGCTCTTGCTGGCTGAAATATATTAGATGCCAGCAAGAAGACAATATTTTGGACATAAAAATTGTGTATATAATAATTCTAACACAAACAGTTTTTTCTGGAGCAGCATAGCTCACTCGTCACAGCAGGGAATGACTTCATCGCAGTACGATCAGCACTGGCGAAATGACGTGCATGGATGGAGTGTCTTTGCCTTAGGGAGGGAGGAAAGCACGGGTGGTGACAGATCTCTGCTTGTTCCCACAGGATTTTGGCCACCGTGGGGTCAGACTTTGACCTCCGGACTCTGAGGGCTGTACGTGTGCTCAGACCCCTCAAACTGGTATCAGGGATACCCAGTAAGTGCTGCCCTGTTTCCACACACAGGTCAAAGGTCATCTTAATGGTGGCTATGTCTTGCTAATTAGCTAATAGTTTGAGGCTGATGAGGCGATGTTAAAAGTAGTGCACAGCAAAGTATCTAGACCGGTGTGTGTGTGTGACATGTCTATGTTTGTGTTTGTGTGTCATTTGTGTGTGTGTATGTATATGTGTGTGTTTGTTGTTTATGTGTGTGTGCGTGTGTGTGTTTGTGTGTGTTGTTGGTCTTGTGTGCGTGTGAGTTAATCAAATGAGGGTTCGTTGTCAAGAATGGTGTTGGAAAACCAGGCGCGGACCCAAGAATGCAATAATGTTCTTTATTGCAAAAACAGGCAAAGTTCATACAGGAGCAATCATGGCAATACAGGAATCCAGAGAGCAGTCGGGGACAGGCAAAGTTCAAGCAGGGGCAAACCAAGCAAATGGGAATCCAGAGAGTAGTTGGGGACAGGCAAAGTTCGTTTCCAGGTCCAACTGTGTCGCAGGCAGGCAAGACGTGGTCAATGGGCAGGCGGAGGTCGGTATCAGAAAAACAGTCTGGGGAACACAGAGAGGAGTGGGGCTGGAACCACGAGGAGCACGAACAGGTGGATCGGGAACGAGACTGGGATACAAACGAACCCGGAAGCACGAACACAAACACGATGGAACAAGACTCGGGTAAACAAAGAACCTGCTGGAAAGTAGTGACCACATAAGCAGAGCACAAGAAAATCTGGCAATGAAAATGGGAAAACGCACAGCTTAAATACATCAGACATAACGAGAAACAATCAGGAATTAACACGAATGCAGCTAACTGCAATCAGACACATGAGGAACAGGTGAAAACGATAATACAATGACGAGACTGGAAACAGGTAAGCGAAAGTGAAAACACGGACCGGACAACCAGGAAAACATGGAATAAACTAAAACACCTAATTACGGAGAACACGAACACGAGACGTGATAGTTCGCTACAGAATAAGCAGCAAGAATATGATTGGTTCCCTTGGCTAGGGACTTGAGTCTTTAGCTCAGCGGGTTAATCATGTCTCCTGAAAATCTTGAAATCCTCGGTTAGAAACTTGCTGGTAGAGGCAGACCTACCCACTGTCGTTACACGTGTGTGTTTGTGTGTCTGTGTGTGTATGTGTGTGTGTGTGTATTGTGGCAGCCCAAGGGGTTGCACAACAAAATGGCTGCCTGGCCTACAACACATGGGAGCCAGGAAACACTACATTTCCCAGCAGGCCACAGTAACACCTGAACGAAGTCAGGCAATGGGGACTAACGACCAGCTGAAGGCCATTTCAAGGCCTATTTAAAGGGCTTATTCCCACTACACTGGGAGAGGAGTAGGAACGTGAGTAGAAAGGAGTTGCTGAGTGCTGTGGGTTTAAGAGAGAGAAACCTGTGAAGTCGTTGACCAGCCAGGATTTGAAAAGGAGTGTTGGAGTGTGTTTGTTTGTTTGAAATTGGATTGCTTTGGATTTGACAACGGACTGGATTGCGGACTTGGAACTGGATTTTGGATTTGGATTGGACTTTGACAACGAGATAAGGATTTGTGGACTTTGTTTGTATTCCCCCGAATACCCCGCCCTTTGTTTTGTGTAGCGTTTGTCAGAGTTTGTTTAATAAATTATCATTTTGTTTGTGAATACTGCCTCCTCTGGGTTCTTGAACTTGCCTACGCCCTCTGCAAGGTCCGTGTGTGTCGCCCAACCCCTGGGGACACCACATATGGTGGAGAATGCGGGCAGAGGGCAGCACATATAGGCAAGAGGAGGTAGTGCAGCAGGATTTGTGTTGGGTTTTTGCAACGGACTCCACAATGGAAGAGATGCAGAGACTGAAGAGACGGGCAGCCATGGTGGAGGACCGATGGCGTGTCACCCTCCGTGAGGTCCAACAGCTGAAGCAGAGTGCCCAGATTGAGCTGTGCAAGACAAAGGCTGAGTTGGGGACCTTGGAGTTGCACCACCTGGAGGCTGTTGGGAGATTGCTGCAGGAGCACACTGACTCGCTGAGGGTGCTGGGAATCATGGCTGGGGAGCTGGAGAAGGACAAAGCATCCCTTGTCGATGAAGTGAGGCGGGTAGAGGCCCACAACCTGGCGCTGGAAGAGAAGGTGAAAACCCTATCCAAGATGTTGGAGGGAAAGAACCAGCAGTGTCTGGACATCCAGGAGTCCCAGGACCAGGCCAAAGAAGAATATGCCAGGGCTTTGGGTGATGTACAGACCAGGTTCAAGCAGAAGGAGGCAGAACTGAGGAAAGCAGCGGAGAACCATGCGTCCGAGGCGGAGCAACTCCGGAGCCGAGCGGAGCAGGAGAGCGAGGGAAGGCGGGAGCTGGAGGCTCAGCTGGAAGAGGTGAAGTTTAATCTAAAGGAACAAGAAGAGAAGATTTTTGTTTTGCAGGAACTTCACCTAACCACCTCTGAAGCACTCCTGCGAGAACAAAAGAGAAATGAAGAGCTCCCTGTACTGCGAGAGGAAATACAGGTCTTGAGCAAGAGACTGGACCAGAAAGAAGCCCAGCAGCAGGCCATAGAGAAATCTTTTTGTGAAGTCCTGAAACTCCAAACGGAAACGCTACTGGACCTACAGAAACAACTGGAAGAGGTGAGTGAAGACCTGGAATGTGCAAAGTGTGTTCCTGTCACCAAAGACGTTGGCATGCAGGTGGAGATCTCACAGCTAGTGGAGCCAGCAGGAGGCGATGACCAGATAGGGGAATCGAAGTGGGAGCGATGGTCCTCAGTCCCACTCAGCTGGCCGGACCTTGGACCGGGACTAGAGGAGCACTTTGCAGAGGATGAGCTATGGTAGGACCATGGCATGGAGGAAAGCCTCTTGGCGATGGCTGAGGTCAGGTGGGACACCCAACCATCTAATGTGGTGAGTCTTTCTGGTCCGCTAGAATTAAAAAGGCCGAGAAGAATGGAGTGCAGAAATTCTTGTCGGAAGAAAAACGGGAAACGGAACAGGCAGATGATGGAATGGGATGACCCTAGGAAAAGGCTAAAGCGAGGACGCTGGATTCCGAAGTGGCACAAAGTGTACCGGAGGAGCCATGGAGGGCTGGTGAAGACCAGAGCAGGAGCGGTGGAGCCCAGAGCCGGTACACCCATATGGCCACTTGGAGGCGGTCAAGGTGAGCAACTTGCGTCACTCAGTAATGTCTGCCAGATGTATTTTCAGGCAAACGGAGACTATGGAGTCTGGACATTTGATCCCGGTGGAGCACTGCCTGAGTGGAGCGGGAGAGGGGGGCCCTCCTGGTGGCCGCTGGACATAGGCCGCTCAGCCCTCCCGAGGTCAGAGCTGAGGAGGAGGGTGTGTGGCAGCCCAAGGGGTTGCACAACAAAATGGCTGCCTGGCCTACAACACATGGGAGCCAGGAAACACTACATTTCCCAGCAGGCCACAGTAACACCTGAACGAAGTCAGGCAATGGGGACTAACGACCAGCTGAAGGCCATTTTAAGGCCTATTTAAAGGGCTGATTCCCACTACACTGGGAGAGGAGTAGGAACGTGAGTAGAAAGGAGTTGCTGAGTGCTGTGTGTTTAAGAGAGAGAAACCTGTGAAGTCGTTGACCAGCCAGGATTTGAAAAGGAGTGTTGGAGTGTGTTTGTTTGTTTGAAATTGGATTGCTTTGGATTTGACTACGGACTGGATTGCGGACTTGGAACTGGATTTTGGATTTGGATTGGACTTTGACAACGAGATAAGGATTTGTGGACTTTGTTTGTATTCCCCCGAATACCCCGCCCTTTGTTTTGTGTAGCGTTTGTCAGAGTTTGTTTAATAAATTATCATTTTGTTTGTGAATACTGCCTCCTCTGGGTTCTTGAACTTGCCTACGCCCTCTGCAAGGTCCGTGTGTGTCGCCCAACCCCTGGGGACACCACAGTATGTGCGTGTGGATATGAAGCTGTGTGTCTCTCTCTCTCAGGTCTGCAGGTGGTGTTGAAGTCCATAATGAAGGCCATGGTTCCTCTGCTGCAGATTGGCCTCCTGCTCTTCTTCGCCATCCTGATGTTCGCCATCATTGGTGTGGAGTTCTACATGGGCAAGTTTCACCAAACCTGCTTCAAGCGTGACACAGGTAATGAGCACCACCCACGTACGCTTCATACATATGTACATTCACACACAGACACACACTCACAGAGATTCAAATACACACACACACACACACACTGAATTACCAACACAACACACACACACACATACACACTGAATTACCAACACAACACACACAGACATACACACTGAATTACCAACACTACACGCACACACACACTGAATTACCAATACAAACACACACACACACACACATACACACACACACACACACACACACATGAATTACCAACACAACACACACACACACACACACACTGAATTACCAACACAAACACACATAAACTCACACACACACACATGAAAATAGGGTTAGAATCTCTATATACAGCACCCATATCCACAATAAAGTCCATCAGTTCTAACCAGCATAGATGTAGCCTGCTGTTGTGATAATGTAGCACAGATAATGCACCGAAGTCAGTCAGTATGTTGCTGCAACGTTGCGTGGATGCTTTAATGATGTTTTGGTGTGTGATACTTTGTTACTTTGTGAAGACCCCTTCCAATCCACGCTTCTCATTCCGGGACCAAATTAATGGTGAAAATCTAGCCTGCTTAGATATGTACTCTGCTTATTGTCAATATTCTCACATTACTTATGTTAATCTGTCTGACAAGGTAAGCACCAAATAACAGCCTGCTGTCTCTCACAATAAGAGAGAGTAAGTTCTCCGGGATCTGTGAAATTAACTGTGTCAGGGCACATTTAAATATCATGACATGTACCTTTTTCACAAATAAACAGATTCCTCTCTAGGCAAATATTCAGCATAATTTCTTAATTCTAATTTAGTGCTGCTTCGTTAAATTGTTTTTGGAAAGCATGCAAATTATGTGTACATGACTGTACAGCCACAGCTGTGTGGGGCTCCTGGAATCCGGTGCCGTGTTTTCTGATGTTCCACAGCGTCGTGTTCCACAGTGACATTGAGCTGTCATTCAGACCAACGCCTGCAAATCCAGGGCCAATGTGTGGCTGTGTGCATGTGCCTATGTGTGTGTGTCCTAAAAAATGTTTTTAAAATATATAAATGGGAATATACTTCATTTAGATTTTGTTGATAAGAATTTCTAAGGGTGCCAATAATTGTGACGTGTTTTTGAGAAAAATGTTTTTTCTTTGAATAATTTGATTTCAATTATGGGTTAGATTTCTCTCATATTTTGAGTGTAAGATCAATCTGATGAACAACAAAGATATTTTTCCATAGCCTTTTTTGCTCATCTTTTTTTGCTCATCTTTACCAAAATAATTCTGGAGGGCACTGTATTCGTATATATATATATTTTCCATATCCATTTTGCTTTATAGTGTGTTTAAAAAAAAAAGAAAGATAGTTTGAAAGGAGGAGCATCTGTGCAGACAATTTGTGTAGACAGTAGCTGAGATGGAAAAGAAGGAAGCAAAGCAGGGAAAGCCACATTTTCTGGTTGAAAATTTTTAAATACATTATTTACAAAATGTATTGTAAATACATTATACAAACAATGGTCATTTAGTGGCATGCTACTCATTCAACCTTTGTTCTGGAGCAAACATTTAACTTCAGTCAAAGTCATAATAGCGAACATCTCCAGACACGCCTCTATTTTGGGAAAACCCCACTCTAGACATGCAACTTGCAAGGGGGTGCTTAATTGCACAAACAGATGAACATTCCCATGAACAGTTGGGTGAGGTGTGTCATTTTTTACTTATTGCCACGTTGCGCAGGCCAAACTCAATGGCCTGAATGACATATCTGCTAAGATGCCCAGGAGAAATGACACTGCTGCGTCACTCATTGGATGGGTTCATGGCTAATGCACAGCTGGAGTAGAAGCCTTTTTCGAATGGTTCATTGTTTTGTCTATGGTGGCAACGGTGTGTTGTAGTGGATGGGGAACTGACATCCAGAGGGTTGTTGGGTCAAATCCCTTGCAGGGGCTAATTGTCCCCTAGGAACAGGTATGCCTAATCTGAATGCCTTTGAAAAATACCCTGTGTCACGTCTCGTGTTCGTGTTCCCCGTAATTAGGTGTTTTAGTTTATTCCATGTTTTCCTGGTTGTCCAGTCCGTGTTTTCACTTTCACATACCTGTTTCCAGTCTTGTCATTGTATTATCGTTTTCACCTGTTCCTCATGTGTCTGATTGCAGTTAGCTGCATTCGTGTTAATTCCTGATTGTTTCTTGTTATGTCTGATGTCTGTCCGGAACAGAGTAGGAAAACCAGGCACGGACCCAAGAATGCAATAATGTTCTTTATTGCAAAGACAGGCAAAGTTCATACGGGAGCAATCAGGGCAAAACAGGAATCCAGGCAAAACGTGGTCAATGGGCAGGTGGAGGTTGATAACAGGGAATCAGACACACGAGGAACAGGTGAAAACGATAATACAATGACGAGACAATCTGGTAACGAACATGGGAAAACACACAGGTAAATACATCAGACATAACAAGAAACAATCAGGAATTAACACGAATGCAGCTAACTGCAATCAGACACATGAGGAACAGGTGAAAACGATAATACAATGACAAGACTGTAAACAGGTAAGTGAAAGTGAAAACACGGACCAGTCAACCAGGAAAACATGGAATAAACTAAAACACCTAATTACGGGGAATGAAACGTGACAACCCTGCTTTAGGCTATTTATTGGTGATGTATATAAAAAAAATTATAATAATGATAACATTTTAAAAAGAATCTGCAAGGTATGTTAGCTGCCTTAGATAATGTTAGCCGCCAAGAAAATAAATAAATGACATCCCATAAATTATACAAAACAAATAATGATCATCAAAGTGATCTTGTAAATACTCCACTTATAAAATCTGCTCTGGGGCCTTAATGACATGGTGAGCGTGAGTTTCATGGGGACCGAGCTAATTAACAATGTCTAAGCTTATTATCATCAGACTTAATATAAAAAAAGCATTCAGGATCACTATCAAGGTGGTAGCTCTGAAGGGAACTGAAATTAGTTGTTAGCATTGGGACCCCTATTAATTAATTAAAATCGAATGTTTCCAGTGAAGGAATTCATTAATATTCTAAACCAATGCTGAAATTTCAACGATTTAAAGTGTTGACAAGCTCCCTGGCAATAGTAAAAATAGGCCTACTGTGGTTAAAATAATAATAATGTCATAGAATAATTATTATTATGAGTAATACTAATAAAACCTTGTTGTGCTCTATAAATCAATGTGTGGCTGAACAATTTGTGTCAAAATTGCAGGGTGGATGGTAGCTGATGATTTGAAAGCATTGGCAGTTAAAACTAAGCTTTAGTCAGAGCCAGGGCTCAACAATGGCAGGTGAGGAGGAGCCAAGGGGGTTGGAGCGCCCGACGTGGAGTTAATGAGGCTGGCTTTTTCATTGGCTGGCTTGACACGGTAATAGCATGTTAAATAACCACTTGTTTGTGACACGTGAGGTGCTGACAACCTGCTAATGCAGATGCGTACGGGCGTGCGGGTTATTTTGGTACCAGGCGAGCGTGTTTAATTAAGCAGGGGGTGGGAACAGCGCGGCGGCTCCCGTTGTGTTGCCGTTACAATTGTTCACTTTCTCCCACCCTTGGGGAGTGTGTGTGTGTGTATATGCTCTCACTTGTATGTGTGTGATGTTTTTCTGTGTGTGCATGCATGTTTGAAGAACCAGGCTTATATTAGGGTTTGTGGTATGTGTACACTTGTGTACCAATGTATGTGTGTGTCTTTTGTATTTTGAGATGGCTCTGGTTCTGTGCTTGTGCGCGTGTGTGCGTGTGTGCATGTGCGTGTGTGTGTGTGTGTGTGTGCGTGTGTGTGTGTGTGTGCATGTGTGTGTGTGTGTGTGCGTGTGTCTGTGACTGACTTGGTGGTGCGTGTCCCTGTAGGTGAGCTTGCTGCAGACTTCCCCTGCGGTCTGGAGGCCCCGGCCCGGACCTGCTCTAATGACACAGTGTGCAGGGAGTACTGGATCGGCCCCAACTTCGGCATCACCAACTTCGACAACATCCTGTTTGCCGTTCTCACCGTCTTCCAGTGCATCACCATGGAGGGCTGGGTCGACATCCTGTACAACGTGAGTCCCCGCCCCCGGGCCCCGCCCACCTCCTCCTGGTCTGGCTCAGCCAGGCTCTGTGGTCTGGCCTGTTTTTTTAAGGGCTGCTGTTAAACGGTTGTGATGGGACAGTGATGCTTCATGAAAAAACTGAAAAAGGGTTTTGAGCTGTGACTTAAGTACCAACTCTCTGGGAAAGGCAGTTAGAGTTTGCGATGTGACTTTCCTGCAATCTGATCGATTCTAGTGGTTGAGTTGGTTTGAATCACTGCCTGCAATTGGAGCACCACCAACAAGAGACCATGATTCGTCAGAAGACATAACTGACCATTTGTGTATTAGCAAAGCCATCCCTGGAAGTTTGGCAGAGATATCTGTCAGTCATACATCAGACTGTCATCCTGATCAGGCTTATAGTACTGTAAGGTTATGAGCCTGACAACTGAGCTAGTGACTCTTAACGCAGGTACTTTTGCCCAGTTCAGTGCCGGAGTGGTATATTTGGTAGCAGAGGTTGTCATAATATCTACAAGTTGTAAGTTAAGTTAGTGAAGTGGTGTATGTGCTTAAGAATGTGTGTGTATTGTGCATAGGGCCCCTGAATGCATATTTACAGGTTTCGAATGCTTGCTGGTGTTCATGCACAAATACCCGAATATTTGTTTTCAAAAACTCATAACAATGTTTTATAATTAGCCATGCAGTTTTGCCGGATCCTCTATTCTAAAAGCCCTGGTTATAGGCTTCATTCAGAACACATCTAGTTGGTGGCACTTTTGCATTAGCTCATGACATCGGTCTTAATTAATTAGTTTTGCAACAAGTTGTTGTGGAATGTGAGGGACAGCCTGCTTGCCTGGTACCAAAATAACTTGGCTCCCCCATTACCGCTGAGTCAGGTCCAGGCCCAGGAATGTGGCCACTGAAGCGCACTGCGGAGGACTTGGTTCCCGAAAGACTTAAAAGCGAGTCGAATCTAGCAGAGGTTAAGTGGAGAGGGAAACTCATTTGAGATTGTGCTAATAACATAATTGGAGAAGACTAAATAATCCTCAACTCCGACCGTCTGCTCTTTCTGCGTCTTTTAAAAAATATATTTGTGGAATTTGGGGGAGGGCTGCGACGGGTGCTCATCACGGGCGTTGGAACTCTGGGCCCATTTGAATAAAACTCTGCTCGGTTGAAGGATAGGGCTCACCAGGACCAGGATTAAAGGATTAAATGTTTTTTTCCAGAAGCTTCTTGACTCGTGGAAGCTGTTGCCCATTATTGCAGCTGGCATACTTTACTTTGCTTGATTTCTGTCTCTCTCTCTCAGTCTCTTTCTCTCTCAGTCTTTTCGTCTCTTTGCTCATGGGTTCTGTCAGGCAGGAAAGGAGTCAGGGGTGTTTGATTCACCTGTGAGACCTTGCTGTGGGTGCACATAACAAAGTTCTGGATGTTTTTTGAAGTGCGTTTTGGAATTTGCGGCGTGTGGAATACTGATTATGTTTTTTGGCCCTCTCTGAAGTTCCGTCTTCCTTTGAACTGCGGGCTCCAAGCACACTGTTGGCACTGCCTGCCGATGAGCTGCACCCCTTTGTGTAATGAAAGAGTCATGGAGATCCTGTCAGGGCTGCCTTATGTCTTGTGATGTCCTTCCTCTTCGCCAAACACCGTCTCACTGCTCAGCTGCCTGTCTTTGAGCTGTCATGTCCATCTGTATTCACAGCCAGTGTTCACAGGTTTGCTTTCAATATTAATGTTTATGTTTTTCATTTGTGGCAAGTGAAAGAAATTGACAACAGTCTAATGCAACAGCAGCTTGTAAAAGGCACAACCAGAACCTGATGACATCATAAACCACACCGAGGTGCTAAGGTGTGATGTCACGGGGCAATGTACAAATGAATGCCCTTATACACACGACAAAGGGCTTTTTCAGGGATCAATGGTACAGAAGCATGTTTTGCCTTTCATATCCGGTTTTCTGGTACTTATTATACTTTTTTAAAATAACATGCTTTCCAATAAGCTGCAAGAAATTACCATGTATTGTGCAGCTGTTTGCACAACCAGGCGTAACAAACAGACTTCTGTGTGAAAATCTGGCCCTACGGGAAGCACGGACAGCCGCCACGAATCAACGCATCTCGCCTCTTGTCGACCAGCTCCTTCATTTACCATCACCTTGCAGCACCGAAGAAGCTTTAAGAGTGCCTTTTCTGTGTGGCTGAGAGACATTAAAGACTTTTAACCAAACTGCAGTGAAATTAAATGACACCTCCTTCAAAAATGAAAATGCATAAAAATGTAGAAGAATGTAGAAATAGGATGACAAGAGCAGGCCACTCAGCCTGATTAGGCTAGTCATCGCTGTTCACCATGTAGGCATTGATGAATAGCACCCACATGGGGAATAGTAATATTATTGTCCTACTGTATGTGAGCCTCAGTAGTATAACCCCTTGGATAAAGAAAATTGCGATGCTGAAGATATCACTTTGCCACAGGGCCATGTGCCACGCTACTCAGAGTCCCTTTAAAAAATGTGACATCAGCGCTGCTCTTCAGGCAAGCGTTAGCCCCGGCTCAGTGGTTCTGTTCACTGAGCCTAAAGAGCACAGGGATTCATATATATATATTTTTAAAAAATCATACATTTATTTAATTTTTTAAGATTTTGTCCCATTTTAGTCCTGCTATTTTATGTCAATCCCCCCCCTAGTAATGTGAGTTCGCTGCCATAGTCCTGCGACCAGTAGTGATGAAGGCGAAGTAACGTCTCCTCCGAGACGGCACTGGCCAGGCCGTCGACCGTAACCCAGTACTACAGGCCCACTCGTCGCAGCGAACATCCTGTCGGCTTCCCTCCCCCCTCCCTGGGGCGGACAGCCAATCGCCGCCCCCTGGTGGCACTCCCAGCCAGAGCCGACTCTGGCGGGACGGGGAATCGAACCCTGGTCTCTGTGGCCAGTGTCAAACGTTGTAACCACTGGACCACGCGGGAGGCTATTTAATTTTTTTATTGGCAAATGCAGCTCTCTTTGTGTTCCACCGAGTGGATCCCAGGGCTGCAGTGAGAGCAGCTTCCCAGACCAGGCTCCCGGTGTCTGCTCCCGGTGTCCTGACCCTGCTGCAGATTCTCTGCTGAAAGCCAGGTGCTGCTGACACTGCCTTAATGCATATAGGATGCTTCTGTGACACTCCGAGAGCGGATGGGTGCTGTGTCGGAACTCAGGATTGGAGCTCGGATGTATCCTCCGCTGATTTGGCCTGCACAAGGATGGGCTCCTGGGGGATTTCAAGAAGAGGGCAATTTGGTTTCCACTGTCGCTCTCAGATTTCAGCATGCCGTGTAGTCAAGGAAACAGCAGGACCCCATAAACACGTTCGTCTATACGGAAACCACAATGCTTATGGGTCATTCCCATGAGAACTATAACGATAACTACAAAGATAAAAATAAAAATAAACTTTCTAATTCTTCTTAATTGCAGTGTTTACACTGCAACGATAACTATGGAATTGAGCTAGAACAATAACAAAAAATATCATTGCAATCACTCCTAGAGAGATTTTCAGAACATTTCTACAATAATGAAATATTTTAAAATACATTATGTTTTTTCTGTCATTTCTCGGGTGCCAGGTAGAAGAGGAGGGAGTCTTTGGTGTTCGTACTTGTTTTTCTCAATCAAGAGGCAAGGAGTGACAGTTAGTAATTATAATTCAGTTATTGTTGTTACAATGTGAATGCAGACCTGGACCCAAACGCAGACTCGGAACGGAGTTAGATTGCGCTCCACACGGGAGGCGTTTAATAACAAGAAAAAAAGGTGACTGGAAATAACAGTCAAAACGCAGGCAAAACAGAATTAGCAGGGCAGCTACAAAACTAGTAAACAAACTAACAAACAAACGAACAAACCAAAATATCAACTAGTAAACAAACTAACAAACAAACGAACAAACCAAAATATCACGGGCAGAAATCGAACAGGCAAGACGGATAGACAGGGGGAAACGAACGAGAGCCGTACGAGGAAAACAAGTACGGATTGGCACTAGAGTGAGTGCGTGCTGATCTTAAATAGAAAAGGTGAAATAACTAAATTGACACAGCGTGCAAAATGTGCAGGGAGTGAGTGTGACAGGCTGAGACTAACGAGGGAAACAGGGAACAGAATGCGGAAACGGAGAACCGCGCCCCGCAACAATGACGACACAGGGTGAAAGCAAAAACAAGACATGACACGTAAGGAACGGAATAGCAAGAAACACAAGGGAGGTGGACAAGACGGGACTGCGATGTTACAATTGTTAGATATCAATCACAGGGGCGTGTATATTATTGATTGTTTATGATGTTGGTATACATGCAAGACAATAATTATAGTTGTGGTTATATAGTTATTGTTATAGTTATCTGTTCTGGTGGAAATAGCCTCTTAGTCTGGGATGTTGCAATCAGTATAATTTTGATGGCTTTTTCTGGTGTCCCTTCGTTGACCTTAATCAGCTATAGTCTGTATTTTACCAGAGCTTCTGTCTGGGTTGGCTTTTGTGTAGGGAATAACTCTAATACATGCTAATAGCGGTGAGAGAAGAAGTTGCAGAGACTGCTGTGATCAGTGATGAGAGAGATGGAGGGAGGGAAGGAGAAATGAGAGACGGAGGGAGAAGGGAATAGAAGGAGGGATGGGTTGGAGGATGTGTGGAATGATTGTGGACTGCCCACTCCATTATTACGTCACCTGTTTGTGTCTGGAACCCAATTGCTTGGTTGCTAGGGGCAACCCCAGGCCCCCTTCCTGTGGCCTCGCTCTGGTGTGAGTGAGAGAGGGGGTGGGATGCCAGCGTCGGCCTCTGGCCCGCCCCCTTTTTTCAGATGTAGCCTGGTGCATCGGCGCCCTGGAGAAACGGATATTGCCCCTGGAAATGGGGAATGCTTCCAGCGTTTCTGTCGGATCTCTGGCGATGGCCAACAGGATGTTTATCTTCCTCTTTGTACGTGGGTAGGGTGGGGGGGCGATGCCGTCAGCGTTTTGGTATGTATCAACAAGGCCCATGCTTTCTGGGAGAGAGAGGAAAAAGAGAAAGAGAGAGATTGCCCACCATATGTCAATCACCTCTTTGCAGCTCCATATTGACCCTAATTATTGGGTTGGTTTTTCCCCCACCTCTTCTCTCAACTATAATTAAATACATGATCCATGTTTACAAGCATCTACAGTGAAAACAGGCATCCAACAGAAAGATTTAAGTATTTAATTGAATGGAATGGAATAAATACATATATATATATATGGCAGATTTTTTAAACCAGTTTTTCTCCCAATATAGTGGCCAGTTATACCCACGATTTACCCTCCCCCACGAACTAGCCACCCGTCCTCCAGGTCAAGCTAAGTCCCAGAGGCTAGCGATGATCCGCCTCCTCCCAGATGGAACTCGCCTATTATTTTGTATAATATAACTTGCCTATCAGGGAAGTCCTCCACGCTCCTTGGCGAGCTCATGCCGTCTCAGCCCCCCTCCCCCTGGGGCTGACAGCCAGATGGCACCAGGGCCAGTCTGGCACAGTTGGGCTTTGAACCATGACCGTGATAGGCAGCTCACACTTGTAAAGCACCAGTCAAAATAAGTGCGTTAGACCCCTACGCCGTCCGTGGCCATTTCCAAACATTTTTACATTGCTGTTGAGCAGCAAGCCTCGGCCCACGTCAGCACGAAGGCCCGTATGAGGGTTAGCGCTACAAGCCTATCCTCACGCTGCTGTTCATTGGTCCTCAGCACTCAACTAACCAATTAAAGCAGTTGATCACAAAGCTAACTTGCCTCTCCTGGTTTGATGGGTCTAAATCCGACGCTGAATTTAAGGTAAAAAAAGAGCCCCTGGCTTAAGACGCCTGACGTCAGCCGATGAAGAAGGCCGACGCACCGATTGCCCCCTTTGACCCCTGGTGCTGATTATCAGAGCACTGCGGGCCAACTCTGGGTGTGAAGAACATCCAGCTGCAGCAGAGGCTGTGAGGAGATGTGCCAGGGGGGCAGGAACCAAAGAGCCATTTACGGAGGGGGGGAGCAGGTAGCAGGATAATGGTCACATGCCCATTTCCCATATTGTGTGTTTCGCATTACTCCTGTTGTAACCTGTGAATTGGTAGCGGGATATTTTTCGGAATAGGCTCCAAGGCGCACTCTGGGATGCTCTTTGCTCTTTAATGCTGGCCTGAACACCACTCAGCTTGTGTGTCTGTGCACCCCCCCTGCCAAGACATCCCAAGGTTCCTTGGCTGCATCCTGATTTACTGGATGTGACATGTGTTCTCCCCATGGGGGGTCAGATGGGGGATCGGAGGCGGGGCTAGGAGAGGGGTTTTAGCATGAGGAATCAATTGGGCTCCGTGACACCCTGTGCAGTTCATTACATTTACTCCCCATAAGAGGTCAAGTGTGCTGGGGCATTACTGGGTCCCATACTTAAATGTGGGCTGCATGTTGGCATCGTTTGTTTTCATCCTGTAGAGACTTTCTTTAGAAAATCATATATATATATATATATATATATGTGTGTGTGTGTGTGTATGCGTGTATATGCGTGCGTGCGCATATGTGTGTGCGCGTATGTGTGTGTGTGCGTGTATCTATCTGTTGACATGCGCGACTAGCTAAATAAATCTAAGCATACACGGAAACCTGAGTCCGTCACCGTTGTGTACTGTGTTTTAATTTTTAATGATTGCCAATATCTTGTAGATATGATCTCTGTTATAGTATTCGATGGGCCTGCTTCACCTTTGGGCTGTTTTCTCTTGCAGATTGTACTTGCATTTACTTCCAATACATACATGTATGGCGTATACTTGACCAAAACAAATATTCTAAAATAACATTAAAAAAAACATGTTTTATTCTCCCATTAGACATCCAATACATTATATCCCAATATGGTTTAATGTATGAACATATAATACAATATAATATTTGGAGTGGGTTGTATTGCAGCAGGTGTTACTGGATCTCAAGGCGGTAAGGCCACAGCCAGTTCAGTAAGCACGGACAGAGTGCTTTTATCCCAGCATGCCGCGGTGTCACAGACAGCTGGCTGCCCAGAATCATGGCCCCTCTGCAACTCCTCATTAGTCCAATGTCAATCTCCATGACAACGCCTCCCATTCGGGGAGTTGCTGGGTCCACCAATGGGCTACCAATGGAAAGCCAAGAAAGAAACAACCAAATGCAAAAAGCAAGCTGAACCCTAGACTTTTTAGGTTGTGAATATTGATACAAAAATCGGTAGGATTTTACCTTTCAGGGAGGTGTTCTGGAGTCTCGATGGCTTCCTGTTGTAGATTTCCACGATTGGACACATCAGACAGATCTGATGAAGAGAAACACACTGTGTGTTGTACTGTACATTTACGTGTAGAAGATGAGTAAGCTATGAATTGAATGAATAATAAAAAAAAAAAGAGATAATGATTGGTTGAGTTGGCCATTATCCACGGAGCCCACAGTGTAAGGCTGGTGATTGAAGTATCAATCATCGGGGAGCCCTTCGCTGGGAGAAAGAGCAGCTCAGTCTTCCCCAGGTTCAGCTTCAGGTGGTGGGTGGACATCCAGGTAGAGATGTCAGTCAGGCATACACACACTCACACACACACATACACACATACATGCACACATACACACACACACCCACACACACACCATATACACCGTACACACACACACACACACCACACACAAACACACACACCACACAAAAACACATACACACTATGACACACACACACACACACACACACACACACACACAACACACCACACACACACACACACACACACACTGATCCTAACTGCAGTGCTGTGAGCTAATGTAAGCAATCATTCATCATTTTTTGTAAATGTGATGCATGTTAAAATCGTACAGTTTTTTTTGTTAATGTTAAATCAGGATCAAATGGGAGGCAGCATGGGAGCTGCCTCCACCCCTTGCCCTTTTACTACAGCTACCCTGTCCCCCCCCATGACTTGTGGCTCGTTAAGGGCCGTTGAGTCACCGGGCCTGGGCCCCAGAGTTGTGCACTTTGACCCCTGGCTGGGGAGCGGTGCATCGTTAGGGCCACTGACAGAGCTCATTAAGCGCTTTTAAAAATAGCTGCACTAGGAGCAGAGATGGATTGTGTTAGGACCTATGCAGCCGCGAGCCCATTTACGAACTGGCTGTTTGTTACAACCACATTGTTCGTGTATTGATTGGCAGTTGTAGTACCCAATTAAAATGGAATTACAAATGACTCGCCAGATTAAGTAGTTTTCCATCTTTGAAATTCTCAACTACGGATTTATCCAAAAATTTGCATACTCACCCTCCCCCCTTCCCCCTGGGACGGACAGCCAAACTCTGCTCCCGATCCACGGCCAGTCTGCTACAGTCGGGTTTCAAACCACGGCCATGACAGGGAGCTCACACTTGTAAAGGACCAGCCAATACAGGTGCTTTAGACCACTACGCTATCGGAGGCCCCACAGTTTATTTTTGAATTGTATACTGTTTATACTCTTGCTCCAAGGGCTTTGTTGACGTTGGCTGTGATGTTAGAGAGAGTAAGAGAGAGAGAGATGCATCCTGTCAGACACTGCAGACTGGAATGTGTCCTGTATACCCCATGTTGCTGCTCTGGGTGGGTGGCCGTTCCTTGTTCCTCGTGAAAGCACACTTTACTTTGCATTACATTTTAGGAATTTAACAGACGCTCTTATCCAGAGTGACCACATGCTGGCTATTTACTGAAACAATTTAGGTGAAGTAGCTTGCTCAAGGGTACAACGGCAGTGCCCAACCTGGGAAATTAACCTGCAACCTTGGCGTTACAAGCTCAGTTCCCTAACCATTATACTGGACTGGTTTTCAGAGAAACATGTATTCTGTACGTAGAGGTGTTTCAGAATACATGTGTGTGTATGTCTGTGTGTGTTCATCTATGTGTGTGTGTGTATACACCATATGGTGAATGTAAGTACAGAGCCTTTCAGTGTATTTGTAAATACATTTAAAAAGGCATAGCTGGAATTAGGGCTGTGACGGTATGACATTTTTACGGTATGATAATCGTACTACTCAATATCAGTTTTCTGTATATCACGGTATCAGTTTCTAAACCTCTTTCAGATTTATATACCATTTAAATTGAAAAATAAAACAAAAGTGCAACTGAATATAGTTCACTCCTTGTAATTGTATGTTTATATCAATTTAAATAATTCACTTTGCGAATTAAGCAACATTTTGCTTTATTGCGTTATCATCTTATCGGATCTAGTACTATATTTAGCTACTCACTTTTTCCATTGTGGTATAAGGTGAAGGATGATGCTCACGCCGGTGGAATGCAAGGTTTGATGTGTTCCCTCCGCCATTACGTTTCTCACATTCTCTACAGATGGGAGATCCGTTCTCAACAACAACACCATCTTTTTTTCTGAATCCAAAGTGAGTTTGCTTTTTGGGGGGATATCATTCGTCATTACAGACCACCTTGGCATCGGAATCAACGTCGGACATTGCAAGTTTATTAAGGAACTGCAAATGGAGATTTCATGTAGTTAATAATATCTATCTACCAGAAACAAATTATGCTTCAGTTTTTTAACTAGCTTGCATATGGCTAACTAAACCTGTTAGCGAGCTAGCTAATTAATTGGTTTAGTTATTAAAAAAATGATTGGTATAGTTATCCTTCTAAAAGAGTTTCTAGCTAGCTAGTGAGCTAAAACTAGCTAGCAACTGTCTGAAGAATGTGTCAAATGTGATTACATTTTTTAAGCTACAGCAAATCTCCTCTGCTCCACAAAAATGACTGGAACGCCCATCTTGCAAACTTTAACACTGTCAGCGACAAACTCGGGGAACTTGCCCACAGCACCATGCAGGAAATCGCGTTTGGTGTAAATCGGCCATTGGAGTATTTCGGTTTTATTTTTTACATTTGTTTCAGATTTTCTCCCCATTTTTCTCCAAATTTGGTAGCCAATTATACCCTGTATTTCTTTAGATTCACCCTCCTCCACAAACTTGCCACCCCTCACTATGGGGCAAGCTAATTCCCAGCGATGATCCACCTCCTCCAAGACAGAACTCGCCCATCTACTTTCTAGAGATACCCTTCACGTCATTTAGCAGACGCTTTTATCCAAAGCGACTTACAGTAGTGAATGCATACATTTTTCAGTGTATGTGTGGTCCCAGTGGGAATTGAACCCACAACCTAAGCATTGCCAACACTGTGCTCTACCAACTGAGCTACACAGAACCAGGTGGCAGCTGTTCCCCTAATGGTTTCTGTGCACACCGAGCAGTGATTGAATGCCAGGCATGTGGTGGAGCTTAGTGTGTGTTGCATCTGTCTCAACTGGAGTGGATTCTTTCAGGTAAGGCTAAGGGTGAATGTTGTCATCTCTTTCTAAGGACAGGGAGGTAGGCCGAACACCAGAATGTGAGCACTAAACTCTTCCCTGCTGCCACTCAGGGATTTTGATGGGAGTACAGCAAGTGTTTGCCAAGAGTTGGCTAATGTCTTCTTACTACCACTTGGCTTTAACGAGAGCGCTTATTTAAGTCACTCTGGATGAGAGTCTAAAATTGAAATGCTAAATGTCAAATCTCTTGAGATGTATGGGCTTTCTCTATGCAACAAAAATAATGTTTCTGCCTAAGAGAAACGATGTTCTCTGCATTGCTGCCCCACTTGTGCATTTGCTGAATCAGGGATCTTTTTGTGAACGGAGGCATATAAAAATCATGTTCTGGAAATGTTCTAAAATTAGTATTTAACTCTTAACAATGGACCTTTGGGACAAGCTCACGTGCGGATACGCATTTTTAAATGCCGATGCATTGTGGTGTCGTAGAGTGATTTATTGCCATGGTGTTAATGGGAGAGATCAGGATAATTCCCACTATCTCGCACAAAGGCATTTTACCCCCAGCTGCCCATTCATCTGAATGCTGGCAGTTTTCTCCTGTACCCAGAGTGTCTGTGGCTCTCTCATGCAGAAAACAAGTCTTTATCCGTGATATCATTTGCTAGTCATACATCCTTGTCCGCATGGTTTTACATGTTGCATGTTTGCACAGATTTTTTACTGAAACCGTTGTCTTGGCCACCGGATGCCATGCTCAGGGCCAAGGTGGAAGCGTGGTGGGCGGGATTGGAGCCCCCGACTTCCTGGTTGCTGTCAAACCCTTTCTGTCCCTCCCCCCCTGCCCCACCCCTGAATTCCTGCATACATGATATCTGTGACATTTCCCTGCTTAATTTGACATACAGGCAAAAAAAAAATTGTTCCTTCCAAGAAGCAGATTGCGGGCCTTTCAGAGGCTGCTGAATGCAGAACCTTCCCGATCAGGGATGAATGAAGATTGTTTTTGCAGGTCGGGGGATGTGCATTACTGTAGATGCAGAGTTCTGAGACGTCAGTGGGCACGTGAGCGTCTGCTACAAAATGTGACATCACCCCTGGAGAAGCAGTGAGATTGTGATTTGATTAGTTTGCTTGGCTGGGGGCATTGGTCTTTGCTAATCGTATCTCTTGAAACCTGTATCAGGCTGTCACACGCTACATGACAAATTCCCAGATGTGAGCCGAGCAGCAGATGGTAAGGAGTGGCAGAGAAGTGGAGTTTGCCGGACTCGGGACTGGATCTTAGACTCAGGAGAGAGAAACAGCGGGAAAGCAGGTTAAATAAAACAAGCAAAACACAAAGTCTTCACCTTACTCTCAACTTTTGGGAGAAAACAATTAACTAAAATAACAAAAGAAATGAACAAAACTAAATTGAAGCCTGCCTCCTCCGAGTTGGGAATCCCCTTCCGGGGGACCAACCAGAGACCCTTGCCACTCTTCCAGTGAGAGTTCTCTGGCAATCAGCCCGAGACACACTCAGCTCTTTCAGTGAGACTTCTCGGGCCATCACCAAGAGCCACTCTTCATTGCTTCAGTGCGAGTCGTCTTCCACAAGCACAGAGACAGAGAGACTCCCCACTCTCCAGTGTGAGCCCTCTCTCTCTCTTCACAATCACACACAGAGAGAGAGGCACAGACACAATTTCAGTGTGACCTCTCTTTCTCCTTTCCACACAGAGAGGAAGCACTTATCAAGGGCTATCACTCTACTCAGTCACTTTTAACAAATGCACACAGAACTCAACAGACTCCACATCCTCCGACGTGGCAACCCTGCAACTCCCCTGTTGCCGAGACCGACACCCGAGTGAATGCATACATCTTTACAGTATATGTGGTCCCAATGGGAATTGAACCCACAACCTAAACATTGTCAGAGCTATGCTCTACCTAGGGAGCCACACTGAACCACAGTGGCTAAAAAGTAGGACCATTCACACATACAAAAAGTTAAATAACTTCAGGCGCATAAGGATATGAGATTCAATTGTGAGAAAAAGTTCCATGCAACACTGGATAACGCAAATGTGTATAAGCAAGGTTTTGGCCTGCAGCCCTTTGTCAGAGTAAAAAAAACGAAACAGAGGGAAGAATCCCATGGGCTGGAATCTAATCCTAGTATTCCACCGCCGACTGTTGTCAGAAGCCCAGCAGGTGGCACACAATGTGCCGTAGTATCGCCCAGGGAGAGAGGGTTTTGGTCCACAGGATTGTCCGTGTTTCCTCCTGCGATGACTGCGCAGCTCAGCCAGTGGACGAGGAAAAGAAGCAGCCGCTGGCAGGATGCCCCAAAGTGATGAAGAGAGACGAAATGGGCCCACAAATATAAATTGGACATTCTAGATTGGAAGAAAAAAAGAAAAAAAAAAACTCTATAATGACACAAAATCAGGTTTAAACCTTTTTTTTATGAAGAATAACACAGGAATGGTCCACATCCTCATTTCTCTTTTCCTGACAGACCGTCTGAGGAGAGAATGTGCATTTAAATGAGCCAAAATCAAGTAAATCTACTGTAACCTTTCTTTCTTTGTTTATGTCACAGTTTTGTCAGCTGTTTAAAAGAATTAAGTCCCTGGTACTGAAGCATTGAGAGCCAGGGCCAAGTGGCCGCCATAAAACACCAATCCTTTTATAGACGCTTGCAAAATTTGTTGTTTCAGGAAACCAAACATCAAGTCTGTAAAGATCTTATATGACCTGTCTAATAATCAAGTGCTCCCTTTTTATATGAGATTGTACACAGGGCTGCCATTGAGCTTGTTTCTCACGCGTATCACTCATTTCACACACTCTCACGCCAACACTTTTAGTTTGTCATGCATTATAATGTAAATCTGGTTTCCGGTTTGCTAAGAGTTGCCAGATGTCCAGGATATTGTAAATGTATTTCACTGAAAATATGTTTACAAGAAGGAAATGAGTATGAGTATTCCCCGCTCTACAATGTCATGCCAAAGAAGTGGGCCGAGACTCAAATCTCCTCTCAAAGTTGGCAGCATTTTTTCCCCTGCACACACATGCACATTAGATTGGGTAATAATTAGACGACTGATGTAGAATACTGTTTAAAAATTTTTACTTGTAAAACTTAAGAAGGATATTTGGCATCTGCGCTCATCAGTCAATTATCTTTATTCAAAAAAAATGTAACAGACAAAAAAAGTTTAACAAAAAAACTGCAGTTTCGCCTCCTGGCTTTATTAGGTCCTTTATTGTTTCGCAGTCATCTTATTACATTACACAATGGTTTTTATATTGACCTTGTAGTTCAACTACAAGTTCAACTCTGATGATCTGATCATTCTGTTGATCATAAGACAAACAGTGGGGAATAACAATAACATAATAATAATAATGTGTATACACCTGTTAATTACAATGTTATTACATGATAATAGGTAAATTGCCTTGAGAAATAAGATATTGAGGGGGTTTGGAGTGTCTCTGTGAGGGTTTTAGATTAACTGTGACCATGTTTGATTGCATCAATTCAGTTCATTTCATTATGCTTCATTGGCATGAAAAACAGATGGTAAATATTGCCAAAGCAAAACATGTAACATGAAAATTAAGTATACATTTAACACAAGACACTGTAATTATAATGACATAACTGTAAAAGTAAAATACAATTAAATAAGTAAATAATCAGAATTGAAGGATTTTAAAAAACGGATAGAAATTATTATTATGTTTCTAACATATTTTTCGATTTGTAAGTGTTGGGTGCTTAGTCACTGTGCCTCAGGTTGTGTCATTACTGTGACGATCAGGATAAGGACCCAGACGCAGATCAGGATATAGGCAAAAGAGTAGTGTATTGGGAAGCAGGGGTCAAAACCAGGAATCAGATAAGGCGAAGGTACAAAATTACAAGGCAAAAGGGCAGTCACGAAAACAGTCAAAAAGGTCTAAACGGGCAGGCAGAAAGGCAAACAAACAGAATCGGTAGGCAGGCTCGGAGTAGTAAATGAAGGGATGTCTCGGGAAATACAATAAACACTGGCTTCAGAATAATAGGCTCAGGGAATAAGGATCAACGTTCTGACGGGAAGGAACATAAACGCGGAACAGATATACAAAACGGAAAGGGTAAAACAATAGGAATCAGGTGTGACTGGGAGGAGAGAGAGGTAGGAACACAGGTGTAAACATTGGGAATCGTTAACCTAATAACGAGGGGAAACGCAAGACACGGACTGGGAAACATACAAACATATAGACAATAAACGACCTGGGAGATCAGGCAGACACGTGCATAGTTAAAGGGGAGGAACGCAAAGAGAGAAGCTGCGTGCGAATGAAAGGGAAAGTGAAAAGCTAACAGGGATACGATAATGAGAGAATGACAGCGATAGTCAGAAGCGTGAGATAATTAGTGATTAGTAGTGTTAGTAACTTAATCTAAATCCCTAACGTTAGTAGATTAGTAGGTTAGTACTATATACATCTAACTAATATATACAAAGTGCAATCTAGAAAGTAAGAAGGAAGAAAACGAGATAATAAGCGAAGACAGAGAAAACCCGAAATGTAGAACTTCCCGAAGTGCATGACAAGACAAGGAGTGGATCTCGAAATAAACGGAACAAAGACAGACAGGGACCAGAACGTGACAGAACGATGAAAATGCAATACTGAATAAAGAATAATGAATTATGAATGAATAATAATAAACAAAGTACAAAAACCAACAGAACAAATACTCAGAACATAACAATTACATTGCATTATATTACATTACAGGCATTTAGCAGACGCTCTTATCCAGAGCGACTTACAGTTTACATTTCTTCACAATCCATTCATACAGCTGGATATTAACTGAAGCAATTCAGGTTAAGTACCTTGCTCAAGGGTACAACGGCAGTGTCCCACCTGGGGATTGAACCTGCAACCTTAATGTTACAAGCCCAGTTCCCTAACCATTATACCACACTGCCTGCCTAAGTGTCAGGCTTACACCACTCTCTCTCTCTCTGTTTCTCTCTGCAGGCTAACGATGCCTCAGGCAACACGTGGAACTGGCTGTACTTCATCCCGCTCATCATCATCGGATCCTTCTTCATGCTTAACCTGGTCCTGGGGGTGTTATCAGGGTAAGCGCTGGCTCTCTCCCCTTCAGTACTTTAACATTCCCAGCATGCATCTTACCTCTGCTCAGGCTCAAAGCTTTTCTGGAGCAGGCTTTTGAGAGAGACTTTTTTACGAATACCGAAAGCCTTAAGCAAAGATTTCTGCTTAAAGAAAGTGACCTTAGCCTGGTGTTACAGGAGATTGTGACCGGCCTGCCACAGTTCTGTCTCTGTAAGCGCTGTTTTGTGAAGGGGTTTCTGGGTAGCTAACAGGTCTCTTTTTCTGGTGGGGGAAGGGGGGTCCAGTTTACGCTTGTTCTCTTTCTGACTGTGGACTGTGTCTAATACAAGGAAACCTGGGTGAAATAATTATTTTAAATAACTTTAGCCCTTTAGATGACAGTAAAATTCCTGAAAATTCTATTCAATTCCTGAACTGATTTTCGCCAGTATTCAGAACAAAATGATTACTTTCATATGATTGTACACTTTGGTTAGTAGCATTGATTTGTTAAAAATTCTCAGGTGTTGGGGAGGTGCATTTTGATCATCCTGCACAGGTGAACAGAATGTAGCTCAGTCTAACCTAAATGCTCATAAACAAGCATGGTGCCATCCTTGACAGGTTTATTACTCTGTGAATGAAACCAGGGCACCAAAGTATGTAGCTTTGGCAGCCAGCACAGTCCATATTAGATCACTACACCAAACTTATAAGCCTATATCGCACACCAAAATTTCAGGGTTCTACCTATGAGCTGGACATTATGGGAGAAAAGAATTATGAGCCAGAAATAAGAGGAGGTCAACATGGTATGATTGGCCTTCACCAGGGCCTATTGATGTTTGGTATGACCAGGATTCTCAACAAGAGAGGAACATATCAGTGGCAACCTATCTAGTGGTAGTAAGTGACCCAAAAACTAAAATATAAAAAGAAGTCTGGAACTGGCTTGCGCAGGGCTTTCCCCCAAATCGTAAATGAAATAGGCATGGGCTAAAGAGGGAACATTTTACATTTACATTTTAAGCATTTAGCAGACGCTCTTATCCAGAGCGACTTACAAGATGTGCATTAATACAAGGTAAGAACAATCATAGTTAGCGCACAAGATCAGTGCAGTAAAACAGCAATAGACATCATTGCAGGCGTCTGCGTATCATACCTGTAACACTGGGAAAGAAAAGGTTAGTGGGTTTTTTTTTTTTTTTTTTAAACAGTGTAGAACAAGTAAACAGTGGTGACGACAGATTGACTAGATGGACAGTGTTCAGTGGTAATGGAGTCTGAAGAGGTGGGTTTTGAGTCTCTTGCGGAAGATTGGAAGTGATTCCGCAGTCCTGACCGATTGCGGGAGGTCGTTCCACCAGCGAGGGACCAGGACAGAGAAGAGGCGAGACCGCGAGGAGTGGCTGCCAGGCGCAGTCAGTTTGCCAGCGGAGGCGGAGCGGAGGGGTCTGGGCGGGGTGTAGGGAGTGATGAGTGACTGGAGGTATGAGGGAGCAGTACCTCTGGCCACTTGAAAAGCAAGCACCAGTGACTTGAATCTGATGCGTGCTGCGATGGGGAGCCAGTGTAGAGAGGAGAGTAGAGGGGTGACGTGGGTGAACTTCGGCTGGTTGAACACCAGGCGAGCAGCAGCGTTCTGGACTAGTTGCAGTGGCTAGATGGCACAGGCCGGAAGACCTGCCAGCAAGGAATTGCAGTAGTCCAGACGTGAGATCACCAGGGCCTGGACCAGGAGTTGAGTGGCCTCTTGGGTGAGGAACGGTCGGATCCTCCGGATGTTATGGAGGGAGAAACGGCAGGTCCGAGTGATCGCTGCAATATGGCTCGAGAAGCACAGCTGGTTGTCCAGGGTTACCCCAAGACTCCTGGCAGACTGGGACGGAGACACTATGGAGCCTTCCACGGTGATTGACGCATCAATCATCGGGGAGCCCTTTGCTGGGAGGAAGAGCAGCTCTGTCTTCCCCAGGTTCAGCTTCAGGTGGTGGGTGGACATCCATGCGGAGATGTCAGCCAGGCATGCAGAGATCCGTGCCGGGACCTGGGTATCAGATGGAGGGAAGGAGAGAAACAGTTGAGTGTCATCAGCATAACAGTGATAGGAAAAACCATGAGCAGAAATAACAGAGCCAAGTGACTTGGTGTACAGAGAAAATAGGACGGGGCCTAGCACCGAGCCCTGCGGGACTCCGGTAGAGAGGGTGTGGGGAGAGGAGAGGGATCCTCTCCAGGCCACCTGGTAGGACCGGTCAGCCAGGTAGGACTCAAACCATGTCAACGCAGATCCAGAGATTCCCATCTCGACGAGAGATGAGAGCAGGATCCGGTGGTCCACGGTGTTGAATGCCGCCGACAGGTCGAGGAGGAGGAGGATGGAGCTAAGGGATTGGGACTTAGCCCCGTGAAGAGCCTCAGTGACCGCAAGGAGAGCAGTCTCTGTGGAGTGGCCTGCTCTGAACCCAGATTGGTTGGGATCAAGCAGGTCGTTCTGTAAGAGATGAGCGGACAGTTGATTATAGACAGCCCGCTCTAATGTTTTGGAAAGGAATGGGAGGAGAGAGACAGGTCAGGTAGTTAGAGATGACAGCAGGATTCAGAGAGGGTTTTTTGAGGAGGGGGACGACATGAGCGCATTTGAGGGAGGAGGGGACAGAGCCAGAGGAAAGAGAGGAGTTAATGACATTGGAGACAAAGGGGAGGATATAGCAATGGACTGGAAGAGGGGGGAAGGAATGGGATCAAGAGGGCAGGTGGTGGGACGGTGGGAGAGAACAAATTGAAGGATGTCTGAGTCAGGGAGGGGCGAGAAGGAGGACAGAGCGGTGGGAGGTTTAGGTAGCGAGATGGGAGAGGGAGAGGTTGGGGGAAGGAGTTGCGAATGACATCAACCTTCTCGTGAAAGAAGGATGAGAAGTCATCGGCGGTTAGAGAGGAGGGGGGTGGGGGAGGAGGAGGGGTACTTAAAGTGTGACCTATTGATGGCTGGTCCCAGCTCACACCTTGGCTGCGTGTGTTTGCATTTGGAGAGAGACAAACTTGGTTTGGTATAATTTTCTTTCATTTCATCTCTTGTGATTGTTGCATGTCAATTTTATTGTAAAGGTAGTTGAACCTACGTCTGTAGATTGGACGTTGAATATTGGACATTGAATTGCCTATTATAACTTAATAAACCAGCTGTTAGTTTTTGAATTGTGAGTTATATATTTTGATGAAGGTTGATCCTGTCAGGAACGGTGTCGGAAAACCAGGCGCGGACCCAGAAATGCAATAATGTATTTTATTGCATAAACAGGCAATGGTCACACAGGAGCAATCAGGGCAATACAGGGATCCAAACAGTGGGCGGGGACAGGCAGAGTTTGTTCCAGGCTTCAGTTGTGTCAGAGGCAGGCAAGGCGTAGTCAATGGGCAGGCGGAGGTCGATAACGGGAAATCAGTCCAGGGAACACAGAGAGGAGTGGGACTGGAACCACAAGGAGCACGAATAGGTGGGTCGGGAACGAGACTGGGACACAGACGAATACGGGAGCACGAACAAAAACACGATGGAACAAAAACACGATGGAACAAAAACACGGGTAAACAGAGAAACCGCTGGAGAGTTGTGTAGGCATAAGCAAAGCACAAGACAATCTGGCAACGAACATGGGAAAACGCACAGCTTATATACATTTAGACATAACGAGAAACAATCAGGAATTAACACGAATGCAGCTGCCACCGGAGACTGCAATCAGACACACGAGGAACAGGTGAAAACGATAATACAATGACGAGACAATCTGGTAACGAACATGGGAAAACACACAGCTACATACATCAGACATAACAAGAAACAATCAGGAATTAACACGAATGCAGCTAACTGCAATCAGACACATGAGGAACAGGTGAAAACGATAATACAATGACAAGGTGACAATGACAACAGGTAAGTGAAAGTGAAAACACGGACTGGACAACTAGGAAAACACGGAATAAACTTCAAACACCTAATTACGGGGAACATGAACACGAGACATGACAGATCCACCAGATTGCTCTGCCTATCAATGAATTTGGTGATTTCATTGATAATTGGTATCCTGTGTAGTAATTATTATATTAAATCAAATAAATATAGTTTACATGCAGGATAAGTGAGGGGTTTTAATACATAATACCACTTGTGTCCAGTATTCAGAGTGCTAAACTATAAATAAGGGCATTTCACTGTTAAGGCTACTGGATTCAGGCAATAGACAATTTTTATTCAACCTTCACTTTTCCGACAGAGGGATCTGCAGGAGCATTTTCAAATTTTACCGGCATGCAAAGAGTTAAAGTATTTAGTGTACTGTAGTGTAGAGTAGTGTAGTGGCAGTGTAGCATAATGGTTAGGGAACTCGACTTGTAACTTGTAACAACAGAGGTTGCTGGTTCAATTCCCAGGTGGAGCACTGCCCTTGTATCCTTGAGCAAGGTACTTAACCTGGATTGCTTCAGTAAAATATCTAGCTATATAAATGGATTGTAAGCGCTGTGTGACAACCTGTTTGTAAATGGCGCTATACAAAAATAAAGATTGATTGATATGTAAAGAAATGTAAACTGTGTAAGTCGCTCTGGATAAGAGCATCTGCTAATTGCCTAAAATGTAAATGTATTTTTTTTTAATCCCCCTACCCCTATAGTTCACTGCCGTAGTCCTGTGACTGGCAGTGACAAGGGCGTAGCGCTGCCTCCTCCTCCGAGACAACACTCATCATGCCATCAACTGTAATTCCGGTACCCCAGAACCACTCCTGTGTGCAGCAAACTATGTGTTGGCTTCCCTTCCCCCTCCCTGGGGCGGACAGCCAATATCCACCCCGATGGCACTCCCGGCCAGAGCTGACTCTGGCGGGACAGGGAATCGAACCCCGGTCTCTGTGGCCAGTGTCGAAAGTTGTAACCACTGGACCATGTGGGAGGCCAAATGTAAATGTATTTGACCCAGGTCTGTACCCAAGAGGGATGTGTACATGTGAAAAGGAAAAGTTTCGCCCGTGTTTCTCTCCAGCTCGTCCTCTTCTGTGCACATTTCAGTCCCATCATGCCCTGGTATCCCATGTCCTTAAATCAACCAGTCATCAAGGCCTTTCACTGCACCTTTCCCACGGCTGTACCGGTGCAGCAGAGATCCACATGTGCTGCGTAGGAAAATTGCACAACCAACAAATCGAGCATCCACACAGTTATACGGGAAACAAGAATTAGGGACAAGTTAAATCTGCAAACAAAACAAAAAAGAACATTATACAACAATAACAAAACAAAAAAACACGCAGAAAGGATAAATTAATGTCTAAGTTCCTTTGCAAAGGAACTAGCTATTAGCGCCAGGAAATAGAGTGCGTTAGCATGCCTTACTGCCCCTTGGAGGTGTGGCAAGGGGACTGAATCCTTTTTCGTCGTGCAGGAAATGAGACTGAAGATCGTCTGATGAGATAAGACCGTCTGCTCATAACTGCTATCCCAGCGTTTCCCAGGGCAACGGGTCTGCCGATGTATGCGTCTGGCATTGCTAACACACCAACACTGCTATTTGTGCTAGTTTGCTGGATGCATTCAAGTCTACCCCCTTGACGTACACTGCACCATCTTGGGAGGGGGGATTGGCTGAATGTGTCATTTCCAGTGTGTTCATCTACACGCTGAGTGCTGGATCCACTGAGCACAAACACTGTTCCTTGGCTTAAAATGTGGGAGGGGGGCGGGACAACTTACAAAAGATATGAACCTTACTAACAGCCATATTACATTGGTTCTGCTGTAAATATGAAGTGAAACTTAGCTTTGGGGGCTCTGGTGGTTATCTCTCTCTGGTGAAATATCTAGGATTAAGGGCACATCAACACATTAGCAAATAGTGAACAAAGGTGAGAGAGAAAGTGCTCAACCAACATAAGGCAGCAGAGCATTAGAAATGGGCTTGGTAGTGAAAAAGCTTCCACAAGGGGCTTATTCACCTTTAAGCAGTGTTGGAGTGGGAGGCAGGGATATGGTACTCAGGACATGTATTATAGTAAAACACAGGTACTGGCACATCGGTACAAACGTTTCAGGATCGTCTGATGTCTTCCCCCGGACAATTCTGTGCTGTGTGGCCTATGCATAATTAAGGAAAAAATTTAAGAAAAAAAGGCACAATTTCTGATAATTAATAAAAAATGAAAAACTAATAACAGGGTTGGACAAGTGATCAGTCCCCTTAGAATAACTATTATAAACTTGCTCAGGTATAACCATATGACCTTCCAGTACACACACCAAGCTAATTGGCCTCCACCTGACATCAATTGTAGTGGTTTTGATTATTTCACAATAAAATCAGCTGTTCCTTGAGGATTCCATTCCTAGTAGTGCATGGTAACGCAAATAATTCACCATGGCTGGAAAGGTGCTTTCAAAAGGACTCCGGGATAAAATTGTGGATAGGCACAAGTTAGGAGAAGGATATAAAAAAGATTTCAAAGGCTTTAACTATCCCTCTGAGTACCGTTCAGAGTATTATTAAGAAGTGAAAGGCATATGGCACCACCCACACCTTGCCAAGATTGGGCCGTCCCTCCAAACTGGATGACCGAGCCAGGAAAAGATTGATCAGGGAAGCTACCAAGAGGCTAATGGCAACCTTGAAGGAGTTACAAGTCTTAATGGCAGAGATTGGGCGATCTGTGCATGTGACAACAATCTCACAAGCTTTACACAAAGCTGGCCTGTATGGCAAGGGTGGCAAGAAAGAAGGCTCTTCTGAAAAAGTGTCACACTGAGTCTCGTTTACGTTATGCGAAGAAACACATAGAAGATTCTGATGCCATGTAGCAAAAGGTTATAGGGTCAGATGAGACCAAGATTGTACTTTTTGGACTGAACTCCAAGCGCTATGTTTGGCGGAAACCAAACACAGCACACCACCCAAAACACACCATACCTACAGTGAAGCATGGTGGTGGCAGCATTATGTTGTGGGGGTGTTTCTCTTCAGCGGGGACTGGGCAATTGGTCAGGATTGAAGGGAAAATGGATGCTGCCAAGTACACCCAAATTCTTGAGGAAAACCTGCGACCCTCTGCTAGACAGCTGAAGATGGGCAGGTGGTTCACCTTCCAGCACGACAACGACCCAAAACACACCGCCAAATAACAACGCAGTGGCTAAAGGACAGGAAGGTGAATGTCCTTGAGTGGCCTAGTCAGAGCCCTGACCTAAATCCGACAGAACATCTGTGGATGGACTTGAAGAGTGCAGTCCATCGCCACTCACCACGAAATTTGACTGAACTGGAACAGTTCTGCAAGGAAGAATGGGCAAATATTGCTCAATCTAGGTGCGCAAAGCTGGTAGAGACATATCCAAACAGACTGATGGCTGTAATTAAAGCAAAAGGTGCCTCTACAAAGTATTAAAACAGGGGACTGATCACTTTTCCAACCCTGTTATTCTAGTTTTTCATTTTTTATTAATTATCAGAAATTGTGCCCTTTTTTTCACTTGAATGTTGTAAGGCAAAATGTGTAAATAAAGCTGGAAAAATATGGATTTTATGTACTTTCATTTCAGACTGTAAGACAAAAAAAGTGACTATTTCAAAAGGGTATGATGACTTTCTATAGGCACTGTACACACACACACATGCACACAATTTCAAACAGGTATGCACACACACATGCACACACATACAGAGGAGTGCACACACAGGCACAGAGGCATGCACACACACACGCTCAGGCACGTGCACACACACAGACACAGAGGCATGCACACACACACGCACACGCACAGGCACGTGCACACACACAGACACAGAGGCATGCACACACACACACACACGCTCAGGCACGTGCACACACACAGACACGCAGACATGCGCACACACACACACACACACAGGCATGCACACACACAGACACAGAGGCATGCACACACACGCACACGCACAGGCACGTACACATGCATATAGACACACACAAACACACGCAGGCATGCGCATACAAATATACACACACACACACACACACACATACACACTCTGGGGATAATAGAGAGCTTCCTGCTGGCTGTTCAGTGGTGCTGTTGTGCTGTAGCTGCAGTAGCTTTAGCTGCTGTTGGAAACTGAATTTATACATTTTCCGAAGCCTAATCTCATTTTCACTGCTGTTCCACCAAATGGCTTCTCTGCTCCTCTGAGGTAGCAATGTGGCACAGGAGTGTTCTTATTACACCCTATTCTTTTCCATTCCACTTTCCTACTTCTGTTTTTATTATTTCATCTGCCCTTAAATGAGACCTAGTTGGTTTCCTTTTTCTCATCCAATTACTGTAGACATGCTCTCGCCCGGAGCCTGCAGGCCAATGAGAGTGGTGAAG